>JAUMTR010000009.1:17032406-17051775 GCA_032270685.1 Microctenopoma stevenorrisi | reverse complement strand
TAGTCACTTTTTAGCACAAAATAAACTTTTGCTTGCACGGTTTACGTTTTCGGTGTTCAAAATATCAAGTTACGCTCATACGAATTGTGACACAAGTATAATTCCATAGTCTAATCCTTTGATTCAACCACATCAAAAGCTATAAACATATATTTGATTATATATTCAGAAATTCAAAACTAAATCTTTTTGTAAGACATAAGGCAAAAACACACACCTGGAAAAGCTAGCTATAAAAGCATTGATTAATTCTTCATTTAATAAACTTCAGTTTGCAGTCTTCCAGATTTAAACTCACTTCATTAGGTACAATCAGAGCCGCTCTGCCATGAACTTCAATTTAATATGAATAAAGGGGCCAGACCATCTATTCATGTCACACACTACTGAGTCAGTCCTCCTGGCTTTTTCCCCATTACACGCCTTCCTACGTCTCCACAGTCGTTCAGTGGCGCTGCTTGTACTGTCGAGTTTTTTCCCTTCCTGCCTCAGCTCTGTCCTTCACCTAACTCAGGGCACAGAGAAGAAACGGAGTAACCAACAAACCCCCCAGCCAAATGTGTCAAAGTGAAGCTACACCTGAACACAAAGGACATGACGAGGTCCTTCCATTCGTCTTCTCTGACTTTAATTTGCCTCCTGGCTTTTCTTCTAATCTAGAAGGTGATCACAAACGTGATTTGAATCTTAAAATATATGAATACATGTCTTTATGTTGTCATCACGGCCACGGCACTCACAGCAGTATTTGTCTTCATTTGTTGGCTCTCGCGTGTCCTCTACCTGTCACTATAATGTGGTGAGGTTATGTCTGGGAGAACTTTGAGGGGAAGTGATGGTGTGTGTATGAACAGAGGGTGAACGGTTGATAAGACTGCCAGCCAGGCGTGGGCAGTTGGTGGCCGATGGAGGTTTGATGTGTCTGGGGTTTAGGGGTCACTGACGGAGCATGTCATTACGGTAGCAACCAGAGGGGTCGGCAGGGTGAGCTGTCACTGCGCTTCAGCCGAGACGCGCTCTTGAGACTGCGGCCAAACCTGCAACTATCAAGCCGCTGTCAATCATCCAGGCCGACTCTTTACCTCAACACCTTGGAGGAAGTTCAAACAAATCGATTCAAATGAAAGTCAAATTTATTTCCTGCGCTTTTGAGCTTTTGTTAACCCTTACCCTGTCAACAAATGAGCACATCGCACCCTTTCTTTCAAGATCTCCGTCTTCTGCAACCTGAAATGATCAAGCTGAACGGTTTAGACACGTTGCAGGAGCCACTGACTCTAACATATTGATGTTGCACAGTTTTAAGACGCAGGTTGTTGGGACAAATGACAGATTAGATTTACCTCATTTAGCTTATTAGGTCTTTAGGACCGCACACACTTTAACAGTTCCAGCACACAAGTAAGCAGTGGAGCCGTTTCTCCAGCCAGGCAGCATTAACGTTGCACATCGAGGGCTGAGGCCAGACCCAGGGAATTAGTTTTAGCACAAAGCCAGAGTTAACAGTGTTTAAAACCTCAATGTTTGGCTGTGTGCAAATGCATCATCCAGTGGACACCAGGTCACCAAGAGTGAGGTGCAATGATCAATCAATAAATTAGAGGTGGTTTTTCACTTGCTCAGTTCAGGGTGCTGCCGCTAGTTACAGCGACACATTTCTGTCACGCCACTCGTGGCCCATGCAAACTGAGATGCTGATGGTGGTGAAAGAACACAATCATTTAAAGAGATTCTGGGTCTTTGAGATAACATTTGGAGTATGAGCTCTAGAGGTTGACCCCCGGTTATAGGTTGAATCGTGTGTCTTCATATTCATATCAGGGCACATCTCTGTTAGCTTGGTAACAGCAACTTAAACAATGGTAACAATGATTGTAGCGCTGGATATATATTGGGAACCAAAAATAATTATTAGTTTAATCTAGTGTGACTGTTCTGAAAGGATCATTTGCTTCTGGGGGCTGAATTTTAAGGCAAACAATGGTTTAAATAGCGTCAGACACTCAAAAGAAATGTGCTATCATGCGTTTCAGTGCTACATGCGAATCCATGCTGCCGCAGCAGTGAGGCCAGCTGGAGTCCCGTGTCACTCCGTGTTAGAGTCAAGATGTCTTCAGATCACACACACACTTTCAGACATACGAGCCTGGCTGACATCCTCAGGACAACATCACCACTCAATGTCGCTGTCACACATGAAAGAATCTTTTCTCCCAGATTACGGACGCTCTTTCAGAGCAGCCTGACAGCAAATGAGTGTCTCCTGGCAGCAAGCGCTCAGAAATAAAGGATATTGTGTTCTCTGTGGAAAGACGTGCCCTACGAAGTTTATGAAAGTGCCTTTGTTCATGCGTGTTGTTCAAGTTTAAGTTCAAGTGTTGTATCTATGTGCTGTATGAGTCAATAATATTGGTCGTCTATGATTGGATGACATTACTACACATACAAACACACGACACTAAACATCAGAATCAGTTCTCTGTCACTCCTTAATGCTCCGAATTAGCAGGGGGACACTGAAAACGCTAACCGACTTCAACAGTAAGTTCACATATCTATGTATTCTCCAGTGAACTTAGGTATGATCAGCAGGGTTTCATTCAGTCTACGGTGTTGTCATTCTCATAACGGCATGTCTACGGCGTGGTTCTGTTCTGTGCACACAACATCCATCACATGTCGGGCCTCCCTCGCAGAGGTATTCCTCCTCTGTTGCGGCAATCAGTGAAAAATCACAAATAGAAGGAAGTTGCACAGACCTCTGTGACCTAGAAGTTTGTCCCCCCAAAAAAGAATAGTCCCCAATTCATTCCTCAGTACGTGCTCCCACTTCTGTGTGCACCACATTTCAAAGTGTTAGCGTCCTGTACTTTTTTTAGTTCTCCACAGCTGAATAATTAATCACAGTGGAGGGAATGAGCCAGACACCACATGGTTTCACTTTCACAGGAATAAGAGCCGATGGTCTCTTAATGGATGAAAGCTGAAGTTGTCAGGATAATTGCAAAGCAGACTTTTCTTCCTTTGGTCAGTTCAGCAAGTTTAAAGAAAGTCTCTCTCTCGCTCCCTGGGGTTTCTCTCACACTGTGAATATTTTATTGAAAACCCCCTACAAGTTCCCTTTGTGGAGAAAATGTGCTTCTATATTCACAATTAATGAGTTTGTGCGATTTAACTTCATGTGACAGCAGACTGAAACCCTGATGGGTGTGCATGTAGAGGCCCCCGATGGGCCCACTTCATTTTTAGTCCCCAACATCTGTACTTAGACTGAATCCAAATTATATTCGTCTTCTGTATGTGTCAGTAAATCTAATGATCAAGTGACGATGGTCTTCGATGAAAGGTTTGGCCCTCGCCGTGGTTATCTGTGCGGACAGTCGTTCGGATCCACACTGCCTGAACTATTTACACATCTCAAAGTGGTGTAAACAAGCTCAGAGCATGCACGACTCACAAACCTCACAGGTCACTGGCCTTTATGAGAAAGACACTATATAATCAAGGGGTCCCCTACGGATCCTGCATGTTCATTCAGTCCTTTGTGTGTCCTGCTGATGAGCTGATTAAAGGGCCGTGCACCCACGGCACGAAACTGAATGCTGAAAACCCCCTTGTGGGAATATTTTGTGGCCACGTGCGTGTGTCACGTTTGTTCACTCGCAGATCGATGTAGAGCAATTACAAGTGAAGTGAAGTCCCGCTGTCCCTCCCTCATCCGACAGTTCTGACCACACAAGGTCAAACCGGCGGGCGGCTGAAAACCTCCGGCCAGCATTCAGTTGCAGAGGAAAGCCATCCATATTCTCTAAAACAGTTTTTAGTCCATGTGGAGTCAAAGAATAAATAAATATATAGATAGAACTACGATAAGATATAAAATAGTCTTCTGCCTGATGGCAACAGTTAGAACATGTTGTGAGTGTGAGTGTCTTCTAGGATGTTTTCCAGCGTCTTCCTGAGGCAAGGTGAGCTGTGCATTTTGCCAACACAGCTATTACAGCAATGACACATTTTACAAGACAATCAAAGGACAAAAAGGAAAAATAAGGAACACAGCTTTTCTACAGAGACAGTCTAGAATAACAGCTATTATCATAATTTGTATGGGAATTAGTTGGAGAAATGGAACTACCGGGTACTAGATCTATCAAATAGATGTGGTTTTACTTTATGTTATTCTTTGAAAGGGAAGATAAGACAGCATTTATTTAAACCACTGGGCGGAGCTATGCCTGGACCTAGGACCCAGTGATACCTGTTTTGAGATGATACTACTTCTGTTAATAAATCTCACTCATCCTGGGTCCTCTAGTCTGAACCAGTCTACAGCCTACTTGGAATATTTGACTTGAATAATTGTATTAGGCTATTATGTGAAAAAACTAAAATACTCCAGAAACAACCCAGAAACCCAGCAAGGAAAAGCTTCCATATAAAGAGCAGAGCCCTGCATAACAACTCCCACGTTGTTAAGCAGCCATTGTTAGTGTTCCGTGTTGGCTGCGTGGCTGCAGGTTTATCTCCTACTCTGTGCAGCTGATGTCAGATGTTGAGCTGAACTAACTACTGTGCACAGCACAAACCTCACCCCACACGCGCCACTCCGCAGAGTTTCAGTGGCGCTCCGTCGCCTCTCGGTGGCTGTGAAGGTCTTAATATTAATGACCAAGCATGAGAAATTCATTGTTTGAATGTTGTTTCTTTTGTGTCTTAAACTGCGGGTGGAAATTAAGATCTCTCATTTCTGTTTCACATGTGAAATGTTTCATTCTAATCCCTGTGAATTTTCCCACTGTTCACAAAGAGAAACACCTGCCAGAGAGAGAGAGGCCAAGAATAACACAACAACTTTCTGAGCCAATGGTCTCTTAGATTTACGGTGTACAGATTTAACTGCTTTGAGTGGAAAGTGATCAGTGACGAATCCACTGGTATTTACCTGCTATGAAAAGTGACCAGAATCATACCCAGATACCACCATAACCCAAATAAAAATTATTATTTATGTTTGTTTATTTGTTCTAACATTGTGTCTGACTAAAAACCCAACAAAACTTTGGATGACAAAAAAAGAATCAGTGCCAGAGTGCCTGCTCTGTGATCCAGGTACACTCAGGCTCCTTTTTTATGGCGAAGCAGGCTTCATTCAAAAAATAATGTACAAACTAAAAATGTATTTACTTGAATAAAAAGTATAAAGCTCAAACACTACAGCATTGACCTTAACTGTCGACGTGTAAATAGTTTTAAAAGTGCATTCATCAATTCCTAAATAAAATTATATGCAGAAAGAAAACAGAAATAAACAAGTAACTAAATGCTTTACTCTTTTATTTAAGTCCGTGAGTGAGCAAGACGTGTGTTTTAACGTTAGTTATTACCAAATAATAGAATGAATAGGTGCAGACTGGAACTGTAATATCCCAATAAACCATCTTCATGGTATTTCTCTTAAAGGATTCATTACAGCAGGCTCACACCACTAAACATAAAAAACTCTGTGTTTCAACCTCCACTCCATCCTTAGTGCGCAGGAGGAATGCGCCCTCTTGTGTTGTGCATCGGTTTTTAGATTACATTTGTTCACCTGTAGTGTTTGAATCAGGCTGAATGTTGTTTCACAGTATTTGTTTCACTTGTGGCTATAAAACTTCTCAGGAACAACACAAACCTCCAGTTAATATAAGTTATTGCTGTTGTGCCTTGCACTGAATCAACATGACAAACAAGTCCACCACAACTCAATATATATTGCCTGGACTCCTAAATGTATGAAAAACATGATGAGGAAAAGAGTAAAAAATAACATTTATGATCACCAAAAACACCAGATGGTTAAAAGGTGGAATGAAATTTCACCACTTTATTTGTGAGTAATCCACAACACACCGTAATTTATTAGCTGATCATATTTTCTACTGAGAATCACTATATTAAAAAAACCTATAACTGTCCAATAAATCGTCTTTTAGCTGCTCCCTTTATGAGTCACCACCACAGATCATCTGCCTCCATCTCACTCTATCCCGGACATCCTGCTCCGTCACACCAGCCGTCTGCATGTCCTCCTACACTGCATCCACGGGCCTCCTCTGAGGTCTTCCTCTTTTCCTCCTACCTGGCACCTCAACATCCTGTCCACTATATTCACTGTCCCTCCTCTGTACACGTCCAAACCATGTCATCGTTGTCTCTAAACTCCTCAACACAAGCTGTCCTCATTTCCCACTCTGCTCCTCATCTCTGGCCTCCTGTGTTCTGGACACACAGATACCTACCCTCCTCTTCACCATGATGCCAGCCAGCTCTCTCCCTTTACCCACCTTGGTGTCTAACATAGAGCCTGTCCTCTCACCTCCACACTCTTTCCTGCCTTTCCTTCTCTCTCATTGCTTCCTGATACACCTCCCTCCTCTCCTGTCTATTAAATGTAGTGGTGTAAAAAATAAATCACCTAAAGCTAAACAGCTCTTTTTTATTTCAGCTTTAGTGTCCTGGTTGATTTCTGGGGCCCGGGGGAATAACCAACCTGTCACGTGCACAGTGAGGGTGAACGGGCCCCAGCAGTGAATCTGCCCCCGGGGCTTCTCTCGCCGTGCACACATGATTAACGACTTGATTTGTGAACTCGGCGGAGTGTCCCTTTAACAGCCCGCTCGCCGAGCCGCGGGTGTTGGGTGCAGTAAGTCGGATTCCACCACTAGAGTTCCCCCTGTGGAGCAGCAGCAGCGGCAGCGGCGGCGGCGGCGGCTCCGGCGGCTCGGTCTGTGTTTACCTCCTAGCAGCGCTGCTGTACTGCGGCCAGCTGGACACGAACCACCATCTCCAGCCTCGACCACCCTGAACACCACGGATGTAAGCGGCCTCGCCTTCGATCCTTTGCGGATTCTCTGCAGCGGCTGTTTGTTAGCGACACGATAGCGGAGGTGAGTTTAATTGTTTTCTACCGAAGTACCAAAATGGCACAGGCTAAATGAGACTGCGGCTAGCTCGCCAGCAACAGGACGCGCTAGCACCGTTAGCTTAGCGCCACCAGTCGTGCCTGTGCGCGATGGAGGGCTGTGAACATGGCGCCCTCCAAAACAAACGGGTCGCCATTAAACTGACGGAGTGTCGCTATGTCGCAACCTCGGATGAGTCTTAGCTGGTGGTTGTGAGTGTTGTGTCGGTTCGCTGACACGTTGGCCAGGTTTCCCAGCCAGCTAGCTAGCTGTGGTTAGCTGCGTTTACTAGCATCGCTAACAGAACACGTCTCAGAACGATAGCCTGTTTGCTAGTTCCCCGTAATTTCACATGCTTGTTCTGTTTTTGTTGTCATAATAGGATCCGAGTCGGGTGTAAAATCCTTGACGTAAGTCACACAGAGCAGCTTAAATCGACTCCTTTGGCTGGAGACGTTAGCTAACAGCTAGCCTGGTAACTCAGCAGCTACACTGAGCTTCTTGAATGGCAGCGGCCGTGGCCTTGCACGATCGTCTCTTTGTTGCCGGAGGAACAGTTTCTGCCTGGTGTGGTACATTCATATGACTTTTGCTGTGAGGTTTAGTCCCGCAGCGTGATAATGCAGGCATGCTGTGTGTGAATGGCCCGTTTGGTCTTATATCATGACGCTGTTAGCTGGCTAACGGGGAAGGACAGTGCCATGCTGAAACCTTCAGACAGCACTGCACCCTGTCTCTCTGTCTGTCTGACAGAGTGTGTGTAGCTTCTAATAAGGCGATTTGGGCTTATGTCCAGCCAGACACCATGCGCTCTGAAGGGGGTGTCAGCCTGAGTCTCCCAGTGTGGTGCCCGGGCAGCATGCTGGCCCACAGACCCAGCTGTCCTGTCATCATGCAGCTGGAGCTCTGTGGAGACAGGGGTGCATGTTGGCAGCAGGTGGGCGTGGGGTGCCCCTCAGATCAGCAGGTAGATGAGGCTGAACGGAGTGGCTTTGCTGTCTTGGCATCATGGCACACAATCCTGGGAGAGTGATGTGAAACCAAGCGACCTGCCCCGACACGGGTGATGTTTGGAGAAAGTTGGATAAGTTCTTCGTGTTTCAATGATGATATATATGTAATACTACAAATACCCTTTTTGATCTGATCTGTCACACCGGCATGAACCCAGAACATAATGGGTATTTAATATGCTCTGCAAAAAGATGACTGTATCACACAGCAACCTAAAATAGGAAAGCATCTATCAGAGCACAGAAAAACAATAGGCTTAGTATGATTTCTAGAACTGTATGCTTGGTGTTAATGTGTATTTACTTATTTACTCTCAACACCGAGCATGTTGGTTGTTTTTCTCTCACCCTAAACCACAGTTCCTTACTTTGAGGTGTGAAGATGAACATCCTCTCTTGACATTTCTCACATCTCCTCCTCTACAAGGTGCGCTTAAGCCAGGCATTTTCCTTTGTGTGAAATTGCTAAGCATTACTATGGTTGGCTTTTGGCAGCGATTTATGGAAGTGACAGCTTACGTTTCACGGATGGTCTAAAGAGGGGCTGCATAAAATTGGATTTTAATTTCTCAACATATTCAGGGAAGATGAGGCCTGTGCAGAGAGGAAAACTAGTCTTTGAAAGTCTGTAAGACCTTCATTTCCAAAAACCCTCTGGCACTTTCTGAGCTTCCATTGCCACTGCATTGTTTTGATGTCCACATGGCACCGAGCGAAATAGTCGGAGGTGTTAAAAATGCATTTCTAATAACAACATGTGCCATTCGCATCTCTCCACTGATGTTTTAGAGCAACACGTAAGCAATGAAGATGCATCCCATTGTCCAATAGACAGCTGATTAGTATCCGTCTCTGACATTTTCATAGTCAGGCAATTGGTTGTTATACAATACGGAAGATGTATTACATGCAATTTGAATATTGGGAAAATAACAAGAGTAAAGTCTGAAATGACCACATGTGACATCTACAAACTCCAGGGTTTGTTGTTCGCCCTCCAGTTCCTCCTGATTTCTGGAGTCTGAACTCTAAACCCATCAATCTCCAGTGCTTAGCATCACCTGCATCAAAGTGCCCTTGAGCAAGACTAAAGCCAATGAAAGGATGCTAGTGAAATCTAAGGAAACTTCTGTTTTTAGTTGACAATCGTGGTTCTGCATGAAGCATTTGAACCCTGAAAACCAAATGTCATAAGCAAGTGTGAATAACAGAAAAAGCAACAGAGCTGTTAAATCTCTGGCTGTGATGATCCCGAGCTCAACAGCTGAGCTATGGTTGTGTTCCTATTTCAGATTTGCAGGCTTGGCCAGGTGTGTTGCTGGATGATTTCATGTGAGAGGGAGATCCGTTTTCTCCCCTGCATCAGGCTACTTTGGCCGAGCCCCACGAAGTCTCGGTTCTAGCGACACACTCTCCTGCTGAAAGTAATGGAATGTTTTTACACACTATCTGAACTCGACCCACTGTCTCTCTGTCAAACCGCGTTAATGTTTAAGAACCGACGAATAATTAAAATGGAGTTGATCAAGTACATGCTGCATGTGATGAATTAACACTATTCATCATTATTTGATGTTGATTCACCATCTTCTGGCAGCGATGGTTTCTCCTCTTTGTTCGGAAGGAACGTCAAAGACATCTGCTGATTTGTGTTTTTCCTTTGTTTCCCCACAGTTGTGATGAATAAGGAAATCACGTCACGTGTGATGAAGAAGAGGCAGGCGGACCCCAAGGTGGTCCAGTATGTGTGGGAGGCCATCGAGGTCATTCGGAACCAGAAACAAATTGCAAACATGGACAGGATCTCTAAGTAAGTCGACAGCAGATCAGACAGAACCGAGTCTTTCATATTTCATAAAGTGAACTTGTTCTGTAGCGGCCGAAGAGTTTCATGCATCTAATGATAGTTTTCCTGAGGTTGTTGTCTGTTGTAACTGTTCGCTGCAAAGTGCAATAAGCTCCACAGATGTGGTAGAGAAGTGTTCCAGTGTTGCAGTTCCACCTTCGTAAGGTTGGACCAGATATTTCTAAAACGGCTTCATGTGATTAATATAAGTTGCTTATTGTTTTCTTCTTCACAGATTAATTACAAATGAACTCTTTGCTACAGCTTGACTTTGCTGTGAGCTCCTACTGATAGTGGTTTCATATTAATACCATGTTGTTGAACGTTTGTTGAGCCCAGATCGGACTCGGTTCCCTGACAGACGGGTACGATGAGGGCAGCCACACTGTACTCATAGAAACTGGGCATCTACGGCAGCCTGGGTTCGCAACGCACTAACCGTTGTGATTTTGTCTGTGGAGAGGATCCCACGTTGTTGGAACTCAGGACAGATGATCCACGAGAGCCCTTGCTGATCCGCCGTTCCTTACTCTCAGCAGATGGAGCAGAGACTAACTGAAACACTTAGCACTTAGCACGTTTTCATTTGGCGAGCTGGCTGCTCGCCAAATGAAAACCGGCAGGCGAGTAGCTGTTGTCACGGCAACAGTAAGCAGCAGCAGCAGCAGCAGCAGCAGCAGCAGCAGCGTGCAGTGGGTAGCTCTTCCATCCACACCCTGTCACGCCGCCAGCCTGTCCAGACCCACTGAAGCTTTCACCAAGCTGGCTCTGTGGCTGAGAGGGTGGTGGAAGCAGAGGAGACTGAAGTCGGCGAATCATTAACCAGCTTCTCACTGAGGCCAGTGTGATCTCATACAGCAGGTCAAAGCCACAGCAGTCACACAGCTTAAATCCATTAGTTAATAATTTATCACGATTTGCCGCGTTAAGCCAGCTGTTAAATGTACGCAGATTTTAACAATTCTTTTTTTTAGGTGATAAAAACTAAACTAGAATAAAGAAAATGCATTTAAATTAAACACAGAGATAAAATGAAAAGGTGCATTTTATTTCAAAATTTGTCTTTTTGAGTTCAAATAATTAAAAGGAGATCTTCTCAATGAATACAACAAGCCGCTAAACTACTTTTTAATGTCCAAATAGAGTGACAGGACAGCACAGGGTGAGAGGAGACTCTTCTTTATTTGATAGCAGTGGTAGTAGAAGAAGAAGAAGAGGAGAGGTGGACGAGCTGGACTCGCCGCTGCGGCCCTTACAAAAGGAGCAACATAAATCAGTTTCCTTTTTTTATTGTTGACACTCTATCAGCAGAGTAATTGGTTTTCAGACCTCAGGTTCTCGTGTTCCTGTCTGACTCGTGTTTGCTTTGCACACAGACGCTTGTAACTCTCACCCGATTCCCTACTGACATCGTCTGCCGGTGTCTCTGCTCCCACCTGCCCAGGTACCTGAGCCGCGTGTTTGGCATGCATCCTAAGGAGACCGCCAGGCAGCTGAGCTTGGCGGTAAAGGACGGCCTGGTTGTGGAGACCCTCACGGTGGGCTGCAAAGGCTCCAAGGCTGGCATCGAACAGGAGGGATACTGGCTGCCGGGGGATGAGATGGTAAGTTCAGGGCCCCGGTTCTCAGTACAGGCAAGCGCCAACACACTCCAGCAAACGAAACCTTTCTCAGAATTCTGTTGGTGTCCCTGCTCTCATTCAGCAGTCCCAGTCTTTTCAGTAACAAGCTCCAACTTCAGAGCTTGATTGTACTCTTAAACTTTTAGTAGAAGGTTTAAGGCTCCAGCTAGTTATTTTCATTATGCCGAAATTATTATGAGGATTCTTCTATCTTGCTTGATTCATTTTGATTAAATAAAAGATTAAAAAACTCACAAAATCCTAGTATTATATGATTTCCCATTCTGACTTGTGAGAACCTATTGCACCCAGCGCCCATGTGCTGTGTGGCTTGAGGTAACGTGACACATGCATGAAGTGATGAAGTTACCACAGGAGGTCTTACAAAGACCACAGCACTAATTCTCTCGTGATGTATCTGCTCCTTGTGTGAACACTGTTAACAGAGTCTCACGGTCGTCAAACAGAAATAAAGTTTGACAAGTGAAGGGCTTAGAAAGGCGAATTTAAAATGCACAAACAATCATTCAAGATGTTCTGTTACTCGGGCAGCATCTTGCTGTCAGTGTGTAGCTCTTATCGTGTGAAGCCTTTATTTCCCACGTGTATGCCTTCAGTCTTTTCCACAGTGGCAGCACTACCTGGGGAGCATCCTCATGTATTTTATGATCTGCAAAGAGCATTTTATGGATTACTTTGGACGTGACACAGCTTTTTAAACCAGGGTACTAACACTCTGGCTGTATTAGCCTCCAGTCTACAGGAGCTGCGTCGGTGATGTGTGAGCAGAAAACTGTGGGGAAAACAATGACGCAGCTCCTTTTAAACGCACATGTGCACACATGCAAACACATACCACGTAATACTGATTGTCATCCTGGCAGAGAGGGGCTCATAGGACACATGCTACACCTGTGAGTTCAGTCGTGGGCTTGCCTGTACTGTGTGCTGTCATCACAACATATTTGTTTGACCTGGGGGAGAACGGGTGTTGATCTCTCAGGACATCACACTGCTGTCCAAACGGAGCTCAGGTCATGTTGGCAGCAGGACTTTTAAACACTGCTCTCTGAATCACTTGCAATCACAGGAGCCGAAAGCGGAGGGAAGCAAGGTAAGGGCTGCATTGTTCTTCCTCATTTGATCCCTCCATTCCCCCCCCAACTAACACCATTCTGTGAGAAATCCGCCACACGCAGCGCAGTCAGGGGTTTGAGTGAATCTTTTTTAGAGAAGCTAAAGCGCACAGAGCAGGCTCTGGTCAGTGCAGCTGGGCTGTATGAAATCAGATTGTATGTCTCCTGTGCTGGCGGCGAGGAAGTAGTCATCACGCACCACGTAATGCTCGTGATCGAGCCTTCTCGCTGCAGCTCAAATGCAATTATCACTCAGGGTTAACGCTGAAAACGTTATCAGGTTCCATTTCCATTTGGAAACCAGCTCAGCAGTAAACGCACTCCCAGAGACCTGCACTAGTGGAGTTCTGCTGTAAAAAGCTTGACTGAAGTCCACTGCGGCGCTGTGTCCACGTGGCCAGATTACTTATGGAAGTGACCAGTGATCTTGATGAAAACATGTGCTCGCTACTTATCTGCAGATGAGGCGTTGCTTGATTTAAAAAGACACGGTCTCACTCGGCTCAGCTCAGAGCCGCGTGCAGTGCCGGGCATCCAGACACTGCCAACCAGTCAAACGCCAGCCGTAGATTATAGCAATGCGAGCATAGCTGCGGGTTGGTAGCGAGCATCTGTGCATCTGTAGTATTTTGTTCTTGGTAGTTGTAGTTCTCCTCGGGAGCGATGTTCCGCTGTGTTCTCGACTCTGTCTGGCATGCTTCTTCTTCATTTTTAAAAAGGAAACAGGGTGGGGGTGGGCGAGGTGGGTAGTTGTGGTTTCTCGGTGCCTGCTGCTAGTGACACAGCCGACTTGGTTCTTTCAGGTTAGCAGCCACTCGGTGGACAGACTAGAAGGACCGTGAAGTGTTAGATGAAGGCCAGTTCTCCCGCTGCAGGTGCCTGGATTCAGTCCCACTGGCACGTGCGCTGTCCTTGTGTTGACCTCGGGGATCTTTACCCCTCTAACACACAAACACGCTCTTAAAAACAGCCCCGTGCACGGCCTCAGGTCAGATTGGGTTGAATCCAGGTTTGCCTGAAAGTGTTGATGAATTTATCTATGAATTCAGACTCAAATGTCTTTTTATAAAACAGCTGGATGCTTTGTTGGGGGGGGGGGCTGAAATAATCCGAATGTGTGCACTCGTCATGCATGATGATGGTTTGTTGATGCTTTCTAACTGTAAACAAGCACCAAAAACACTTTCACATTATTTTCTTTACATATAACTGAATATTTGTGTTATTTTCTATTTGTGTATATTCTTATTATTACAGTTCTAAAAAGTGCAGTGAGGGATCTTTATGTCAGCGGTTTCTTTCTGAACGAGGCCGGAGGTCCCAGAGTGTTATGTAGGTCATTAGAAGACGTGCCGGCCCTGCTGTTCGTCCTCGCTGGGCTCTCTGGCGTCTCCCAGCTTGACCCTGGCAGTGCAGAGCTGTTAGCCGGAGTCAGGGAGGCTAAATGCACCCGGCCTGCTCTGTCACCAAGTTTCTGCTTTTATTTCTCCACCCAAAGAAAGCACAGTGGTATTTCACGGTTGTTTAGAGAAGTTTATTTGAGCCCAAAACAGATTTGCTGGTAAATCTGAAAGCATTAAAACCTCTCGTATTCAGACACGCTGCTGAAACAACAGTGTCTCCTTGGCGCAGACACTTTCAAGCTTTAAAGGCGGCTGCTCGTCTTTCCTCAGACAGTCCAACAATAGTCAGGTGTCTCTTGATGCTGGACAGAACCCAGGGACCGTCTCTGAAGGCGGAGAGCCTCCTCTCTAATTATCTGTGGAGTTTAATCACAGAGAAATGTTTTTGTTGGGGAGTGAGAACACGATGAGGTCATGTAACGTTCAGCAACTCCAGAGCTGCCATTTGAACGGAACTGGGCTCTGACTGACCTGGCTATAACTGAAGGAGGCGACGGCCTCCTGTGTTCGTCTGCTGAGTGGTAGCTGCTGCAGGACTTTTCCATCACACAAGGCTAATACAGGCAGACTATACTTTACTCTTTGAGGACCGTTAAGATGTTTTTCATGGACTTGTGAATTGAAGTGAGAACAGACAGTGGAATGAGAGCGTGGCAGCATGTAACAGCCCAACCACCAGACTCGGTTCAGCTTAATGTTAGGTGTGTGTTCTCCCTGCAGTGCCAGGTGTGCTAACAGGTAAAAAAGAGAAACCTCACAGTGACCATTAAGGTGGCAGAGCTCCCCGTGGATCATTAGAGGTGTGTGGGGGCTGGTTTCGCTGCGTGTAGAGGTGTCGGATCAAACGCGGCACATGTCGTCTGCACTTGCTCGTTTCCTCCCCTGCTTCGGCCGCAGGTTGGAGGGGGGGGTCACCCAGACTTGTGCTCTCCTATGTCTGCCCTGCAGGACTGGGAGGCCGAGAGCCACGACTGGTACTGCTTCGAGTGTCACCTACCGGGCGACGTCCTCGCGTGCGACAACTGCTTTCGCGTCTATCATCTCAAATGTCTGTCGGAGGAGTGCAAGCCCAGAGATGGAGGATCTCACTGGCAGTGTCTTGCCTGCAAGGTAGGTGGTACTGTTGGGGGCCTCAGTGGCATATTTTCTCTAAGCTAATGCTAGTTATTTACTTGTTACTGACGAGTTGCACTACGTTCTGAACTCTTCCACCCGTCCTCCCTGCAGGGCAGTAAGAAGAAGAACCTGAGCAAACAGGAGATGTGTAAATACCTGCGCTTCATTGTCCAGCGCATGAAGGAGAGGGTGAGAACAATCCTTTATTCCAGAGAACTCGCGGCGCTGTCGCCCAGCACGTCGTTTAAGAAAATACCAGCTCTACTCTGATGATTAAAGTTTTGTGTTTCACAAATTAAAAATGTTTTCCTAGTTCTTGTTGTATTGTAAGAGAGCAATGACGGACTTTAGGAACTATTCCCAAGGCCACATTCTTCCTACTCGTAATATGAAAAATATTTCAGATCCTTTCGACGCCTGTTTTATGGTGTTGGAGTGGACAAAGCTTCCGTCCTGTCATTTCACTTCTTCTCGATGGCGCTGTCGTCTCTGCTTCTTCCCTTTGTGGCGTATCTGTGTGTCCTCGCTGTGTCCCGGTCCTCGTTCTGCCCTTACACCACCTCTGTTGTGTCTTATTCACTCGTCTTCTGCGTCTCTTCTTGAGTTCGTCCCCTTCTCTCCGTCTCTTTCTCTAACCTCCATTTATTAAAAGTGGTGTTAAATCTCCTTCAACTCTCTGTCTCCCTCCGTCCCACTTCCTCTATCGGAGTGGTTTCAGGTGTCACGTTCCCTCCTCCTCTCTGTAATGTGCTATTAAATCATTGTCCATGTGCATTACAGGCAGTGGACCTGAACAAGAAAGGCAAAGACACTAAACATCCTATGTACCGTCGGCTGATCCACTCTGCACTCGATGTCTCCAGCATCCAGGAGGTAACGGTCGAACTCGGCGTCATCGGGTGTCTTTACTTTACTGTGTCTCTACTCTGCTTGGCAGATGCTTTTACAGGAAGCTAGTGCTGGGTGTCTGGCACTAGCTTCTACCTGGTAGAGGATGGACTAGGTCTAGATTGCCGCTGTCCTAACTATTTCAAAACAAACACAATGTCCACATGTGTGTATGAGGTCAAGGAGTCATAGACTGGACCTTCTGCGTATCGCTCTCCCACCATCAGCGCCTCTGTGTACCTACCCCCCCCTTTCTGACCAGCGTCTTCTCTCCCTCTTCTCCACCTGCCAGAACCTGTCTGAAGGAAAGTATAAGACGTTCGAGGAGTTCAAAGCGGACGCGCAGCTCATTGTTCACAACACTGCCATCCTGTACGGAGGTAGGTCAGACTCCGCTCGGCTTTTTATCCGCTCATTTAGTTTGGTTTTTGCTGTTCAAGCAGCAGCAGCTGTAGGAGAACTAAAGTTGAAATCATTCAGGAACTCTGATTAAAGGACAAGTAAACGAGACACGTTGCCTTGGCTGTTCACCTTCTTGCTGTTGTTTGTTGCAGTTAACAGCGACCAGGCAGAAATTGCAAGAGTGCTCTTCAGTGACACGTGCCATGAGGTAGTGTTAGTGTTTTTTTCCCTCCATTCAGAACAGTGAGATGTAGCTCGCAGGTTAGGGGCTTGTTAAATATCTGTCTGCTGCTTTTCAACCTGGGCTGCGCCTCAGTCATCATCTCTCCCCGTTCGCTGCTTCTCTCCTTGTCTCTCTCTCCTCCAGCTGAACGAGCTGCTGCTGTGTAAGAACTGTTTCTACCTGTCGAACGCCCGACCAGACAACTGGTTCTGTTACCCGTGTGTGAGTACGAGCAAACCCGCACCAGTTATGACATTATCGATGATTCAAATAAAAATAATCCTGTTTGTCAGAGATGAAGCACAAAGTTGAATGTTTAAAAAGTTTCTCGTTGCTATGCAGAACCCGAGCCATGACTTAGTTTGGGCCAAGATGAAAGGGTTTGGCTACTGGCCAGCTAAAGTCCTTCAGAGAGAGGACAACCAGGTGGACGTGCGCTTCTTTGGACACCAGCACCAAAGGTTAGCTCAGCGGACTGGTCTTTGTTGTTAACGTGCACGTCGTCAGCAGTGCTGCGTTCCTGAGCACCTTTCTCTTCCTCAGAGCGTGGATCCCTTCAGACAACATCCAGGACATCAAGGTGAGTGTCCAGCAGCTGCAGGTGAAGCGCAGCAACGGCTGGAAGAAGGCGTGCGAGGAGCTAGAGATGTACCAGCGATTTCTGAGGGAGGGGCGCTTGTGGAAGACAAAGCTGGAGGAGGGCAGCCCACCGCATCAACAGAGCCAGCGGCAGCAGCAGCAGCAGCAGGAGGAGGAGGAGGAGGAGGAGGAGGAGGAAGAGGAGGGCAGCGGGAGGACAGACAGGCTGGAGAGGACAGACGAAGCAGAGTCCAGCATCTCCTCCACCAGCAACGAGCAGGTCCGACATGTAAGTGACGTCATGACGATTCTGACTTGCGTCCAAATGTAAACAATCAGAGACACTACATGTGGTGTTCATAAGAAGCACAGAGAGAAGCCTCTCATCGGAAACGCGCGCTGACCTTTAGGGAGACTCACATTTGACGCCTCGATTTAGTTTCTCTCTGCACTTTCACTCTGCCCGTCGGACACGGAGAGCTCAACATTTGACTCTAGTTAACACTCATTTAGACTTCCTCTGAGGTTTTCGGTTCTGCACGGCTCTCGTCAGGTCTCTAAATATAAATACAGATCCACCGCAAGCTGGGCGCAAACCTTCACGCTACGACACAGTCTCCAAACGGTTTAATATGAAAGTCTGAATCAAAGTTACACAAGAAGGAATTAACCGTAAAGCATAAAGACTGAAGTCTCCAGACAACCCAGCAGCTCAAGACACGTCAACACCAAGATGTTATGGACGTAACTACAACAAGTAGCACTGCCTGGTGGCGGAACTGCTGTATTGCATCAACATGACACGATTACTGTGGTTATAACAACAGGACAGAACGATGGAACAGAGTCTAGTAGGAGAATCCTTAAACATCGTGAGGTGTGATGCTGCTGTGGGAGGATGGACCATTCTAACGTTTTAAGTCTTTCTGACAGTTGCTTCCGCGTATTTTGACATTTTTCTTTTCTTTTCTTTAGCTCAAGAGCAGCCAGGAGCCCAAGGCAAAGAAAAGCCGTCGGACTCAGCTGGTTGAACCCAAAGAGGAAGTCAGTGTAAGTTTGGTTGTCAAGACTCCTCTCTGCACAGATAGTATTGGCAGTAGTGGTTAGAACTAAGCGGAGACTCCCTCTGCGCTCCCCCAGGACCCAGAGCCTGAGATGGAGGCGGTCAGCTCCAGCCAGGAGATCCCCATATCGTCGGCGCCTCAGCAGCCCGAGAAGCTGTCCGTGTCCACACAGACAAAGAAGGCCAGCGGGGGGTCGCCACGCACACTGCACCGCGGCACCCAGACCAACAGCGACGGCACCTGTCAGAACATGTGCCACGAGAAGTACACCAAGGTCTTCAACGACGTCAAGGAGATGATGAAGGCCGACAACAAGAGGGAGACGGAAAGAGTCGTCCGAGAAGCACTGGAGAAGGTGGGTTTGTATCCGACAACAGGAGGATTATACGTCGGGAGTTTAAGACTCACGTACGTTTTGTCTCCACACCCTCAGCTACGTGCAGAGATGGAGGAGGAGAAACGTCAGGCGGTGAGTAAGGCGGTGGCTGGAGCTCAGGCGGAGATGGAGCGGAAGTGTAAGCAGGTGAAGGAGAAGTGTAAAGAGGAGCTGGTGGAGGAGGTGAAGAAACTGGTGGCCCAGCACAAACAGCTCATCTCCCAGACCAAGAAGAAGCAGTGGGTGAGTTCTGACTTTAATTATGATTATGACCCATTCAATTCATCTTTATTTGTATCGTAACAACGGTCATCTTTACATAGCAAGGGTGAGGAGATGCAAACTAAAAGCGTAGGAGACGGTGGAGACGGGAAAAATAGAGTCACGATAGTAGAGCGAAAGAGAGACTCATGATGGTAGAGAGAGAGTCGCGATAGGAGAGAGAGTCGCGGTAGGAGAGAGAGAGGGAGGGAGAGTCGCAATAGTGGGAAAGAGAGGGAGAGACGCATGATAGTAGAGAGAGAGAGGGAGGGAGAGTCATGGTAGTAGTGGTGGAGGAGGAGGTTATAGTACTCATACTCATAACACTGCAAACAACATGCCGGAGGAGGAGGAGGAGGAGGTTACAGTACTCTTACTCATGTGCTGGCGTGTTGTTTGCGGTGCTATAACTGTGAGGAGGAGGAGGAGGAGGAGGAGGTTACAGTACTCTTACTCATGTGCTGGCGTGTTGTTTGCGGTGCTATAACTGTGAGGA
>JAUMTR010000009.1:16989465-17028202 GCA_032270685.1 Microctenopoma stevenorrisi | reverse complement strand
TAGCGCTGACACAGGTCTAGCAGCTGTCCAAACAACAATTTCCCCAAGGGGATCAATAAAGTATTCATTATTATTAACGCATTTCTCAAACTGTAGTAATGAGACAAAAAAACTCCTTTTCTTGTCAAAATTGTTGAAATGTTTATTTACTTGAAAGACTCATGTCAACTCAAATAAGACATTTTTAAAACCTTAAAAAAACATACCAGGGGATATACATTTAGCTCGTTAACGAAAGTGAAACAAACAGTGAAGAAAGTGCTTTTTCTTGAAGAAAAAAGTAATTCTCATGTTGAACTTAAACATTCTCAGAAGGAGAAGTTTCCTAGTCCCGTTCCCCGACCTTTGACCTCTCCGTGGCTCTGTAACGAGTTAGAGGGTCTGGGAAAGAAAACAAACAACCGGGTCTTCACCTTCTGCTTCCCGCTTCAGTCGTGACATCACTGTAGACGAGCCCTGATTGATCTGTCCATGTAAAAATATGAGGAATTTCAGACTCTTGATCTTTACGGTAGCAGTGGCTGCTCACATGCGTTGAGGAGGAGTCGCCCTTTAACACAAATCCAAGAACTCAGGAGTTTCATTCCCGTGAGGAGGAGTCATTAGAAATCTGGCTACTTTCACAAATAACTTGGTGGTTCAAGGTCGGGAAAACCAATTTACTCCCTAATAAACGTGATATGTTTCGAGGTCTCAATTTAATATTAAATAGCAGGGCTTGCGTTGCTATAATGCTCCACATTCACCACTAGGGGTCAGTCACATGCCCAGAATGAAACACTAGCAAAGGATTGAAGAAGCCTATGAAGTGATCTCAGCTAAAATTACACCGAATATCCACTTCTCCTCTAAAATCACTGATTGACATGGTTACAATATGGATTTGTTTATTTAAAGTGAGCAAAAAGGTTTTAGCTGAATTTTATGCTGCTTTGGGGAAAATAAACTTACACGGGAAAGAAACTATTCAGTTCTTAAACAGACTCAAACCATCTGCTTCTGTCTGGGATGAATCATTTAACTCTATCTTTTAATATAGTCTATGATCATATATTTATATTTTCCATAATAATGAGTAGTCTGAGTTTTTATACGCCACGATGCTCGTTTCTTTTTTTATATTAGCAAATATTCAAGAGCAAAACATTCTTGAACGTCTCGTCATATACTTCTAAAAGAGAAACAAAATAAATTAAATCGGTTTCTTTTTGTACATACTTACAGGATATGAATCAATGTATTGTTTAGCTTCAGCTGAAGCGAGTTTCTACGGAAAAATAAACTGAGTTAAAGGCTGCAGCTGTTGGTTTCTGACAATGTTTTTGCTGAGATGTGACAGAAATGGTTGAATTATAACAAAAACAAAACAAAACCAGCAAACGTGAAATTAATGTTTAGTACCTCATTGTAAAACTGAAGGACAGCTGCGATCGCCCCCTCAGATCGACTCTTGTATCAAAACATATCTCACACTAAATGGTTGATTGTGTAAAACGTGGGATTTGTGCCACGACTTGGTTTCTGTGTAAATATCGTAAAGTTTTTAAAAATTAACAGGGAAACAACGGAGTGAGCCGAACTTAATCTAAAAGCCAGAATTTATGTTCGATTGTCCTCTAAGCCTGCGAGACGTCATTCAGGGCAAAAGCATTCCTCCTCCCTTGTGCCTTAAACGCAGACTCTGGGCAGAAGTCTTCCATGTCCACCAGCCACCAGGGGGCGCTACATGTTGTATGCCACATAGATGGGGTCCAGCTGGTCAGCCAGGAAGCCGTCGCGCAGGTGCATGCGCTGCTTCTCGCCACGGGAGTTGATGGGGATGACGCCGATGTCGACCACTACGACCACGCCCACGATCAGGTAGTGCTCCTCCAGGACCACGTTGGTGACCAGCGGAACCAGATCCAAGGCCTCCTGCTCCGAGCCGTCCAGCTCCACCACCACCACCAGCAGGTTGGTCCACGTGAACACCGCGCTGTGGGCACAAAACAAGCTTCCACTCACGCCTGTGATCGTG
This sequence comes from Microctenopoma stevenorrisi, assembly GCA_032270685.1. Lineage (NCBI taxonomy): Eukaryota > Metazoa > Chordata > Actinopteri > Anabantiformes > Anabantidae > Microctenopoma > Microctenopoma stevenorrisi. Next base: position 17,026,185 of record JAUMTR010000009.1, on the reverse strand, counting down.
CTGCTGCTGTGAGCGATGTGTGCTTTTAAAACGTCTTCTGTCCCGGATTCTGCTGCACGTCTGCGCGCGCCACATTTCTTACCACTCTGTGATGCTCTTGTGTGTCCTGATGACCGAGGTCTCGATGTCGATGGGGTGGTAACGCATCCCTCGCAGCTCCATGGCTTCCTCCAGAGCGCCGACCACGTACAGGGCGTCGTGACGCTCTGCAAACACGAACACACACTGGTTTTGTTTGTTGATAAGTACCGAGGGCGTTCTGGTTTGGGTGGTAGTGATGCTTGTGTGTCTTCATGGAGCCATCCCACTGGCTCAGGTGGTTCCAACCCGTCCTTACCTCCACTGGCATCGGTGAGTTCGGTCCTGCGGAGGAAGCCCAGGTATCCCGTTCGAGCCCAGATGGTCTGCGTGTCTCCGAAGCTGAGTCTGGAGTTGAAATGGTCCGACTGCAGCGCCTCGTCGCCGTAAACCGTGAAGTACCCGCTAGCGTTGTGGCCGCTGTGCACCCAGATCTACAGACACCAAACCGACAGCTTTACTGGGTCAGGACCGGAGTCCTCTGGGAAAACGGGCTTTTTTAAGTGAAATGCAATTTTAATTTTCTGAACTGTGAAATGTTTGAAGGTCAAAGTTTGCTGATTTGTCTTTTGTCTTGATCCTGATGTGTGTTTAAAGCTCAGACAAACCTCTCCCAGGTGTGACTCTCCCATTGGTCCTTTGGTTTCTGGGTTGGCGATGATGATTCGGACTCCCGGCAGGATCTGTTGAGGAACCACCAAAAATGAAAAACACCAAGTGAGCAAAACGCTAAATAATAAGCGTTGGAGTTTAATATATGAGCCACACACACACACACACACACACACACACACACACACACACACTCACCTTCCCAGACTCCATCAGTGGGAGGCTGTGTGGTGACCCCCGCTCTACTAACCGGACCCTGTGGGAAGAACAAAGACCTGCAGCCTTAGAGGATGAAGAAGCTGATGACATGTCTCTCATCAGGTTTTTACACCTACAGCTTCTGACTGGCTGAACTTTAGTTAAAACGTATGAAATATTAATCCCAGTATTGTGACATGTGTCGTTTCCGTTTCCTCGGTCTCTTGTTTTGAAGGAGCAGACTGACGCACACCTGTCACACACACAGGACCAATCACAAGCCAGGGATCCCTGTCAAAGTGGGGGCGGCCCCCAGGCTTCAGTGTGGATCCTCCTTTAATCATTCGGACCTGATTCATAAATGAATAAAACCTTTTGGAACGACAGCTCTGCTGCTGTGAACTGATTTCTGCCAGATTAAGTGTGTCTGGTAGAAAAACGTTATATTTCTGCTCTGCAGGACGGAGAAGCCTCTGCCACGCCTCTGAGTGGAAACGACAGCAGAGCTGCTGCAGACACCACATGTTTAAATTTCCATTTTTAGTTTGGCTGCGAGCTGAGGTGGTCTCGGTACCGTTCCCTCTGGTCCCGACGGACCACCCTGTCAGAAGATGTAGCTTGTTATTCAGGGGCTGTCCATCTCTGCTGCCTAGAACCAGCCTGCTCAGTACTTTAGACATGAATGTTAACATTCCTCAAAGAAAAACAAGCTCTGGAGGTTCCCGCTTTGCTTCTTACAGTGTCACCCAGCAGGAAATGTGGCTCAGACGACGGGCTTGATGGGAAGACTGGGTGAGAAAGCGCGGGACCTGTTTTAGAGGAAGTGGAGCGGCTGTGAGGGCGACGGCGGGGGTGTCGAGCTGACAAGCCGGAGATCATCATACTTTGTGCGCGTCTCATTATTTTCCAACCTTCAGCCCTGAACCAGGATTCTTAGAATAACATTTATTCTGGGAGTGGCTCTTACTCCCAAACACGCGCCGCTTCACACCCAGAAACACAGAATATTCAATGTGTGTGTGTGCGAGGACGGAGGCGGATTCATCAGGGGATGAGATTCAGAGGAGAAAATACATAAGGATGCGATTATTGAGCCGAGCTTCTCTACATGTCCGGCATCGCCGAAACATCTCACCTGATCTTTAGTAACAAAAGTCAACATGCACTAAAAATATGATTCGATAAAACATTTGTCTGCTAGTTTTACTAAAAGATCTGAGGACTCGTTCTACCGCGGATCGTTTCCACCCGTACAACCTCTCAGCATATTTCAGTCTGGATCAAAGTGTTGCACCAGCAGAGCCGCAGAGCTACAGGTGATGAATGAAGATGAGGAGCGGAGGCGACGTTTGGCTCCTTCAGCAGGTGTTAGTTCATGACTCGTCAAAGAATTCAAATGTGTCTTTAACTCACCTGTCGTGCCGTAAAGCTCTCATATCCACATACACAGTGGTGGGGTCAGGTCCCGAGGTGCCCTGAGGAACACCAGCAACAACACGCATTAGTCCTGTAACACGCTGCACAAAACCCAACTGCTACACGCGTTGCTGCCGGGATGCAGTGGAAGCTACTGCTCGTGCATTCGTGTTCACAGTCACAAGCTTTCCCTCCACAGCAGAACGAAAAGCTTCAGCACAGACAAATCCCACAGAGAAGAAGAGGGAGAAAGTCCCGAGGTGTGTGTGTGAGGAGAAGACCACAGAACCTGTGAACTATTACAGCACCGACCACCAGATGCACAGCGGCATGCTGGGAGTCCACAAAGCGCTTTACACTGTGGGGACGAGACACACGGAGCAGAACGCCCACGGAACCGAACCGCCTTCGTTCTGACCTGAGTCCAAGCTTCCTACAGCTGCAGTGGTGGCTCAGACTACAGCCAGCTGCTGACAGATGTGCTGACTAGGGGGGGGTGGAGGTGGTGTTCGGGAGGGGGGTGTTAGTGGTGGTACCCTACCTGGTCAGAAAGCTTTCCCAGCCTGTGAGGCTACAGCAGCAGACGGATGAAGGCGGAGGAGGGTGGAGATAAAACCAGAAATGAGATATGTGGGCGGAGTTTAGCATAAAGCGAAGGAGGAGGAGGGAAACTCTCAGTTTGTCATTTACAGCTGCGAGTATGTGCTCGATGCAGCGTCAGCTGCTGATATCTCAACCAAGTTATGAGTCCAGCTTCAGGGAAAGTGCTCTAATGTGTCTCTGCTGTCACGTTTGTCCACGTCTGTCTGTCCATCGCTGATCAAATTATAACTTATAGGATCTAGAATTTGGGCAGATGATACATTTTTTCTTTCAAACCACCTGTGATGACGTTAAAAATGGATTTGATCTGCTGAACAATGATCAGTTTGGGCAGGACGGAGGACAGGAAGTGGATTGTTTGAATGAGAAACACTGGACAGACTACACTCCAGAGCATGGGGCATGAAACCAACACGAGTTCCTTTAAAGGAAGATGTGTCCACTGAACCAAGACTGGAAATCATTCCCCAGAACCCGCACGGCACATCTTAGAACCTAAACTCAGAAATCTCATCAAGCTCATGAAAAAAACATCCACTTTCAACAGAGAGGAATGATTGGAAACACACAGCAAAACGCAGAGAGGAAGTTAAACTCCGACCGACCTGCAGACAGATCGCCAGGTTCACTCTGCAGCCGAAGGAAGTGCTGACAGCTCGAGGGTGGAGTCCCAGGTCCTTGAAGAGTTTGGAGAAGGACTGTGTCAGGGCTATCCTGGGACGCTCCTCAGCTACAACTACACAGGTCCTCACCCGAGACAAGTCCAACCCCCGAGACTGAATGAAATGAGAGCGGTTAGCACGTTTGAATCTGTGGTAGCTGTTCTCCAGCCAGAGCCGTTACCTTCAGAGAGTCCGTTTGCAGGCCCAGGCCTTTGGTGCAGAGCTCCATGACGCTGTAGGAACAGAAAGTGTCGCGGACTTTGTACTGACTGACGGCTGAGAGCCACAGAGCCGGGTTCACCTCCAGCTCGGACGGAGGGATCAGGATAGACTGGTGACCTGAGTACACGCTGCCGAGAGAAACCAGATCAGCGTTACAGTCATCATTCCATCATCGTGTCATTTAGGGCCGTCCGGACTGTTCAGCACCGAATATGTCCGACCTGCAAAGGCACCAGAGGACGAAGCCCAGGCCGCAGTAGGGGTCCAGGCAGATGGCGACCTCTCTGGACGGGTAGAGCTCACACTGCAGCTTGATGGAGCGACAGAAGGCACTGGTGGCTGTGTGAGACATCTGCAGCAAAGGGACAGAAATCTGAGGCTAAAGTCCACATCTCCTGTCCACAGTGTAAATAAAGTTATTACGAGTGAGTGACTCTGGCTGCTTCGGCACCGGCGCTGACGGATGAATGCACATAACGGACGATGAAGCGGCGCGTGAGAACGTGTTCTGCCTCGTTTCCTCCTGTGCTCTGGATTACTCACAGCGCTTCTCGTTACGGAGGCTTCCGGAGACGTATTTGATGGCGTACAGGTACAACGATGGAGATTTGTCGGTTTAACGAGTGGACGAGTCTGAGAGGTGGGAGATTTCCACGGCGCATGAGGTCCTCAGACTGAGAGTACGTGCACACACTTACTGCCGGCGCGTGTGTTATACGTCAGACTTCATATTGAAGCTTCAAAATTTAGTATTTAGTTAATTTAGTACATGCACATTTTGTCTTATTCAGTAATAATGTGTCAAATTATAATTGCGTTTTTTGTTGCTGTCTGTTGTTACAGTCACCAAAGAACTTTCAGATGTTAAAGAAGTAAAACTCCTGAAAAGGAGACACAACATACTCGCAGCAGATTTTATGACACTGCTAAAACAACAGAATTATTTAAGGAACTCTGTTGAAATTCCAGGTTTCAAAGGTTAAACACACAAATATCCTGCATTCATTTTCACAGTGACATAAACGCCCTCCCTCCAAAGAGACTCTCAACAAAGAGAAAGTGGGATCACCTTGACTCCAGCGAGCATGCCCGTGGTGGAGACGCTGAAGTCCAGGTAGGCCAGGGTGTCGGGGTTGGACGGTTTATAAAGCAGAGGAGGTTTCTTCTTTGGCAAATCATCTAAGAAACAAACAGAATTTGATGGAGGTCTGGTCTAAGAGTGGAGTCATCTTTGCACCGTACTCCACAGCCTGTGTGTGTCCGTACCTGTGTCCAGGACGGGGGGCCAGGTCCGGAAGTCCACAGCAGCCGAGGCTTCCTTGGACCTCAGCAGCTTAGTGATGAGCTGCGTGGTCATCACACACACCGACCGGCTCACCTGCACAACACCACACACACGCGATTATAAAAGGTCTGTTATCTGACACACGAGTAACAGTCAGCAGCCGAACAACGTTCGTCACCAGTGAGAGCGTCAGACGTTAAACCTGCTTCTCGTCAGATTTACAGCAGACTAACAGGAGCTCTGACCTCCCACGCGCCGCCTGCCGGCTCTCTGCAAAGAGCTGAATGGGGCTCGTTGTCCACCACTCGCTCTCATTCACTGCTTTCTGGTTTCCAGGAACAGGCTGTCGACCCGTTTTCTGATTTGTTTGGATTCACCACGAAGAGTCGGCTCTGTCTCGCACATCTAAACCCTCGACGACGACCCTCTCTCCCAACACTGATGGAAACGTGACCAACGTGTGCATTTACCTCGACGATCATCTTGACCGTGGGCAGCGTGGTGGCGATGTTCTGAGGGTGAGGCGGTCGCACCGTGATGGGCACGCAGCCGGCGTAAAGGCAGCCGTAGAACGCTGCGATGAGGTCGATACCTGCGGGAGGAGGACAAAGGACGGTGGTGCGGATTTGGATGGACACAGGGTGAAAGAGGGCGAGGAGGTAAGAGAAGGAAGGAAGGGAGGAAGGAGATGTGAGGGGAAAACAAGTTAATAAAAAGAGAAAGAGGCGAGGACGTTAGACCTTGACCTGCTACGCCCACGCGCTCACTGCAAACATAAACTGAATCAACCACATCTCAGTGCGTTGCTTCTTCGTCGGCCTTTACCTGGAGGGTAGACCAGCGCCACGTGGTCTCCGTCCTGCAGGTGGCCCCGTTCAGACAGCATAGCAGCAATCTTCTCTGCCCGCTTGTGCAGCTGAACACAAGTCAGGGAGCTGGCTATCGTGCCCTGGCGACACACACACACACACAGAGAGACAGATGACGGACACATTCAATCCGCTGTGTGCTCCAGCACACGTCGAGTCATATTTTTCACGGCAGCGTCTCGAAGCTGAACACTTTGCCACTAACCAGAGCTGCCGCTCGTAGACGAACCACGGGAGACATCTCTTCTCTCTCATACCCGTTTATTTATCCAAACGAAAACACCGGTTTATTGCTTCATTCTGTCACTTCACAGCATAACGCAAAGCAAGCACGCGGCGTGAAAGACTCAATGTGGCGCATGTCAAAATAAATCACAGGACAGCGTTGATTAACCGGCGTCACCGACCGTTATCCGCTCCCATCATAAAAACTCTGGGCGTCAGAGTACGACACGAACGTGTGTGTGTGTGTGTGTGTGTGAGCTCTTACTCTGGAGTTGAGCAGCGTGTACAGGATGTGGTCTGGAGTGGTCTGGGCTCTCCACTGTAACACCTCAGACAGGAAGAGGAACTGAAAGACACAAACAACAAGGCGGGAACGATGAGACTGGATGAAGTGAAACAGCACTTCGTTACGTCACAGGGATTTTGGAGACGTGGATCATCTGTGATGTTCACGGTTCCCAATTAATCTTCGCGACCGGATGTCCTGACGTGTTTTCGTTTTTCCCGCCACCCTGAGCTTCGTGTTTGTCTTCGTGATGACAACGTGCTGGATTTCTCTGAGCTCCCAGCTGCTCACAGTTGAACAAACTTAGAACATTAAACTGACTCAGAGCTTATTTTAAGAACCATGAAATATCTGAATGGAAGAAGAAAAACGAGGGAAGGAATCCATGAAGAGAAGAAGAGTGTGTGTGTGTGTGTGTGTGTGTGTGTGTGTGTGTGTGTTTGTGTGTGTCTGTGTGAGAGAGAGACTGGTACCAGCCCCAACGGGAGGTGGATGACGCCGTCAACCATCTGCTGCATCGTGCTCCTCGTCTGACACTGCAGCGTGCAGCACAGGCGCTCCGCGGGGGAAAAGGATTTCATCCAGTGTCGTTTTCTTTGCTGAGGTTTGCTGGGGCACTAACACACTGGACAAATTAAGAAGGGCTGGTTCTGTTCTGAGTGTGGAGCTGGACCCTCTACATGCTGTAGCTGAGAGGAGGAGGATGTCCAAACTCCCTTCCACTCCCTACAGTGTCCTGAGGACAGAGACTGGTCAATGTTCAGTGCTCCACTGGAGATCATTTCCTCCTGGGGCCATGAAACCGTACAAGGCTCTGGGTGTCATCATACCTGATAACCCGATAACCACCACGACATCACACATAAGCTGTCCTCCTCTGTTGACACCCCCCCCCTACATACACCTACAGGAACAGAGTGAGCACCACCCAAAAAGCTGAGCGCTCCAGATGAAGGTTGAAATGAGTGAGTGTGACTTCCTGTTAATGAAGGTTGCACCAAACCCTGTGGAGACTGGCTGGTTGGGATTGGGGTCTGGTCTCCTTGGGCCCCAGTATGAGGTAAATCGTCCGTCGGACGCCTCAGTTTGCTCCACGCTACGGTGTGTGTGATACCTGTTGCTGTAACTGTTGACGCGCCGTTTAAAACCCGATGAGTTTCCCGTTTCAGCACTTGATCCGCAGAGTGTAGGCGACGACGCAGCCTCGTGTAGCTGACAGCAGCCTCGCGCATCGCTGGTCTCAGCGGGGAAAATGATTTGAGGAAGGGTTTTCTCTCCTGATGAACGCATCACTCAGCGGCTTGTCAGGATTCATTAAACTTTCATAACCGCAGATGAACGTCTGCTTCTTTTCCACTTCCCCGCTTCATACATTAACAGCTAGAGTTTGGAGAAAGCGCCTTCCAGCTCCAGCACGGCACACATGCATGAACGAGCCACCGAGCTACGGGATCCTCTGGACCCGACTGAAGCTGGAGCCCGTCGCAGATAAGATGTTGGCACTTTCACACACCAACACAAAGAGCCTCTGTTTGCAGACTGAGCCTTCCTGTTGAATTCCAGATGTTAGATATCACATCTAACGTCTGCAGCTCAAGCCGTTATCAGACGTGAGGCTCATCTCATACGAAACCCAACACGGCGACCATCTAAACTAATACACTGCACCTCTCAGCATTTGGTTAACATATGAAATGAATGCCACTAAAATATGTCCAGATTCATTGGAGGTGGTTTCATGGGAAGACGCGCGTGGTGCCAGTTCAGTCAACCTTCCCTGGATGATAAACGTTATCAGCAGACATCCAGGAAATCACATTTCACTTAAACAAAGAGACAGTTCAGATAAAAAGACGAGGAGGAGGAGCTCATTCACACGGAGGGCTTGGTTTTCAGACAGGTGGACATGGAGGGTGTGTGTGATGAATGACCGTGGACGTAGAACAGGTTAACAGAGGTGATAATGAAAAGCACAGCATCAAATCTGAGCTTCTGTTGCTTCTCTCAACCTTCATCAGATGAAAACATGCAGCAGACCCAAAAACCCCAAATACAAAAGTCGTTTCCTGTGATTCTTACGCCCTGAACCCTGTGGAAAACGTCTGCAGTTCATCTGCAGGTCAAAGTGAATTACACCAGGATGTAAACACATACGATGCTGAGCTAGTCGTTACCTGCCCGTCTTTTTCCCAGAGCGCTCCGCATGTTTCTACACGAACGGCCGAACGGTTCAGTGGCTCTATGATAGAACCCGCTGGTATCAGCTCAGACATCTCGTTTCCACATCCCAACCTCAGCATGGATGACTAAATGGTTCCTGTTTAACTGACCTAGCAGCAGTGTACGAGCAGCTGCTGTGCTCAGATTAGTAAGAGATGCAGAAACACGTCACTACAGCAGCTCGTTTGTGGCCGAGATTGAAACGTGCGTGCTGACATCCAGGTGAGCGGGCGGGCGGTGCTGCGGTGGAGGTGCTGGTTGGTATCATTTGGGGCCCGTCTCTTCTCAGAGAATCAATTAAAAACAGAAACCATGACGGTGATAAAAACCATTTATGATGATGACGATGGTGAAAACCAACAGACCCCCTTCTCACACACACCTTCCTTGCCTGGTCATTGTCTTCGATCTGACCCAGATCCCTGCCGCTGGCCTGAGCGATCCTCTTTCCCGACACCAGATTCCCGACCATCACAGACGCAGGACCGATCTCTGAGGAGGAGGGGAGGAAGAAAAGACAGATACAAACACACATAAGCGTGTGTTAGAGCTTGTTCTTCTAGCGACAGCATTCGGTGACGTGTTGAAGTAAAGTAAACTGAAGTCAAAGGTCTTTTCTTCTTATTTCCTACCGTGACTCATCACAATGACTTTAGTTTGAAAGCTGGGAAACAGGAGTTATTGTCTTTTTCCATGAGACCCATTAAAATCATAAATCCTAAACTTCTGTCCCGCCCCGCCCCGCCCGCCCCGTTCACACCTGGCTGTTTCTGACGGGGTTTGGGCAGGTTGGTGACGCAGGTGTGAGGACACATCAGCACGTTGCAGGGGTGCAGCGCCCCCTCCAGGAACAGCTGCTTGGTCTCCGACAGGTGGATGCCACCCAGGGGAGTCTTGGGCAGAGTGTTGGACGGCACCAGAGCCAGACAATACACGCCCACCTGGTGAATACTGTCTATCGCCTGGAGAGAAGCACACGGGAACCACTTTACCTGCTTGTGAAACTCCAGATATTCACTTTAGATCATGTTCGGAGACTAAACGGGCTCACGTTCATCACGTTATGTTAACCAACGTTATAACGTGTTCTAATGCAGTACGTCATAGAGCTACAGAGCTAAAGAGTGTGTCGACAAACCAGACGAGCCGAGTGGAAAGAAACGGCCCGTCGGTATCTGTGATGGTGAAGGAATAACGAGATCTGGTTTTATTTGCAGCCATAAAAACGCAGACGGCTTTTAGAGTTTCACCGCAGTCTCCACGGCTTACAGAGATCTGGAGTTTGGGCGGAGATTTTATCTGTTCACAGTAAGAAGCACAGCGTCATTTACTCTGTGTGTGTGTGTGTGTGTGTGTGAGAGAGAGACAGGCGCATGTGAGCCCGTTAGTCTTTCTATGAAGTGGTCTGTTAAAACGTGTCTGTCGAGTGTGTGAATGTGCGTCTGCTTTAAGTCAATGGACCCGTCTGGTGTTTCCTAGCGTTTGATCAACACACTCACAGCACTTCATGTGTTCATTCACGTTCGTCCACATCTGGTGACGCATCTGGAAACGCTCGTGAGAATCAATCAGTGCATTTCCTTCGTTTACCTGCAGAACTCGGCTCATCCACTGGAAGCTGTCCTCCTCTGTAGAGTCTGGCCGCTGCTCGGCCACGACCACGATCCTCTCATCATGAAGCACTGTGATGGAGAACACCGCTATCCTGCAACACACACACACACACACACACACACACACACTGAGTCCAAATCTTTCTCAGGAATGAGTCAATGCAGTTCCTGCTGCACCAGCTAAATGATCCTAAAGTTACATTTACTGCAGGAAAACCAGCACAGTCTGAGGAAATCAGTTATGATCAGCTGATCCATATATGAATCACTTAAACTGAAGCGTCTCCAGCATAAACAGGAAAGTTTCTCCACAGCATCAGTGGACGCTCAGAGCCGCTGTGCTGATGCTGAAGGAAGCACCAACCTGCCCCTGTACACAAACTTCATTGGCTCCACAGCGAGCGCCGTGGCAACGATGTCGTCGGCGTTGTGCCGCCGTCCCCCGACCACCATCAGGCCGTCCATCTTCCCCGCCACGAAGATCAGACCCGCGGGCCCGATAAAGCCGAGCAGGCCGGTTCTGGTGAAGGGAAACTCGCTGACTGGAACTCCGCTGTTGAACACCGGGAAGACCTGAGCGTGCGGGTAAACGGGACGGACGGCGTTAGATCACAACATGGCAGCAGGTGTAATTCATCAGGGCGCTCACACACCCACCTCGAAGGTGTTCTTGGTCATGCCTGCCAGGCCGTAGTAGGAGGATCCCGTGGCGACGGTAGAGACGCACAGCTCTCCGATCTCGTCGGTTTTACAGAGCTGGGGGAGACCTTCAGGCTTCACCACACACATCACAGCTGCAGGAGAACGGCAGGAGAAGGTTAACGCGTACCAGCTGCTACATGTGAAGAAAGGCTGGTTAGATCAGCTGAGTCTCACCTCCGGGCATGACGGAGCCCACATCCTGCAGGGTGAGGACCGACAGCTTCTCCTCCGAGTCGACCCGGATCACGCCGTGACTCAGACCCTGCATGGACAAGACGCCGCGACCAGGGGGCGTGCTGCCCTCCTCCAGCGGCCTGCAAAGAGTGGAGAGGGTCAGAACCGGGAGCTGGTAACGAGGAAAGGAGATCAGCACGACTGGTGTGGATATTTTTAGGACCTTTTTGGAAACATCAGGACAAATTTTTAAGAAGTTTCGGGACGTTTTCAAAAGCAAGAACAAACGTTAAGAAACATTAGGAAGTCGTTCAGCAGAAGAATTACTGTAAATGTTAGGATTAGAGGACTGTGTGTGTGTGTGTGTGTGTGTGTGTGTGTCCTGTCTGATTTTTTTGAGTGTTGAAGCTGCTCATCTGAAAATAAAGTCAGTTCATTACGGCCACGCCCGCCGAGGCAAAGTGCCATTTACTAGTCTGTCTGTGGCGCGTGCGTGCGCGCGCACACACACACACACACACACGCACACACACACACGAGGCTGCTACACAGTCGTCATTTACATCATGAAGCAGCCAACGTGTGAATGACGGCGCCTCTCATGCTCAGCAAGGTTTGTGTGTTTAAAAAAAGTTGTGACGTCAAATTGGTTAAAGAGAGACGGTGTCGTAAATTTAATATTGAGTGTAAATCTATTAAATCTTAGTCACACAGGTTTTAAAATAAGTGATGTTGATGAAGGAAGTTCATGACTCTGTGATACTTTATCCTCCAGCTGTACCTTCTTATGGCCACAGTCAGAGCCTCGGGGGAGCTGGCACAGGGGCAGATGACCTCCGGCTTCAGACCTTTACTCTGGAAGACGTTGAGGAAGGCGTCACAGGACGAGATCGACCCTGAGAGAAAGACGGGTTCTTTACGTGCAGCTCGATACTTCGTATGTGGGTGAAATCTCTGTGTCTCTGTTAGATATGCACGGCTACACTCTTACAGGGATTCGAACCGTCGGCCACCACCAGCATGCGCAGGGAGGTCAGGTTGATGTCCCGCTGGTCCCGGTGGGCCACGAGAGCCCAGTGCATGTCCCGCGACTTCACACATGCCACCTTAGCTACACACAGAAAACACGAAGTGACTTCACCGACTGCTTTGGAAACGGGATGCGAAGCAGGACGTCAAACTTTATCAGTAAATTACCTTTGTACTGACAAACTTTTTGGATCCAGGACAGAGGGTTGACCTTCATGAGGGCGTAGGGAATACTGATGACATGCATCATATTCATCACACTCTGGCAGAAAGACACAAACACACGTGAGAACACGTCAACGTGAGACGGTGTGTGTGTGGTGCGAGCGTCTTCCTTACAGTCAGGACGGCGTGCCACAATCCCACGTCCTTCTTGAAGTCTAATACATTCACTATGGTCTCGGCTGCAGAGAGAGAGAGAGAGAGAGCGAGAGACTACACATGAGACAGTGTTGTCGTCAACAGTCTTGGTGGTGAAGGCGAGTGTCTGCGTTACCTTCTGTGTACGAGCAGGACTGCGTGAGCGCCTGGCAGTGCGCGAGCACGGCTATCCTCATCACCGTCACGCCGAGGACGCTGCCGTCCTTGCACGTCTTATACTGCACACAGACGGACAGAGAATGTAGCCGCTGCAGACACATCGACTGATTCATTTAAAGACGATCTTTCATTGAGCTGCCGGTGGAGGCGACAGTAATCCTCAGTCTGAAAAGTCGGGCATCCGTCTGACAGAATGACGGCTGGCGTGGAAATGAGGCGCATTATAGTGACTATTAAAGTAATGGATCATGTCAAGACACCGCTTTTCAAAAAATATTAGTGTTGCTGAGGAGTGAGTCAGCGTGGGTAGTTTCAGCCGCCTTCGCCGTCTGCGACGTGACTTCTGGTGAAAACAAATGGTTTTCCTATCGCGCCTCATCTCTCATAATCTGCCTTCCGGCCCTTTTCAATCCCTGCTGCTCTCAAGGAGCCGCTCCACCTCACTGCTGGTGCGATTACTGCCCAGCTCCTTAAAGGGACGTTGGGGAACATGAAATCACTCAGGAAGGATGATTGTCGACCGTCAGCCGACAGAGAAACAGCGAGACGTTCGCTCCTGTGTGACTAACACAGAAAGCTACGCAGTGTCGGGTGCACGCTACCTCGATGTAGGCGTTGTCCTGGTTGGCGTCCTTGATGTGTGGGAACCAGTCTCGGGGCGGTTTGGAGAGGTGTTTGGACTCCGTGACGAACCACAGCACCTTGGGCCAGCCTGGAAACGAGGACACAAACATCCAGAGAGGTTTCCAGGAGCTGAGGAAACTGATCTTCCTCTCATTTTTTATTATGTGAACAACCTGCTCAGACTGGAAACACTTCACTTATCGACCGTAGGAAATAAACTTATACTGCGCAGATTAAACACCGATTTCCAGCAGGTTCTGTAGTGGGAGCAGATTCTAACCTTAAGCTGTCATCAACATATCAGCGAAAGAGAGAGAGAGAGAGCGAGAGAGAGAGAGAGAGAGAGAGAGAGGCTGGTTGGTGCCGAGTGTTTATAGAGCAGAGAACGAGCGAACTGTAAAATCCCGACTACGTCTGAATTAATGCTGATGCTCCTGCCGCGCTCAGAGACAAGAGAAACAATCAAGCATGTGAATGAGATGAGTTTAAAACCTGCTGATCAATAAGAGGAGCACTCCACCCTAATGAGCTGCACACACACACACACACACACACACACACACTCTGGCTCCTAGAGCCTGCTGAGTGAGGAGCAGTAAATCTGGCGGCATCACGTTGCTATTTATACATCCATTACTGAAGAGCAAACAGACGTTATTAATCGCTGGGAGACTCTCTCTCTCTGTTCACTGCTAATGTCTCTTTATTCTTAATCTACCGTGTGTCTCCTTCCATCATTTTTTGTTTTTTTGCTCCTCCGTCTTCTCAGTTGTGTTTCTATCGATTTGCATTCCCACTTCAGCGACTCTCTCTCTCTCTCTGCGTCTCTCCATCACCCTGTACCTCATCACTCTGCCAGCTGTCTGCTGACATCAGTCGTTCCATTCATCCCACTGAGGGAGACTGAAACATGAGACGCGTGGCCACGCCGCGACCTCTGCGCTGCGCTGCTGGCATCACTTCACCGCCTCTAATCGTAGCGCGTTTCCTTGTGTTGGGGAATGTCTTTGCTTTACTTCGCAGCGTTGTGTCTCTGAACACGACCTGTGACTGTAAGTCTAGCCGAGTTTTAATTATAACAGGGTTACTGATTATTACAGGAGATGTTTTACTGTGTGCCGGGAAGTCTTGGATTACGCAGTATAAATAACGCTGGCTTTTAAATACAGAACTGCAGAGAGCAACGCTGGACAGCTGCGCGGCGCCGCCCAGCAAGTGCATATGCGTTTCCACAGTCCCCGTGTGTGTCGGCAACAATGCAGCGTGTTCTGGATGGTGCGAGACCTTTGAACTGCGGGATCTCTCCGGTGGGACTCTTGGGTAAGCCTTTATGGCACGCATCGCTGGTCAGAGCCACCGTCACGCCACAGCTCCCCAACAGGAAGCCGATCTGCTGACTGCCGGCATCCTGAAGACGGAGACAGACGGCAACGTGTGACAAGTCTCATCACATCAATCATTTCTTCCCTTTTCCTGGTCCCTCATTTGTAATTCGTTGGTAGAAACAGCTGAGAAACACGTTTAGTTATTACACGAAGACTGAGGACGAACTCTGTTTAAACCTGGTGCAAACAAACGGTTTCACTCTGACGCTTCTGGAGCCAGTTTAGATGAGGTCAGCAAACTGGCCCGGCGTCCTGCAGACACCCGTTTCTTCCGTTCCCAGCTCCAGGTCAGAAAGGCTCCACAGCCCTAACTTCAAATTTAAGGCCACTCATTCTGGAGCCAACAGACAAAACGCTGGAGCCGTTTTTCCACCAGGCTGAAACTGAGGAATCCCACAGTTAGACCTCCGCTGCCTCCGAGACCCTCTCGATGCCTCCTGGAGGACATCACTGTGCGTGGTGACAAACGAACATGTGGCTCTGATTACGCCTCAGCAGAGCGCAGTGAGCTCAGTGCTGCGCCGTGACTCAACACAGCAGCTTCTGACGCCTCGTGTGTTTAATACAGTCCCCCGGTGAGGACTTGGTGCTGCTGGACTCTCTGCTCGGCTGACTTATGATTTCTGATGTGAAAAAAAGAACCTGACCTCTGTGGAGTCATTAACTTGCTGAGGGTCACCGAGGTCACTCACCTTCCTGGTCAGCGGTACTTCTATTGGCACGGGGACGACCTCGGCAAGCAGGCAGCCGTAGAAAGTGGTCATGAAGGCAGCGGGGTCATTGTTTGGGAAGACCAGCGCCACCTACAGGAGGGAGGACAAATGATACAGTGAAAGGGTTGTTCAGGTCTGTTTACTCTCCGTTTCTTTGCAGCGTCTGGCTCTGTGGCCCGGCACAGCGTCACACATGCAGGGGTGCTGCTCACAGCCAGCTCTGAACTGTGAATGTTTCCAGTCATCTACTGAATAAACAGTTCGTGTCTATTCTGTGAAACATCTTTTCTACGACGGAGGTTTCATCTCACACACTCACGCTGGGCATGAACCAGATCCAACATGTGTTCTACATAACATCGGAGCCTTTATCTCCTCTTCAGCCTCATGTTGGATCCAGTTCGGCTCCAGTTGCATTTTGGGATGATAACCGTGAACCTCAGCTAAAGTGCTGCTTAATAGATCCATATAGAGTACTGTGTGTGTGTGTGTGTGTGTGTCGGGGGGACGGGGTTGAAGCTATAAGCTAAGTGCACTTGAATGAATGAGGCCGGTGTAATGATAGGTTAACAGGACCGATGTTGATATGTGCAGGTCTCATCGGAGGTGCTCAGGTTTCATCAGTGAACGCCGGTGAGAGCGGAGGAGAAATTACTCTCCGTCACCGTGTGTGCGCGGCTGCAGAGACGCAAACGTAAAACAGTTCAAGCTCTTTTACTTGAATACTTCAGGATTTGATCTAAACTAAATCAGTCCGTATGGAAAAGTGGAGCCACGTCTCCAAACGTCACCGAGCTCATTTCCTGAAACAGCTTCTTGAACCACATACTGTAAAACTTTATGAAGTTAAGACAGATGTGGTGGAAGTGCAAAGAAGAGGCGGTGTGATCCTACTGACGAGGTAACTGATCAAGTTTAGTCCTGATTGGTTCAATGAATACAAACTTAGAGTAAGGAATAAAAACAAGTTGTTACTACGGAGACCATGCAGCTGGTAAAGACGACGCATGTGAAAACAGATGTTTAAGGGAAACCTGCACACTGCACAGCAGCACATCTGGGCAGTTCTTCTTTCCACTCACCCGGTCTCCAGGTCGGACGAGAGGCTCCTGCTTAGTTCCCAGTTTGTGCAGCAGGTTGTAGGCGACCTTCACACTTCTGGACCACAGTTTGCCTACGAACACAGTTAATGCCTTGTTACACGCGACAACACGCTATGAAATACGTGAGCAGCAGATCAACGGACAGCGAGTCTCATACTCCAACGACGGGACCACAGAGCGTCAGAGGACGTCATAGAGGTCACATCAGCGTAAACCTCCACAGAAACAGGGTTTTAATCATCACTTCATTCCTCGCGCCGCTTCAGGTGACGCGAACTACAGCTTCACCTCCTCTGCTTTGAAAGTCTGTCTGTACCTCAGGTTGAATATCAGGATCTAATCTTCTCCGTTTCATTTGTCCTGCCAAGCAGAGCTGACTCTTCATTAATGAGGCAACTCAAAACAATAGAGTCAATTTCCTCCCTTTACTTCTTCTCCCTGATCCAGACTGACAGATGCAAACATTATGCATGAGCAATCTGCCGTGAATTTCTCTTTGTTTTTTCCCCTTTTACGCTAAATGAGGATTTTCTGATGTTTGTCAGAACTAATGAATTGAAGACAAGCAGAGCTGTGGGATCTCCACAAGGAAAAGAGAAAAACAAAAGGCAAACAGAAATGTGACAGTTTGTGTGATTAAAATTATTTATTATTATCGTCAGAGGAGATTTAAATCCAACCGTTTACAGGCTTTGATGTGGTGTTCGGTGGAGTCACACTGCACTTACATGGCAGCAACAGCCCATTGCTGTGTGTTCACCTGTGCATGTGAGCGCAGACGGTTTTTAAGTGTTTTAAGGGTTGTGTAAAATGATATCTTTTGGCCGGCGACATACTAGTTTACAGAAAACACACCAAAGAGCAGCAGATGTACACACAGACAAATCACCGCACATTTGTTCTGCACATGCCGAACAGGAATCCAAGCATCTTTATCGATAACATGATTTTCCACCGCTCCCTACGGAGGATCAAAGAAAACTTTTTTTTTAGGAATAGAAATCTGAGCGTTGGAACGAGGTTATCTGCAGTGCAGCGCACGGAGGGTTTAAGGACAGTGGGATATTTTGGTAGCGTGATTTTCTCTGTTCTCCGGGAGCGAAGGACGACTCAGCAGGAAGACACAAAACAAGTTTGTCCTTGGTGGCGGACATCAAAGAGATGACGCCACAGGAACGAAAGATAAAGGGAGATTTAAATTCAGCACAGCACCTCACACACACACACACACACACACACACACTCTCACCGTGGTGTTGTCTCGGTGGAAGGCTCTTCAGCGCTGGCTGAACACAGCACACAGTCTGGTGGGGTGCTCTCATGTCCCTGTGACCTTTGACCCCCAACATCTAATCGGTTCAATCTTGACCCCAAGTGACAAATTCCCTCTACGCAGTCCTGATATATCTGTTCACAAGGTAACAAGGTAATGATGAAGGCACAGCCAGTGCAGCCGTGACCTTTAACCTTTGGCCACCAAAAACTAATCAGTTCATCGCTGAGTCTGAGTTGACGGAGTCACAGGAGGCAGATTTGCTGGAATTCCTCTGAAGCGTTCCTTAGATTTTGTGGCTAAAGGACTGATGGATGGAACTGTCCGACTATAAATAATAATTATTGGTTCCCTTTGGGAGATGCTTTGTGGACAGCTGATACAGGGCATCGCTGAGTCACATGAAGCCTGCCAGGACTGGGAATCCAACCACTAACACTTGGGCCTGAAGACGACTGAGCTATCATGCTGCGCCTAACGTCACCATAGTTACTACTGCAGGAGCCTGACATGGTCAATAGTTCTGCTATGGTCTTTCTTTTGTTCTGGGATACACCGTAGCTTCCAGTGGTTCTTTAAACGATCAACCTAGAACCATCCGACGTCTCTGTTGTCTTCTCTCTGCTGTGTCGATGGGAGGTCGGGCTCCAAACTCATGCGAACCCTCCAAAGACGCAGCTCTGCTCACAGCAGCTAAGTCTCTCCACACCCTCTGGAGAAGGAGCCATTCTCTCCGCTGCTGTTCGGGGGATGGATACCTCAGAACAAAGCAGCTCATTCCGGTTTTCATATTCCTCAGATGTGTCTGTGTCTTTAGGTTCAGGTAGTTTTTTCCCACCTTTACTTTCTTAATTATTAAATAACTCTCACTCTCTCTGGAGCAGCCGCGACGTTGAAATCATCTCTTTCACACTCAATCATTTGCTTAACCTGCCGTTAGTGAAATTAGGCTCAGTAGGTGTTAAATATTGTTTGGTGCTTCTGGTAATCAGCCTGGAGAAGCCGCCAGAGAGAAATCAAAAGCTCTTTTAAGTACTGACTAATATCACTCTAGTGTCAAAGAGCTTTGAGTCCAAATATTTGATTGGTCTCCTTCAGCTTCTGCTCAAATCCCCGAATCTGAGGTTTGTGTCTATGAAACAAGACACTACAAGTTAGGTCAGGTGCCGTTTACCGTAGGTGAGGACGTAGAGCGGCTTGCCGTTGGTGTCCATAGTGGTCAGACAGGGCGCCTTCGGGGAGATGGTGCCCCACCTCTGCAGGGCTGCTTCTAGGGAGGGGGGCCAGTTGGTAACCACGCCCAGCTGCTCGCCCCGCATGGCCGCCATCTGCGCCCCCTCGGCCTTGGGCTGATTGGGATCGGGCTGCTGGACTGGAGGAGGTCAGGAATAAAGAACAGCATTTTAGTGTGTGCATATAGGAACAAATAAACAATGAATCCCTCACCTTCCAGCAGCTCCTCGAAGTCGTCTACGAAGAACTCCCGTAACGGCGGCCGCTTGGGTCTCTTCAGGGTGTTGACGAGTTGCTGAATCTTGGCTGAAACTCTGCTGCTGACTGGAACGCCTGCAGGGGACAAAACCTTGAACTTCAGTGCACGTGGAGTAGGACATGAGCGGTGGTGTGGTGAAGGTGTTGTAATTAATAAAAGTTCATTGCCGGCGGTTAAAGGGGCGCCGTTACTTCAAACACACCCAAATCTTGAGTACATCAGGCTGTTATCGTCTTGTTTCTTCCTCCAATAGATTCACTGTCCCTCCTCTGCACATGTCGAAACCATCTCAATCTACATGCTCTCTCCCTCTGATGTCCTAATTTCTATTTCTGAATAAGAAACTATCAGACAACAATCGGAGGAAGTGAAATCTCTGCTTCCAAGCACTGAATCAAAGGATAAATCCTCAAAAATCCAAAGACAAACACTTTATGATATAACTGGTTTAACTAAAGCACATGAGCCATTGTAAGCAAGACAATAAGAGATTCATCATGTCTGACGAAATCCCCCGAGCGCTTGGAGAGAGCCTCAGCTTTGTAGTGTCTCCTTCAGCCAAACACTGCAATAAGCTCCCATCTGTAAACTCTGGCACCTGATCTGTCGAGCTGTGAGCTGCGTTCAACATCTCCGTCCAGCGCGGCATCGATAACGCCGTCTGATGAATAACTCCGTCTGCTGCAGCTTCGTGCCCCCCACCCCCACCCCCCACAGGTGGAATTATGAAGCTATAAAACCAGCAATCTGCTGTCTGGCCTCGGGCAGCGCTTAGGAGTCTGCAGGAATCTCTATGCTAATAGTTGGGATAAAACGTCACTACAGGTTCTAGAACAAATGTATTAGAGAGACGTCCCCAGCCGTTACTCACCATCTCCAGTCTCCATCAGCTCGGCGTTGCCGTATTTGGGTGTCTGCCTCTGGGCTGCAGTGCCGGCGCCTGGGGCTCGCTCCACCTGGATGCCATCACTAGCCGTGTTGTTGGTGTAACTGGTGACATCTGGAGGCGCAGAGTGGTTCTCTGGGACGTGGGTGTTCAGGGAGGGAAGGAAGGCCTGGTTAGAAACTCGCACTCAGACATCCTGCTGTTTAATGGGTCAGTAGCCTTCAAGAGCGGATCTAGAATTTTCCTGAGTAAGGGGCCACAATATTCATAGAAGTGTTTGTCCAACAACACAACGTACATCGCCGTACAAATGTTGTGTGTATTTTTACTGTACACACAAACACACAGAATGTTTTTTTTTATTGATGTTTTTATTGATTTTTTAAACCTTTTTTACTTTTAAATCTTCTTCTTCTGTAAGTTTTATTGACGCTTGACTTTCCTATTTGCCTCATGAGCACCACTAGTGTTTAGTCTTGGAATTGCATCCATCTAATCGCACTAGGACAAAAGAACTGAGTGACAGGACAGGGGGCCAATCAGATTACCCCACCCCTAGAACCGCCACTGGTTTGGCGACATAATGGAGAATTCTTCTCATTGTACTCCATCACACCCCCCCCTCATAAATTTCCTCGCTGATCACTTTGCATTTCTCTCTAACTCCCCACCAGCACACATGGCGCCAGCCTTTCCTTTCCATCAGCACCTTAACGTGCCTTTTCAGGTCGTTTGTGCTACAGTCAGATTGCGTTACAGTCCGTCTGCTGCACCTGATGTTTCAAAGCTCCCATCACGCCTCAGATTCTTCGCGTTTAGCCCTTTCGTGCGGCTTGGCTGCTTTTCAGCAACATCAAACGGTGTTTACTGCTCTGTCTGGGGGGTACTTTGGTTTGAGTGGTCGGAGCATGAAATGATGCAGAGAGAAGGACGCGCGCTGAATCTAAATGTGGACGTGTGTCGTTTACTGTCCCTCAGCATTCGATGTCATGATAAAGTACTCTGCCCCCACATGGGCAGAAGTATGACCCGTTTGCAGTGCATTGTGTTTTAGATTAAACAGAACATGGGTCATTTGTATTGGGCCACTGTTGCATTAATGTTCTCTGGCTGCAAAGTGATCTATAGTTGCGCTTTAGGCCAGCTGTTGGTACGCTTTTCTAACTGCTGCTTCATTTATCTCTGAAGGCAGAGGTGACAAAACCTTCTATGAGTGTAATGCAATGTATGTGTAATGTAAGCGTTCGGGGGGAGGCTACGGAGCTCGGACATCTGGAGGGAGCCCTCATTAGAGCCGCTGTTTCTTCCGAAAGGCTGAAGCACTGCGAAGCGCCTTAGGATGACGTCTGTGGTGATTTGGTGCTACGTATGTCAAATGAAATGAACATCCACAGCATGAATGTGTGCACGTGAGCTTTTGGGAAACCCACCTCCTCGTTCATTCGTTAATGCCGATAAAAGACAACCGAGTGTAAACTGGACTGTTTCAAAGCCTGAGAAACTGCATGTGCTGAAAAAGGAGCTAAAACCAAGGGAGGACATAATTCCCTGAGAAGCATCGAACCAAAGCCAGCGAGACCAAACAGAATTCTTTATCCTGACACGGACTGCATATCAATACGGCAGCACACAGCCCCGGCATGCTAATTACTGTAGCACGCCGTGCGTTCTGTGGGCAACACCTGTTGCCTGAACCAACTGAACTGGACATGCACTCTCCGAAGTCACGTGTCGTTTGCCTGTGGGGGAGTGTGTGTGTGTGTGTGTGTGTGCGCAATGACCTAATCAGGTCATGTGGCTGATCTGTAACTTTATAATTTATTTTTTATAAAGTTTATTTATACAGAGCAAAATCACAACAAACGTCATCTCAGGGCACTTTTCAGGTTTTGAGTATGCGCAGATTTATGTAGGAAACCCAACAGTGTGAGCACTGGGACAAAAACCAGTCTTTGCATTTTCATTAAGCCTGCAGTTTTACGATTAATCAATTTAATCAAACCCTGAAACCCGCTGTGCGTCACGTTAACGCTCACAAACACAGGTCTCCCTCTGCTTTCTGGTCCAGGGATGCTACGTCAGTGTTTGAGGCATTTCCTTTAATACAGATGAATGTGAGGCTAAGACACACTTCCAGGTGAGTGCTAACGTCTTTCAGGTGAATGTGGACCTGTGGTCGTTGCTGCTCACAGACAAACATGTGCCAGTATCAAGTTGTCTCTTTAAGAGTCTCTGTAAAAGGAATAATACTCAGTCTGGCTTTGGGCGAGAACCTTCTCTGATGCAGATTAAAGCAGGGTTTATGTCTTTAATACAGTATTTGTGATTTCAGAAAGAACATCTTTTAGAATATGGCATGAACACAGAGAGAGAGCAGGCAGGCAGCCTACATTCCTCCACCATCTGCTTCCTGGCTTGGATGAAAAGCCGTTTTGAAAGCAGATTGCCTCTGGCTGAGCAAACAACATGCTTCACAATTAGCCAAATCAACAACAAGCAGCAAACAGAGTAACCTTGAAAAGAGGGAGGACTCGTTGGCCTAGTCTCTTCTAAAGCATTGTTGATTTTTCTCATCAACAATCCTCGCTCTCTTTTTATACACACAACGTTTCATGCTTCTCTCGGTCAGCATTGAAACTTCTTCTGCACTTCCACGGCGCTGCTGAGCAGAGATTTCATCAGCACAGGGGAGGCACGATGTGGAGGCCAAGCACGCCACAAAGCACTGGGGGGTACAAGGGGAGGGGGGGGGGGTCAGCATCCCTGCCTCGTGCCAAGGGATGACGGGGGACTGACCCAGCTCACTGGCTCCGCCAACCATGCTCCGACCTGGGACTTACCGGAGCGTCGCGGCCCAGACTTTCCACTGTCTACCACACCAGCAGGCGCTGGCCTCCTCCTCCTCCTCCTCCTCAAAGAGAGGTGTGTTAAAAGGCCTGCATGTAAGGAACAAGAAGGGAGGAGGGGGTCTGAAGAGGGGTGTGAATCAGTGAGGAACCTCTGACCCTCTTTTCTCACAGCGAGGACACGACGCAGAGGAACCGCTACAGGAAACAGTGCGTACGGCGACTAACTGCAGCGAAGGCATCGCACATGGTACATCTGCTTTCATCTGCTTCTCAGGGAAAATCACTGATACATTTCTTCTGCCTTTGAACGATGAACAGAAACGTTTCCCCTCAACAACCAGTTTAAAGACGTCGACACCACGTGTTCATTTCACCTGATCAAAGAACAAGCAGGAGGGAAAAACAGGGACTGAACCAGGAAACGATAAGACGCAGCTTCACCCCGCATGTGTACAGGCTGGACCTCAAACGCCAGGTTTGCGTTTCTCTAAAAACACGTTCCACTGAGACACGCTTTCAGCAGCGACTGCAGAGCGCCGTGACGCAGGACATCGGTGGAAACAAACCCAAACACACAAACCAGCAAAGCAACGGTGCGCACAGCACCTCTGCTGCCACATCCTGGGCGCCACTTCTCACTGTCCGTCTGCGCGTTCTCTTCAGAGCTGGAAACCAGCAGTGACGGCATGAAAACAAACCTGTCACGACGCACAAACGGCGTCCTGTGGCGGCAGCAGGACGGTTTTCTCCACTGTGTGCAGACTGTATGTTTTGAACGTCCACCCTGCTGTTCGCGTTTGAGTCATGCAGAAGAAGCGCGTGTTGGCGTGGACCGTCTGCTCGCTGATTCGCAGGTCTTTGGTCGCTCTGATGTTGGAAACGTCATCGTTAAAATGGATTTGCGTTGTAACTGGGTAACAAATCCAACATTTAACAACGATAAGGTTAAACAAACCATTAGAAACTAATTGAAGAGTTCGTTTTCTTGGCTCGTGAGAAGCTGCCTTTGCAGATAAAAATCATGAACATACGGTTATTCTGAGATACTTCTAGTCAGACTTCAGGCTCCATCTGTCGGCGACGTAAAACTACAAAACGACGCTCAGACATATGTATGTGCAATGATTTCCAACTGGTCCACTGCTCTTTGTATGAACAAGAACAGAGAGACAACAACAACAACAATAATAGTAATAGAAGCAAAATCATTTAAAAAGTATTTTAGTAAAAACTAAACCAAGAGAGAGAAATCTGACAAAAGTTAATACAAGAAGTAAAAACTCTTCCACTAAACACACGCCACCACTCAGCATCATAAGTTCACTCCATCGAACTTCATAGACCCCGCCGCACGCACGCACGCACACACACAGACACAGACACACACACAGACACGCACCTCTCAACAGTCAACTAAGTTTAACAATAACAGTTGTGAATCTTGATTCAGAGAAGCTTTGAAGTTCGGCTGCGGTTTCGTGGTGGGACTCAGGGAGCTCGACCGGGTCTCTGGCGATTCCAGCTCTTTTAAATATGAAGCGGTTTAAGAAGATTGTTTATTAGTCTGCTGGTTTTAGTGCAGTGCTGAAATCCTTCTCGGCTCCTACAGAGGCCTCTTTTCTTCACACATGCACTTTCTAATCCCCCCCGAGTGCGAGCACACGTTCAGAAATCAGACGCGCACAAACCTGGCTCCATGCAAAAACACACGCCACAGTTCAGCGGGGAGTCACAACACTCGCTCACGCCGGCATCTCTCAGAGACAAAGAGTTTCTGAGACGTGCTGATGTCAAGTAGACGCGGTCTAAACGGCGGCAGGTGAACAAGTTTGGACCTGGCTGAGGGCTTCGTCCCTTTGCTGAACATCTAGTGTCACGTTCACCTGCACCTCACCTGTCTTGTTGTGGTGGTGGTGGTGGTGGTGGCGGTGGTGGCGGTGCGCAGAGATGTGGACGTGTTGGGCCAGGACGTCGGCCAGCCTCCCTCCGGCCGCCCCGCTGCCCCCGCTCCGTGTGGAGGAAGAGGAGGAGGAGGCTGTGGAGGAGGTGGTGGTTGTGGTGGAGGAGTTGCCGTGGATAGCCCGGCTGATCCAGTGCTCCATGCTGATGCTTCCCTCCCGGCTGGAGGACGTTCCTCCGCCGCCTCCTCCATCCTCGTCTTCACAATCTCCTCCTTCGTCTTCGTCACCGTAGCCCTGACCCTCTCCCTCTGAGCCCGAGGAAGTGTCTGAGGAGGAGAACACGACAGGCTGGTTAACGAACGTGCAGAGGACTTTTCCTGAGGGAAGATGAAAAACATTTCGCGACACAACGCGATATATATTCAACCACTGTGACGTCTGTGGCGCGGAAAGGTTTCTGCGTCGAGTCGCTGCAGGGGAGGAGCGGAGTAATGTTTGTCTGTGAAAAGCTCAAGTGTGCGTTTGGGTGTGGATTTATGTGCACACATTTTGCATCTGATTTCCATAATGCCCGCGGCGCAACTGATGGTGGCGACATGAACAACAACAGAAGCTGACCCAGTTCTCAGACACACAGGTGCCGTGCGCGTGCGTCTGCAGGACAATGGAGGACAACCCACTGGGAAAAGACCCACAATCAAAAACAAGACCTGAACTCTCGTATCCAGGACCGGAGTGGAAAAGCAGAAGGAGCCAACAGAGCGGCGTGAGCGTCACACTAACGAGTAAACTGGTTGTGAGACCATTATTATTCCTTAACTCACATTCTGTGTTCACATCTGTGACTTTCATTGGTTTGTTTGTGGGAGTTCTTACATGTTCTGCCATCTTTGCCTGCACTTCCCTGCAGCTCAGGGGGAAATACTCATACAATCACATCATTATCAGATTTAAAATACACTGAAATACTTCTGTACTTTAAATTTGTGTCGACTTTTACCTGAACTAATCACTGAGAACATCCTCACACGCCATTTGATTCATGTTCACCTGCTCCCTCACGCTCTGCTTTTAGCTCTCATTCCCCACATAAACGCACCACTGTTCCCGTTTGTGTTGCCAGCAGCAGCAGTGACAGACTTCCAGAGATTAGGTACAAACCAGATGCTGCCAGGCAACGCAAACAAGCGAGGAGGAGGAACGGGGCAGCGAGACGCTGACGCTCCCCGTAAAGCGAGTCGTCTTTCATGTTGTATTTGGACGTCGGTGCGATGCAGCTGTGATACGTCGAAGCCAATAGGAGCACATAAGAGCTCTTTGCTCCTCGCCGCACAATGCTGCTAAGGAACACGGGACACGGCCGACCTCGTGTGAACCTCACTGGAAGAGAGAAAGCTGTGTGTGTGTGTGTGTGTGACTGCCTTTACTGCTCCCTCAGGACGTGTGCTTTCTAAATGAGCAAGACGGATTTCTGTGTAAAATGGGAGAAAGAAACAACTTTGTGCTTGTGAGTCCATCTTCTGCCACTGCTGTCCCACACACACACACACAGACACACAGACACACACACACACAGGTCTGTACGAAACTGAATACGCATGACTTCTGTTAACATGTAAAGACAGAGACACTTGACACTTGAGGCCTTGAAGCAACAGTTACAGCATCCAAACAGGTTTCGTTTAAGTAATCACATCCTCTTCTCAGGACTCTGTAACAGGACAGTAACATTCAGCTTCTTATTCCTCAGTGCAGGTCTCTGAGACAGACACATAACACTCTCATTAACACCCTCATAAACGATGCCAGTACCATAAAACCGAGGATAACCCGTCCTGATTGGATGCGGCTTCTCATGCTACAGAAATAAACGGCGTGATACGGCCAGCGCACGTGTCCATCTTATCCACTCGTACACGACTTTGACTCAAAAGCAGCCCTGGGGAGCAGGTGGCAGGTTTATCTCAGGAGAATAGATCAGGTCTGTGACAGCACACGTACCTCCGTCACCCTGCCAGCTTCACTAATGTAACCATGTCCACACTAGGTTTGAGGGCATGTTCCCTTACTCAGTTTGCCGTCGCTGAGCGGAGGAGGTTTCTGTTCTAGGACCTGCTGATATGTAAGGAAACATTTAAGGTTTCCTGAGGTTACCGTAACAAAGATTTGAAAGCATATGGTGACGTAGGCTCCTACCTGGTGGTGTGTAGGCATCCATGGAGGTCTGGACCACCAGAGACCGCCGCTTTGAAGGCATCGGCACCGCCATCTTCCTCTCTTTGTGCTTGGCCAGGGCGGCCTGCACCGCCTCTGTGTGCACATCTGGAGACACACAGGACAGATGTGTTCACCGCTCACACGCTGTTCTAATGACGGATCACACATTCAAAACTCAAATCACAGTAGACTTTACTTCACCGTCGACTCCTCACGAGGCTGCTGCTCCATTTCTTCTTTTACTCCCCACTGACTTCAAGGCAAAGTCCACCGACTTACTCTCATTTCTGAACAGTACGGAATTTATACTTACAGAATTAAATAAATATAAAAGCTTCTTAAGCTTCAAAATGTTCTGATAAAGGTTGGAGACAGAAATGCTAACGGACCAGAACTCGGCTCTTTAACAGGTTCTAAAATATTAAAGTTACAGCGAACGCAGGACAAGAGACGCCGTGACGAAGATAGAAACCCAAGCACTGTGCATCTGTGCAAGTCTGGGAGCTCAATGGGTCGAGCGTCAGGCTGGGATGCAGGAGGTCACGGGTTAGAAAACCCGCCATGAGCTCATCTGGTCCATTTGGTTGGATACGCTGGAGTAAAATGTTTGAGAGGCAGAGAGATGACGGACATCTCTACCTGATCTGTAACGTTCGTCTCTGGATCCAGAAGACCGCCGGCGGTGGTAGCGAGATGACGAAGACGGGGTGACAGGGGTTCTCCTTTCCTGGCCCATGGACGGATCCATTCCTGAGGGAGGACGGTTCAGATTTACATCACATGTTAAACATATTTATGAAGCCGTCTGATCCCCAGTGGGTACATGGAGAACACAAACACAAATCTCTGAGGGAGGGCCCGCTGTGTCAGACCTGAAAGACCTCATCTATGACTCAGGAGAAAGCTGGTTCATCACACTAAACAGACCAGAAGCAAAGACACACGCCTGGAAATGATGCACACCTCTAGGTGGGAACACACACACACACACACACACACACACACACACGGCGAAAACAACCTACCGAGGCACCAATCAATAAGTCTGATGATAATAACCGTGTTGCTGACAGACGGGACCACTGCACAGCCGCTGATGTATGAGCATCCATCTCAGCCTCGCGCCTCCACCCTCGTCCATCTTCATTACAGCTCTCAGCACAGCTCAAACAAGAGCTGCTGGTCTGAGGGGAAGCTAAAAGTTGATTAGCCGACCATATAGAGACTAGCAGCCAGCCCAGGAATAGACGACAGGTCTGGGAAATACGTTGCACGTATCCTCTGGGGAGTCTGGATGTATGCATGGATCCCCCTGCCCCCCCACCCCAACCGCAATGAGGCCAATGCATTCATTTTTAAATATCTTTAAAGACTGCACAGGCTAATCACATGCGACACGCACACATGCATTTCTTACTGCTTCTTCGTGTTTCTTAGTCGGTTTCCTGCCATCACATTCGTTTATGGACATCATAATGTTTTATAACGGAACAGATCAGGTCAACTGTGGTGCCGAGACTTTCTGTTCGGCATTTTAACAGCAACTGATTTGTGACAATAAATTGAAAGTGAAAGTGTGTGTGTCCACTGTTTGTAGATCAGGTGGCAGAGTTTCCAGATGTGTGATGCGTGTCACAGACCAGTACAACGACTGCTGGGAAACCACAAGGAAACAACAACACAACATGCCATAAATGGTTGTAATATTAATCTAATTGTCCTGATAATTCCCGCCCGTCCTGTGCTTTCCACAACAAACACTACGTGACCAAAATGTGATGAGACGGAGTGAAACCTTTAAAAGGAAAATCAATGCGGGCCTCTCTTTCATTCCCTTTCTGTCAACCGGGGTCATTAAATCCAATAAAGAGCTGAGAGGGATGAAGCAGACACAGTGACACAGACACCCCCCCCCTGATATTCTTTTTATGAAAAAGACGTAACAGGACATGTTTCCAAAAGTCAAGCTGTGTTTTGGCAGAAGTGAGACGAGCCTTTCTGTTCTTCGTGGTCTGGTTTTGCTGAGTCTCAAGAACACTGACCAGGTTTTTAGATCCTCTGGGGTCTTTTGTGACCTCTTGGATGAGCTGCAGTTTTAGGCTGGACGACGCTGGGAAGATTAACCACTGTTCAAGACCCTCAACAGGTGAGGATGTAATCAGAGCGTGGCTGGAAAAATGTAATTAACCACATTATGTTTGAAATAGAGCACCGTTAATTTTATTATATTTTTCCTTAATAAATTAAATCACTATTATTTTTTCACTGTATATGCTCAAATTAACTCAAAGAACAAATCAAGAACGATATTTAAATTATAGATTCAAAACAAATAATGTGTTCATATATTCACAGAACCAGAATATTCGTAAAATACTTCGTATTAGTCCACAATACATTCAACTTAGACCAGAAAAATACAAGTTAATGTGAATGTGTGTAAAGAGAAGTAGAGAAAAACCCAACAGGATAAAAATCATCCTGGAAACATGAAATCTAAGGTGAAAGTGTGTTTCTCGCTGCAAAGCCTGAACGACATCTCACAGAATAATCATTTCAAAGGCTCAGGACATGCAGCTGATGATTTTATACACAGCCCTCCGTCATCGTCACATCGTCACCCAACAACGCTGTGATCGACCTGTGGCTGCATCGGCACCCGAGTCTGGTCGCTCACCGACAGCAGCCGTCTACCTGAGCTTTACGAACTCAGCAGCGGCGCCGTCTGAGAGCCAAACACCGGCATAAAGAGGCCTCGTGAATGTGGTCTGGACCGTCTGAAGGAGAGTCGTGGTCTCAGAGACGCTGTAGAAGGACAGGACGCCAGCGCTGAAGTCCAGATACACACCCACCCTGGGGGACCACGTGCCGGGGATGGTCGTCCTGCCGTTGTTGTGTCTGAATTCGTAGCTGTTTTTGAAGCAGTCCAAAGCCCAGGAGTTCTCGTTATTTCCAAACACACATTTGTTGAAGTCTCCGACTCTGTTGATAGTCTTGTACGCAAGTGCTACTAACACCCCCCCCCCCGCTCCTCTCCACCTCCCAGTAGCATCGCCCGGTCAGACACTCTCTACTCAGAGCCTGCCAGGAATATGCAAACCTCTCTGGGTGGAGCGGAAACCGCTGCTCCTCTCTGCAGAACGTGGCCTTTCTGTTCTCCTTAGACAGCGACACGTGTGCGTTGGCCGTGTTTGGATCCAGTGAGATTTGGCAGGCGTAGCGCAGGAGGTCCACTCTGGTCCGAGGCTCCGTTTGGGAATGTGATGAGGCGTCTGCTTCAGGTAGCGCCATTGTGATCTTTGCATATTCCTCACGCAGTACCTCCTGCAGTTCGTCTCGGGCCGCCGACAGAGCCGCTGTGACCACCTCAAAGTGCTGCTGATGACGCACTTCGACTCTCGGTGGGTCTTCAGACATGCTGAGATTGGACAACGGGAAATAATTCAAAAGAAAATAGGTGTCGTCCTCTGCACGCGATAGTTTTTTCAGCTCTGCATCCTTCCACCTCAGCTCGGCAAGCTCCCGCTGCGCCTTCTCCCGGACCTTTTTGAACCGACCCACTTCGGTGTCCTGCCGAGATCGAATCTCGTCCTTCAAGGCAGAGACTTTTTTCTCCATCATGCGCATCAGTTCGCTGAAGATCTTCTCTGCCTTCCCCAGCGCTCGGTCGGCGGACTGATTGATAGCAGCCTCCTCCTCCTGAAGCAACTTCACATCTTTCTCTTTGATCTGAATTCTCTGCTGGATTTTCTGCCGAGTCAACTCAAGTTCACTCTGCCTCACGTTCCTCTCGGCTGCAGCTGAAACCTTGTTGTGGCCTTTGTGGTTGTCCTTGGAGCAGAGGTAGCAGATGCACTGCTGATCAGTGCGGCAGAACAACTTCTTCACCTCTAGGTGTTGAGGGCAGATGCTGTCCCGACGCCTTTCTGATGCGTCCACGAGCTTGTGGGTCTTAAACACCTGTGCGTCATAGTGAGGTTGGAGGTGTTTCTTGCAATAAGAGGCCAAGCACTGAAGACAGAACTTAGAGGCTTTCACCTTCTTTTTTCTGTGCAGAGATCACAGGCCACAGCTTCAGGTCCAGCGAGCGCCATGTTGTCATGTAGTGAGCAGGTGTCCGATAACTGAGGGAAGCACCGAGCATCCAGCGCACCTGAGCATTTATGAATCCTTCCATGAATGGGAGTGGCTTTGGCTGGAAGGCTGCTCGCGTTTCATGGAAACAGTCACATGTTGCATCAGTTACAGAGAAACACTAGATCCATAGCATGAATTTTATTTACATTAGATGGTCAAGTTCACAATGTAATGTTGTGTTTATGTGTTAATGAATTTATTAGGTTAGGGTTAGAATGAATTTATTTACAGGTATTACGGTAATCCAGGTCGCCACAGTGCCGGGACGTGTGATAAGCGCAGCGAACCAACGAGTCTTTCTACATTCTTAGCACAAGAACAATTAATGGTATTGCTTCAGGGAATTCTGCAATATTAAAAATAGCATTTTGGAGATTTCCCAAAGTGTCTAAACAACGGCGAAGAACTCAGTCAAACCCTTGTTCGCCGCGGGTAATGAGCTGAGGACTGAAAGAAATGACACGGCTAAAAAGTGTAAACAACCTGTTTCCAACTCGAGAACTGCAACGACAGGAAGATTTGACTTCATCTAAAATGATATTCAACATCACCAAACACCGTATCCTACGGTGACGATCAGCCAAGCTGTGAGAAAGGCAGCGAGGATCGTCAGGCAAACACTGTGCTCGTGTTTGGCACGGTGTGTGATTAAGTCTGGAAATGGTGTGTGTGTCTGGGTGAAGAAGTGTGTTACATGGGAATAAATAAAAACTGCATCACAGGACTGTTCAGCTAGCAGCATCCAGTCCTCTGTAGAGGGTTAGGAACGACCCCCCACCGGGCCTGGATATGAATGCCTCACATTTTCTCCATCCCACGGCCCTCATTCCATGCCACAATGAACTTCCTGACATTTCCCCACCCTAACAACACGCGTGCACACACACACACACAGTGTTTTCCAGTAATAGATTTGGCAGTGCCAGTGTGTCTGCTGGTCTCCAGTGACATTCCAGCCCCATCTTCAGCAGTGTGATAAAGTGTGTTAGTCTCACTGCAAAATAAACTTCTGGATCAGTTAAAGACTGGAATCGGCTCATATCCAATAATACTCAGTATTTCAGAAACTACTGATTGACTGAAATTTTTCACACACACACACACACACACACACACACACACACACACACACCAGGTATTTATTTTGTACTAGAAAAAGTTGCTGTGGTTACACATGCCAACGTTTCAAAGTACGAGCTGAATGTGAAGGTGAAAGGAGATTATTTTACCTGGTGCTTGAGGAAAATAGGCTCCGATCAGCTTAGATCGCTTCTTCTCATAGCCCTTCTGTGTGATATCACCTAAACGAGAGAGAAAGAGAAAGACTTTTACTTTTTAGAGAAAGTGAAGTCACTCGTCAATTGTTCAATCAATGAAAATTATTATTTTTAAACATCACAGCATTTTCAAAAAAATCTAAATCAAAATGCAGCACAAATAAAGTTGGCAAATGACAGAGCAAGGTGGCCCCGAAATGTTTATATCCAGCATAAAGATGCAATCGAAGATATCAAGAGAACTAAGCAGCTGAAAACAGAAAGCTGTTCCACACATCACATCATCTTTAGTCATTCTCTAGTCAACCGAGACCAGATGGTGCAGTTTGGCTGCATGTAGGTGCTTGCATACATTTGGAGCCCAGTGCACTTGATTTACCTTCCATGGTGCGATGAACAACCTAAAAACATGCTGACAGAGCTCCCGAGGGAAGCGAGGAATCAAACCTACCAAGAGGTTCCATCAGCAGACTGCACATCTGAATCAGATCGCTCTTCTCTAAATGATTCCTGGCTCTGTGTTTAGGCTTTAAAAACCAGATCTCAGAAACAAGATTCGGTTTTTGGAAAGTTAATCAAGGAAGAGCTATGTAGGGCTGAAAGTAAAGATTATTATTATAATCGATTTATCTCTCAATTATTTTTGCGATTAATCGATTAAATATTTTGACTGGAAACGAGACAAAATCACTAAGAAAAGCATCTTTTGCAGTGTAGCTATACACAATGCAATGCAAAGTAACTATACCACCCCTGCTTTACTACTGTATCAACGAGCTCACGCCAACTTGTCATGCTTGTAAAGCTGGATCACTCTGGTGCGGTCCACATGGTGAGAACGCGTACCGAACTATCATTTGATGGCATTAAATCATGTGTGGACTTAAGTTGATTTCGTTAGAACAGCTAAAACCTGCTGCAGGACGAACGGGATGTGTGGAGAACGCGCAGTGTGTCACAGATGTCTGGTCAGATGAATGTGAAAGTGATTTAGATAAACAAGTTTTTTTAAATAATCAAATTTAGTCTTTTAGTCATCGATTTAATCAATTTTAATCCATTTAATCGATTAGTTGTTGTAGCCCTAGCAATGTGAAAGAAACGTGTTGATTAGTGACGGAAAATGATAAGAACTGGTAATGACATGAAGGGGAAGCAGAGACGGAGGGGAACAAGCCTCGACAAGGCTTTTACAGACCACTAAAGTTAACCCTTCAAAATGCCCATCACCAGTATTCCTTCCAGTGACGACACAGTGACAGCTGTGAGACTGCGGACGGTGAGTGATGAGGTGCAGAACAATCACCGAATCTCTAGCTGGAGTATGACTAAGCAGGAAAATCAGAGTGAGTGAGCCAGAGAGAGAGAGAGCGAGAGAGAGAGAGAGAGCGAGAGCGAGTGGAGCAGCGAGAGGAACAGACCTGAGTGACACTAAGTCTGCAGTGGATTTGTCGAACATGCAAAAAGCCGCTCGCGCAGCTGACTTGACAAATCCTTCTTAAAAACACACAAACGTGTGAGTAACCACTGACGTCACCGTGTCTCTGTTGGCTCTGTGTGTGTTTCTGCTAGAATGGAGGCACATGGCAATAATTAGCATCTCTGGTGGGGGATCTATCGGCCCTGCAGAGAGAAAGAGAAGCTGGCAAACGCTGCTGTGTGAAAAGAGACGGAGACTGAAACTCACAGGATAAACAGAGGGAGGTCTCTCTCACACTCACACACACACACTGACGTTACACATTCCCAGGCTTATAATCCAACCTTACCACCACACCATCTCCATCTGCCCGACCAACTCCACTGAATTTCTATATCTGCTCTAGTTAACGAATTCCTTTGAAAGGATTACAGTGAGGTCAGAGCATCGTGTAGCTTATATCGTGTAAAGGCTATTTAAAAACCATGTTGGCTTAATATGGAATGTATCAGGAACATGTCAGTCAAAGAGCAGATTCAGTCATGATCCAATCACACAGCGAGGCAGGCGGGCAGGACTTATTTAGGAGCCACAATTTGATTATGACTGTTGGTCATCATTTTTTATTCCACTGGACGTTCAGCTCAGTCTACACTGAACCATAAAACAGTTAAATATTAGCCAAGAAACATTACAAAACTAAAAAGGATTAAAAGTCCCACAGAAGAGTGTGACTGATTAAACCAAACGTTACCAACTCATCATTCCACTTCTTACCACAGTTTGGTGAAGAGTTTTATTCTAGTTCAATCAGCAATGAGAAGACGCCTGCTGACGATGGAGGAACGAATGGACCTAAAGAAAAGATAAAGGACGACTCCGTGCTCTGTCCCCTACCGACAGCATCTCTTACAGACGGGTCAGGGGGAGGATGGGGGAGTTTCCTCCTCCTCCAAACACACGGAGAACAACGTGTTTCATGTCACAGTAGCTCAGCTGGAGAGACTAAACAGAAACCTCTGAGCCAGGCAGCAGCAGATACCACAGCATGTTCACGATGCTGAACTGTTGATCCAGACACTCATGAGAAACGACAGTTAGCTGCAGTCCTTCCCTTTGTGCAACAGCAGTGCTGTTGGTTCACCTGTGTCACACAGACTGGTTGGAAGAGTCGGAGAAATATGTTTACCAGAGTTACAGTACAAACATGACAGCAAACATGAAATTACAGTAACTACACGCGTTCTAGCTCTCAATGCTCCCACCGACGGTCCACACACACACACACACCATGTAAGTGTTAGCGTTCGTCCCCGAACCGAGAGCCTTAGATCACAGTGAAATATGCGCGCAGCAGCCTGGTGACAGCTGTATAACCTCACTATAAGCCGCCCTTGAATTATTAACAATCAGACATGTACATATCGCAGGCTGCACCGACGTCACGCTCGTCTGCTCGTATTCTTGACCCTGAAGTCAAGCACCGTGGCCAGCGGGCGTATAAACACGTCCCCCACGCACGTACAGCACGCTGCATCTGTGTGTGCTCCAGACGTCACAGTAGCAACTGATGGTAAAACAACTAACACGTCACGTAATAACTTAGCTGTCCGTCTGAATGAGCGAGAGACCAACACTTACTTTAGTTTATTAGAATTAGATCGTACTATGATTCAAATAAAGTCGTTGGTCAAACGTATGTAGACACCTGGAATGTTCAGATAATGTACACGTACATGGACGTTTAAACTCAACGCTGAAGAGCCGCTCTGACAATGATACACAAAGCATATTAGTAAAATATTTATGTACTGTTCACATACTGGCTGTTCTATGCAGTCCAAGTATGTTGAGCATTCAAATGCTGCATCATAACTGTGCCCTGCTCTGACAAAGC
Source organism: Microctenopoma stevenorrisi (assembly GCA_032270685.1). Taxonomy (NCBI): domain Eukaryota; kingdom Metazoa; phylum Chordata; class Actinopteri; order Anabantiformes; family Anabantidae; genus Microctenopoma; species Microctenopoma stevenorrisi. The sequence continues at coordinate 16,990,277 of JAUMTR010000009.1, read as the reverse complement.
ACCTTCCTGCAGAGGGTGGGTGAGAGAGGGAGAGAGGGAGGGAGGGAGAGAGGGAGAGAGAGTCAGTGTGTAATGAAACTGAGCCCCCCATGACCATATTCAGTATCGGAGAGACGCGAGGGAGAGGAGCACTACAAAACAACCACAAAATAAAAAGAGCAGGAGCCATAAGAAAGAGAAGGAAAAACAAGAGCAGAGGAAACAGTGGCAATAAAAAGAGAGAGAGCGAGAGAGCAGTGTCTATCCAACACCTAAAAAGGAAACAGCTGACTTTATTGTTTCTACACTGCAATAGTAGAGACGGAGCGACGGACAGACACAGGGATTCGACAGCAGAAGAGAGGCGAGTGTTTGTCAAGAGAAAGACAATCAGGAGAAAAGGGACCATGGGACCTAAACACACCACACACCACAGTAAAGAGGCACCTGGACTTCCTGATCATAACCTGAGATAATCTCTACAACTAAACTATGGAGTAAGATAATGAGAGACACACACACACACACTCACGGACAACTGAGCACAGAGGAAACGCCCAAGGACTCCCCCTGGGAACGAGGGCAAGTGGAACGCACACAAAAATCCCAAGTGCAGGTGCCGGGTACAGTTGGAGGCAGCAGGTGTTTACAGCAACAACACGCTGAGTCAGGACAGAAAGTCACCTCCACACGGGTACACACACACACGCACACGCACACGCACACGCACACGCACACGCACGCACACACGCACACACGCACACACGCACACACGCACACACGCACACACGCACACACACACACACACACACACGCACACACGCACACACGCA
>JAUMTR010000009.1:16959760-16981489 GCA_032270685.1 Microctenopoma stevenorrisi | reverse complement strand
GAGAGCGGCTGTATTCATGGCAAACAATTTCCCTCTGGGATTAATAAAGTGTTTTGAATCTTGAATCTTGAATGAATTACTAGCACCATCAAGAGAGCAGCTTAGTGGCACCTTTATTAGTGCTGCACTTGCAGGAGCCTGCTACTGCTTCGTGTTCAAAGCTGCATCCCATAAATACTTTTGACATGGACACACACTACAGGTTTACTCACACCATGTACTGTTCAGGTTGGTTTTTAAAGGTGCAGGACTAATGCAACATGCCTCAGCTTTATGGGTTTTGCAGTATGTGCAAGCTGGAATCACATCATCTAATATGAACTCATAATATCTGACAGCAGTGCAGCATCGCGCCGTGATTGACAGACTGACAGTGATGCAATGTTCTTCTCAATTTCCATATCATATGCAAGGGTTATTAGACCGCAGGTAACCATGGCAACAAATGCTGAGCTTCACGCTGGAGCACGTTTCAAACAGATGAGTTACCCGAGGGAGCTAAGAAAGAGCAACAGCAAACACGGCAGACAGTGAGCTGCAGCTGGACGTACCACAGGGCACTACGGCTTTTCAAAATAAAAGCACGCGTTAAAGACAATGTGTCATTCCAGAAAGTAAGTCCTTAAAAGTTGTCTTAAATTCAGCCAGAAGGCTCCTTTTCTCCACAGATGTGCGCGCACATCTGGTTTCCGGCACGTGAAAACAAACGCAGCTACTCACCGAGCACGAGGCTAACAGACCGCGGGGGAAGAGCAGCGACGCCGCGGTCCGACGCTGCTTCATGCTCCGCTCAGACGAGCCTCCGTCCTCCGTCCTCCGTCCTCCGTCCTCCTCCTCTGCGGTCTCCTCTGCGCTCAGCGTGTGAAAACACCGGTTGCTTATTCCCCAACGGCAGCGCGCGCGCGCACCTTCACGGTCTCTCAATTAACGCGCGCACACCGGGAGGAGCGGAGGCGCGCACTGAGCGCTGGAGGTGTCTGCTGACATTTAGCTGCTGATGCTTGTTATCTCTGTATCTCACACACACACACACACACACACACACACACACACGTTCTTCAGCAATAGGTCGCGCTCAGTTCACCGCTGAATTTCTGTGTCCACTCCATGAAAAAATAAACAAACTCTCCGTCCTAGTGTCCCCGCCCCCTCCTGCCCCCTCTCAGTTGGTACAGTCCAACCTGCCTGAACACCTGTCCGGCGACGTCAGCAAAACAAACACATGGGTTTGTCGGCCAACTTCACAGCGAGGCGACAGTTGTGTTACCATAACAACGCTGAGTGTGTGTTATTGATTACAACACGTGCCCAAAGAATTTACCTTATGGCCATGTCATTGGGGGGGGGCTTTGTTTACATTTCGATTGACCCACCTGAGGCTCATATTCACCTTCTCAACTGTTCTGTCAACCGCCAGGTGCACCCGAACCATTCAGTGTGACTCTGTGAAGATTGGATGACACATAAAACCACAGCGCCGCTGTTTTAATCCAACCTCGCAGTGTTGAAGGCTGGATTGTGCAGGTCTAATTGACAGCGTGAGGAAACACCTGTGTCAGGTTATTGCTGCCTAAGGCGGCCCAACCAGTTATTACAATACTGTAGAGCAAACAGCAGATGTCAGAAATGACCCAATGAGAGATGTTGTGCCAGTGGCTGTAATGACAATGGCTTCAAAAGAGGTCCAACATATCAGAACATTCCCACGCTTTAAATAAACAAAGAGACAATAACTCTGCCCACAGTTATTCTGAAACTGGAGATCGTCGTGTCTAATTATCCAGGCATCTGATGCCCTGCTCAAAACACACCGAGAGCACATGGGGCAGGAGCACGAAAACGAGTAGAGATCCAAATAAGTTCTGAAGCTCGAGGGAAGTATAAGGTGACATAAACGTGTTCCCACAGAAAACAAATCCTCCCGAGTGATTTCATTTCCTGCAGCTGAAGCAAAAACAGACAGAAAGCGAAAGAGACGTGAAGAGTGAGGTAGAGAGAGGTGGAGGTTCACAGCACTGCTCGGGTCCCAGGAGGCTGTTTTCTCACGGCGCCGAGCTTCGACAAACTGACCCACATGTCAGGAAGAAGCCTGAGAGTCATCTCTCCGTTACAGTAGAAGACATTATTCACCCCACAGTTCGCCACCGCACATTATGAGCGTTTCTGTTTGTGACTGTGGCGACGACACTGCGCTCACTTTTACTGCGAGTCCCTCCCCACAGACAGTGCGACCGCTGTGGCTCTGCAGTCTCTGCAGGCTTTGCTCCATATCGCGGGTAAGCGGCGCTCCCTGTCTGAGTGCGGGTAGGAGCATCAGCAAACAATAACAGAAAACCTCCACAGCATTTGTGTATCTCTGGAACATCTGAAAGGAGAAAGTGCTTCTAACAGCTGCACAAACATCGCGGCGAGCGACGACACTCCCATCGCGTAGTTATCTCATATTAAGCCAGTACAACTGGTGTTTGCTGTGGGCGACTGGGGAAACCTGTTTGTAGTGTTTATCCAAAAACAATTACTGTGGAGGGCGACACCTAAAGGCGCCGCTTTATTGTTTGGATATGTCCACAGGACTGTTCTCCCAAGACGCCTGGAAGCTTCACTTTCTTTAGTAAAATCTAACCTGAGATAGACGGCGTGAGTAGAACCTGCAGCACTTCAGGGATGAGTGCGTGTCACAAAGAGATCAGAATTTGCCTACTGAAAAGGGATGGTCAGTGTCGAACAGGAAAACCTTTCACAGTCAACACAGGCCGTGTGATAAAATCTGAAATGAACAACCGCACACAGAACCGACTAACCTCTAACGCTCAGCGCTGCTACGTGTCGCTGTGAACACCTGCGCTGCAGGTAGTGGCTGTCACGTCTGTGCCCTGAGGGCTGAGTCAGCACCAGTCACACTTCTGGCAAACGTAAAAGTCACGCTCTCATCTTTACGTAGACAACCGCTGTCACTAAATTAAAAGAGGGAAACTGTGGCACTGCTGGGGCCTTAGTGGAGATCTTCCTCCTGCTAATACCTCATAGATTCTCCGTGGCTTTCAGGCTGGGCCCTGTGGGCAGGTGGTGCGTCTCTGAAATGTCCTCTTCGATGGCTGTGGAAACTTCACAAGTACCCATGTCTTCTTCCAGACTCTGGGACCTTGATTTCCAGATGAAATGGAAAAAATGACTCGATTCTTTTTCTACTTAGCTATTTAATCTAATCTGAAATTAATCTAGAGTTTCACTTCGCACGTTGCCATGTGGTCCCTGTAAAATACTCATCAGTTTTTGTAATGGAAGGAGACAGAAAACCTTTGAAGAGTCTGCACTGAGAAGATTAAGAATTTCAGTTTGCCAAACAATGCAAAAGTTTTCCCATTAACACCCAATGCTTGGTAAAAAATCAAGCACATACAGACAATGAGTGTCCAAGGCAACAACGTCCTACACACTAGTCTGTGGCAGTTAGAATGATTTCCACCCTCATAATTCATGATGAGTCAATATGCTGTAAAACTGGAACATTGTGAGTTTTAATTATCTTTTGCTTGTTGCTTATTGGTCACGCAGCTTTTTGTTGGAGCTCTATGTTGACAGGTCAGAGGTCAGAGGTCAGAGCTAAATCCTAAAAGTTGACAGGGAGCCAGTTTGCTGCTGATTTTGTGCTTTAGCAGCAAAGATAATGGTGAAAAAGTGGGTTGAAATCCAGCTTGTGAAGATAAAACACAATCTCCCACCTGTTCCCCCACGCGTCTCTGTCTTTTTATGTTTTAGCCCAAAAGGTGACAAATAATCTCCAAATCCATCGTCAGCCCTCTACAACGAGGAAAGAAACAACTTGAAAGCACTTTAGGTGAAACAAAGATGAAAGACATAACCCAATACGAGCTGGCACGCACCCCATCAGAGTAAAGATCCGATGGATCACCGCAGTCGATAACCTACAAAGTGCTGCGTTATCAAGGGAGCCCAGTGCATTTCACACGACTTCAAACAAAAGCAGCTTTAGAGAAAATGAAAATGGGACTTTAATGCCCTGTAAGGCTATTGGATGTGTGTGTGTGTGTGTGCATGTGTTGAAGTCTTATCAAACCCTGCTAAAAGCTACTTAGAGGGAACCCACAGGAGCGGCCGCACAGAGTCCAAATAGAAGCACACTTCCCAAAATGCAAATGTTTGACATGACATGGATCATTTAAAGCAAACCGAATGCTTTCTGCTGCTGCCGTACGGTGTCTTTATGTCTTTCTTCCTGCACACAAAGTTTAGTTTTCTGTGCAAAAATGTTTCACTTCGCTGGAGATGCAGTCGAAATAGTTTTTCCCTATTCAAAGCTTTTTAAAAAAAAACACCTTTGAAACTGAAGCAAATGATCAAACTGCATTGACGCCTTGCAGTGTTAGCAGATGATTCTTCGGCTGCACAGCAACACACTGAGCGGAAGTGAAAAAGGAACACTCTCCACTGCCTACAAGATCTAAAAGCATCTTTAAGCAAAACACTGGAGCCTGTGAGCGCTTTGGCAGACGGGCTAAGTTGGCTGACGGACAGCTGTTGCACCGTGCAGCTCCCAGCTGTGTATATCTTATATTATACAAACTGCAGCATAGATGTTCATTACATCCCTTCCCAGAATGCATGGAGACATTCCCAACCTCCATCATATCAATCATTATCCTGCAACAGCCAATAGGAAAAGACTTCCTTCTTAATTCAATTACATCCGCCAGCTGCAATCCGGAGAAACAGAGGAGGAGGGAGAGGAGGAAGTGCTGGTCTACACTTTGGCTGTCAGCGTAGCTGACTGTGATCTCAGGGGGTGAGGGGGGGTGGTTCAGAGTGGCTAAGGAGCTGCGTGAGCCAGGAAATGCACAGCACAGAGGGGGAGGGGTAGTGTCGTAGTCAAGACCAGCTAAACCGAGACCAAGACACTACAGAGACTACCAAGACCAAGACCAAGACCGGTCGAGGCCGAGGCCGAGGCCGAGGCCGAGGCCAAGACCAAGACCAAGACCAAGACCAAGACCAAGACCAAGACCAAGACCAAGACAGATCGAGGCCAACACCAAGACTGAAATCAGACTAGGGCTTTTTTAAATTTTGATGATTCTAAGTGAAAACTAATGATACTAAGCTTACGTTTTGAGTGTAGTGTGTAGGAGATCGTCCAGAAGAGGCGAAGGGGAAACTCAGAACTAGTTTTTCCCAGAACTAGCGTGCATAAATTCATTATTTGACCAAGTCACAACTCGAAGGAAAGGGAACAAGGAAGGAGGAAAAGGTGCTGTGAGCAAACCAAGTTAAACAGTCAAATATTTAGAATGTGTCTGAATGTTTAGGTGGGATTAGAGTTTATTAAGACTCTGAGCAGCCACCGTCCCATCACAATAAACAGAACCTCAGCACCGAGGCCACCAGCAGACTGGTGTAAATGTTTCTTCAGGGACAAATCTTTGGCTTTAATGAACCAAGCTGAAGCCACGTGGACACTTTTTCTTCTCATTTCTGGATTAAACTGCTATTTTGGGTTTCGGTTTGAAAACAAACTACAGAGACGCAAGGAATCTCTGTACACACACACACACACACACACACACACACACACACACAGTGGGCATAAATAATCTGCTGACTGTGTAAATCCATCACGCTGTATTAGCATCATACACCAGGGTTCCAGATCTGACTGGCTTGTCCCTGCTGATCATGAGAAACAACATGCTCAAGCCAGAAACCGCCACTCGCTGCCAAGTGGAATTCTGGGTAGCCATAAGAGCCACAACACACGTGCCATCACATTTGTGTTTGCTCTGGAGACCGATGACGACGCAGAGTGTTGTTTCTTTCGTGATTTTTTCCAATCAGACAGTTGTCAGTACATATGTCTTACTTCATAATAATAAGTTTTCCTTTAGTCCAGAGTCCGTAGGCCTAAAGGACACGTGCACTAAACCTTAAATTAATCCAGTTTTTTCATTTAAATATTGAAATAGATCAAGTAGAACAGCTGCAACGAGCAGCTTCCACTCCTCCATCATAGATCGAGGGTTACAACACGTAACCACCACCGTACATAATCAGAGAAACTGAACAGTATATAACTCCTGAAGGTTACTTTCTCAACCTGATCAGTTTGGTTAATCAGCTTTTTACACATGTAACGCCACGCTACTGAAACAAACTGTAACATCTGAAACATCTGTGACGTTTCTGAGCTCCTCTCAAGTTGCCAAAGCTGGAATGAGCATTTTTTTCTAGCTTCAGCATAAGAACGTGGACCGGTGCACCCTTCAGCCCTTCAGGACCTAACCGCTAGTAGTGACTTTCCCTTTAAAACATCCAGGCCCTCTCAGGCCTGGCTCGCTGAGAGCAGCAAAGGTATTTCCATGTGCTGCCGAGAGTCAGCTTCAGCGCTGCTTGGCAAAGTGTGTGCGTTCCCCCGGTGCTCCACCCAGAGGCCCCGAGCACGCCGACCAAGAGGAAATGCCAGCGTGTGCTGCTAGAACAATGTGGTTTTAATCCGAGAGGAGGTCGGGACAGTGAAACTACAACTCAGTTTCTACCTCGCTCGCTTTTCTGCGGCAGCTCTCTCTCTCTTCTTCATTGCTTTATTTAAGAAGAACCTTTTACTCCCGAGGTTCAGTCAACAGAAACCTCCTTTCCCTCTCTCCTAGCCCCTTTTTGTTTTTCTCCTTTCGTACCCGTCCTACTCGCCGCCCGCTCAGATGCTCCTGAAGTGACCGTCACTCACAGACACCCACCCAGTGTGGAAACACAGGAACGCCCTTAACCTTGATGCCTCAGCCCAAACCAAACATGTCTGCCAGCCCTAATAACAGCAGAGATCAGAGTGAGATGGTTCGGAACCAACCGAAGGTCGTCAGGCGCCTTTTCCTGACACATCTGTGTGAATAATTGGGCAGCTGAGACGACACGCTGTCCTTCCTGGTGAAATGTGAGCGGAGTTTCATTTTCCACTCTTCGTCACAGGATGACGAGCGGTTGTGATGTCGGAGAGAAGACGTATATATTTCTTTCTTTCTATCACAATAGCAGTGAGAAAGCAGTGGAATTTACTGCGACTCCCACATATTTCCCTTCAGTAAGTCACCCGACACGGCCCTCTTTAAAAGTGGCTTATGAAAGAAAAACACTGATTTCCTTTCCCAGTTCGGGCAGATTTAAAGCTGTGTGGCAGCAGAAATATGAAATCCAGGGGTGTGACAAGTGAAAGAGCCTAATGTGACCACAGGAACTGGGTGTGAAATACTTCTGCAGCTCTGAAAGAGCTGACAGCAGGGTGAATACGAAAAAAACAGTAAGATCCAGGATATGAAAAGTTCTTATTCTGCTGCAGCCACGGTGTCGTATCATTCTTAAACAGGAAAAGGATTGTCTGAACCTTGGTGGAGTTCTGGGAAAGAACGACAAAAATCAAATGTTCTTCACCAGACCTCATATCACATATACTCTAAGGGAGGGACACCAACGTCTTCTTTTATTCTGTGACAGACAACTTTAAATAAAAGGTAGAAGAGGTTTTGAGCCTGCTGCTCGGTCAGAAACACTTCTGCCTCCCTGCACCTGCTTGATGGTGTTTTACTCACTCACACAGCTCATACAGCTCATCTGGACCAAATCAGACATAGTTACACATAGTTTGAATGTTTGAAGAGAAACAGAATTTAAAGTGGTACGAGCCAAAGCTCAGTGTCTCTGGAACAACAGCAGCTCACACACACACACTTATTTACACCACGGATGGCTGCAGCAGCAGCACTGGGTGGACATCAGCAAAATAAAACGGTTTACCTGCTGCCAGGTCCACATTAAATCACTAGGTGTGTTAAACACTGTTGTATATGAACTGGTTGAGGTTAGAAAACTGAACAACAGCCTCCTTGTCGGTGCCATAAATCAACCAGTGGCTCAGCCGTGAGTCCTGTGGGTGAACACTGCTCCAGTTTACTTCCTCACAGCACAGAACGGAGCCGATCCCTGGAAGTGCACAAACATTTTGCTTCCCCAGCAGCAGCAGACAGACACAGTCTCTCCACCTCTGGCTCATTTACATTTAGATGAGCCCATTAAGATCCATAAACCGCCAACACCGCCACTCCTACCTCCTCCACCTCGCAGGATTCCCACAGCCTCCTCGTTGGCCTTGGTTTTCTTTGTAAAGGTAAAAGATCACCACGCTCTAAAGTTCAGCTGGAGGATTTGGGGGGATTGCGGAGCAATGAGGTGAAAAGTGTAATGGGGGGCAGTGTGCTGTGCAGAAATGAAAAATCCACTTTTTTTTCTTCTGTCTGTCCATTTCCTCCGCCGCCGCCGCCACCGCCGCTCACAGCTGCTCTCTCAGAAAGCGGCAGCTGGAATCCCTCCTTTGCTAACGTCCACTGATTAAGGTGGAACAAAACTAATAAGATGCTTATTGAGATGGACACAGACCAAAGAGAGAGACGGAGATTAGACCACAGATATGTGGGGTGTCTAAATATCAGCGTCCTAAAACAGGAAAGACTAAAGCAGGTGGAGCACACGTATCCAGCGTCGCTGTGAGGAGGAAAGTATCGGTGACATCAGTCACAACAATCTCTCAGCCTGATTTCTGACTTTATTTTACAGCTAAAACCCTTTCAAACGTTGCTGGCCCAGTGTTGGCATCCCCCCACTTCAAGGAGCATGAAGCATAACACCATTCAAACAAAGAATCAATAAACTATTTATCAAATAGTCTATAATAAACCAATTTGTTATAGTGGAACAGCTGATATACTGATCCACATCATTGTGGACTTCAGTCACTGCAGTGCAGAAATGACCAAAGACAGGATTTGAAGTAAGCTCAGCTAAGCCGCTCAGTCCTCCAGAGCCTTTACCGGGTTTATTTAACCAGCCATCCCTGCCTCGATAATGTGCAATCGCTCCGTCTTCTCCTACTCCACACTCCTCTAAAGACGCCGAGTTTCACCAGACACAAAAAAACAATACACGTGTAACTGCCCCCGAAAGGATCACGTACCCAACATGTGTGTAATGAATGATGAGAAAGTCACTGACAAACGGACCGGACCCCTCAGAGACGAGAGACGTAGACTAACCATCGGATGTTCCTCACGGGAAACACCGCAGCAGAATATTCTACAGTTCTGCATCCATGCGATCAGCAGGTGGCCTCGGGTAGCGCGGTCTCTGCTCTCCTGGGACCAGCGCACGTCACAGGAGTGATCGGTGAAGTTAACTCCCTCCCACACCTTTCATTTCAGATTACATAACCGTCACAGTTAACTTCTTAACGCCGTAAGCGTGGCCCATCGAGGAGAGAGGGGAACAGAGGGCGAGGAGGGTGAGGAGGACGGGAGGGAAGAAAGAGGGCCTCAGATTTTATTACATTCTCTACATGAGTAAAAGGCCTGGGAGGCTCCTGCCTGCTTCTCTCCCTGCCCCCTGCTGAGAGAGCATGTGTGTGTGTGTGTGTGTGAGGACGTGAGCTTGCACCGTTTTCCTAACTCTCTCTCTCTCCTAGTCGGTAGCTGTCAAGATTTCAGGTTCCTAAAATGGATTTATCCCACAGGGTCGCTCAGGGCCGCTCCCATGAGCCACTGCTGCTCTGAGAGATGGAGAGAAGTAGAAAGAGAGGAGAGGAGGAGAGCAGAGGCTGCGCAACACGTTCGAAGACATTTCCAATCACTTATTGTTCTTCTCCACTGTAAACTGCCGCCGTGCTCTGGATCTTTTGGCAGCTCGGCTCATGTAACATTCATGCCAATAAGCTCTAATGAATTCAATTCGACTGAGAGGGAAGGCAGAGAGAGATGCAGCAGGGAGTCACACACACACACACGCACACGCACACACACCGTGACTCCCCACCTTAACAACTCGCCTCACAGCAGCTGGTCCATTTCATGCTCAAACAAAAATCAGACCGATCGATCGAGGCAAGAAGAAAAGTAAAAAGAAGGGAGAGAGACGGAGCAGGAGTCATGATTTGTGATGCGTTCAGCACAGCAAATGTTCCAGCCCGTCTACCAAACCCAGACACACACCGAGCTGTGCCTGCAGAACTACCCCCCCCCCCCCACACACACACACACCCCTCAGAGGCAAAATCTTTCTGTTGCAATCACACACAACTACAAGCTACGAAAGCCGCCGCTATCGCCGCTGCAGCAACAGGTGGTGTTCGACACGTTACTAAACCAAAAGCCTGATCTAGAAAGACTATACTTACTGGGTCAACAACAGAACCGCTCCTTTAAGAGCTTCTCTGAAGCAGCAGCAGCAGCACGGAGCAGACGGCACACGATGTTCTGGTGCTGAAAAATCCGTCCGACACATGTTAGTGCTGTCTGAATGTGTGCGGCTTTGTGTTGTTGGTTGTTGTCATGGACCCGCATGAAGCCACTCTATCCCCCTGATAACAGCTGGGATCTGTAGCTGTGGGGGAGACTGGGGGCTGAGCAGAGGAGGGGAACCCTAACGACAACACAACACGCACGAAGACGAGTTCAAACACGAGGACACAAAATATGAAACAGCAGCTAACTGTGCTGTAAATAAAGGAGGAACACACACACGCACACACACACACACACACACAGGATGAAAGCTGCATGTTCTCATTCTCCTGACACGTTCCTCCTCATGTTTTCAGCTTCAGAGAAATGAGGATCCAGGTGTCTGTGCGTGCGTGTGTGTCTGCGTGTGTGTGTGTGTGTGTGTGTGTGTGTGTGTGTGTGTGTGTGTGTGTGTGTCTGTGTGAAAACAGGATGTTGGAAACGGGCACGAGGGAACCGAGAAGCCGACCCAGTCAGCACACAGACATCCTGGTGAGATACAAAGCGCGCACACACACACGCACACACACACGCACACACAGTGAGGCCGGGTTTAAACACACATTTTCATTTTCACGCACTGTCCTCCATCAAGGCGATGACATGTTAACACAAACCAAGACGCACAAGCTGCACTGCTCACTGACCTCCGTCTTCATGGGAAGGTAAATGTTAAGTTAAACAGGACTTCAACTCCCATAATCCCACAGGGAGACACTTTGACACCACTGTCAGACTCTTATTTGACACTGGAGCACGAGGACTTCTTTCATTAGACGTGAGGATGAAGCATCAAATCAAGATCACAGCAGATTATCATGCTGGATTTATCACCAACCGTCCTTTCCTTCTGGATCTTTGATCTTAAATTGAAAGTTAGAAATGTCTTTGTTGTTTGTAGAAAACTTTGAGCCAGTGAGTAGATCGTGTGTTGTGTCATCTCCAACCCTGGTGCTGAAGCCTTAGGCTGAAGAAGCCATTTAAAGCCTCCACTGTGGTGGAGGTAAGTGGCTCCTTCAGAACATTAGCAGCTGCATTTCATTATGCAGCTCGGTGTAGCTCGGGTGTAGTCCAGGTGACGGATGGTGCGCGCACGCACACAAACACGCACACACACACACACAGTGTCCCTCTGCTCCAGTGGATCAGGAACAGGAGGCCGAACGAGCTGAAACAGAGGGGGAGATGCCAGCTGAGCTCAGCCTGAGCAGCATCTCCTCTGCAGACCCGCTGCCACACACTGAGCAGAATCCCTGTGACCCGGGGCAGCTGTGGGGAGCAGGTTCAGCAGACGTCGGGGGATAATTCACTTTTTAATATCTCTGCTTCGACACAGTGAGTTTCAGAAAGTTCTCCAGAAACACACGAACTCTGCTTTTATCTGATCGTTCTGTCCCACACGACACGACTTCTCTACAGCTGCAACCACAGCTCACCGTGATTCTGATTTATTACGCCGAGTCAAAATGTGATACAAGCGTGCGCCACCGTCTTCCTGCTCCCGTGAAACCGCTTCAGAACCAACCATTCGTCACCTGAGGGGCAGAGCCGCATCAGTTCCTGTGGAGCAGGCGAGAGGCACATCTCAGCACATCTGAAACTGGACCTCGAAGCCGCGTCGCCATCCCCTGAGGCAATGTGAGAAACACTGCGAGCTAAAACGATGTTGAGCCACATCTGCAGCTCCAGTCGGCTGTCGGTGCAGTGAACCGTGAAACACGCGTGAACTGGGCGATGAAAGTGGGAGAAAGCTCCTCCGCTCCCTGTATTACACTACATGCACTCATTACCCTGCAGTCCAGCGCTACGGGAGCAGATGTGGCTGCAGTGACACCAGTTAGAGAAACGGGGATCGTCGTTACTCCAGAAAACATCAGCTGCTCTACAGCTGCTGCAGCCACCACACACCTACAAACAACAAGAGGGGCAAGAATCTCAGCAGGAATAAAATCAGCTCCATCCACTGTCCTCGTCTGCCGTTACAGCCTAATGACCAATAGCGCCCCGCGCTCCTCCTCCTCCTCACCTCTAATTACGCTCGCTCTCATTCAGGCTTTACACGAGTGTCTTCACCGGGTCGACACCCTGGCGGCTCTGTCGCGGCAGAAGTCATAATGAGTCTTGTAAAATCGTGCTCCGTAACATGAAGTGAGTGGTTTTAAAATGTTTCTGATGATATGATGACATACTGAGCGTTATCAAGCCTGACTCGACAGATGTGCCCGGGTTTCTGACGCAGGGGTTGAGAGAACAGCTGAGGGTGGAACCTGTTTGCAGCAGGGACGGAAAGATCAAATCCAGTTTTAAAGACTTAAAGAGTATTAACAAGCAAACAAACATTAACTGATGAAGGTGCAAGCACAGAATTACAACTCCCATGGTGCATTTCTGCGTGTATATGAATTTTCCCATAGAGATTACTAAAGTATTGTTGTAATTATTATTATGTTAAATCTATTAAATGGACTTTTTTCTTTTTGCATTGTTACTTTCTCAGGAGGTTTGTTTAGGACAAAGTTGTTCAGAGCATGTTTGGTGTGTGCTGCTGATCCTTGTGGGAGAGGGACCTCTGAGCTCATCTGGTGACTGCTGCTTCTCTTCGGCCTGATAAGATGCCTCGGTCTGAGAGGGACGATTTAATCAGCGGGGATTCGTACCTCCTCTCCCAGCTGCAAGCTGCCAGCGCGCCGTCACACCAGAGATTAGGGGAAGGGAGCAGATAAACTTCACTGGCAGCTTTAGTCCCACGCGGACGTGTCTGTAGCAGGAATGAGGGACGAGCCTCACTAGTCTGGTTGCGCGTCCCAGTCTTCAGGACATAAAGCTACAGTGAGGAATGTGCTGTGGCTGTGGCTCCTCTGCAGGGAACGCCATGACAGACTGATGGGGTGTAACCGCTGCTGAGCCCTCACCTGGCCTTCACGCTCAGCTGGTGCTCCCCGTCCTTTAACCAAGTGAGTCCACGTTGTCCTGCCAAATTAATTACTCCACGTTGTTATTGCGTCTTTTCTCTCTCGCTTCTTTTCCCAGTCGACTCCTTTCACTCAGACTCTGTGTGCAACCGTCGGCTGTCCTGGGACCTCGCTCTGTCCCTCGACTGTCTCACCGCACATGGGCTGGATCTAGGTCCCTGTCCCCCGGGAGCCCCGGCGTTTTCATTGTCTCGTTCTTCTTCTCTATTTCTGGAGGCAGTAAAATAAATTACAGTTGGCCGTTCTTGGCTTTTTCTTCACACAGCGAACAGGAAGTCGTTTCACTCTGAACACACTTTCTACTGTTGTTCTAAATATAATCAAATTAAATAAACCAGTAAGAAAATATTATTAATATTTTCTACACTGCCTCCATCTATGTTTGTAATGGACTAAAGAAATGTACCCAGACTTCATCAAAAGAATTCAGAATTCAAATGATAGCAGCAGGACGGGACAGAACGTCTCTGTCGCTCCATGGGATGTGGACAAGTTCAGCTCCTCCCAGCTCGTCCCTGCACCGCCGGCTCCTGACAGGGTTCATCTCCACACCCCGGACAGCCTGACCTGCAGTGCGACTCCCTCTCCCGCTGCTTTCATCTTCTATTTGATCTCCGGGGAAAAAGCTTCTCGCTGCTTCTCTGTCTGACTTCAATATCTTTCCACACCTATTTAGACCACACACGCGGACACAGACCCAGGCACAGAACACACTTGCCTTGGTGGTACCGATCAATATTTTTCCTTTTGTTTATCTTGTCTCACACACTCACACACACACACACACACACAGAGGTGGAAGTCTGCTCTTGTCAAATCAGGAGTCGGCTGAAATAACACCCACAGCCATGAGACCTTTAAGAGCTCTTATCTGCGACTGTCAGTTTGTGAGCGTGTGGCGGAAGGAAAGACCAGCGGGGAGCACGGCCGGCTGAAGCTGCCGCACGTCGACGTGTGTGCTTCTCCCATCCGTCTTCCTGCAGCACGACAGAGTGAATAACGGCCTTTATTACGCTGAAACCGCGTTATAGCCTGGAAAAGTAAATCAAATGAGCTGCCACGTAAAAAAAGGAACATCTGCATGACTGGGACACTTAGGATTCCATCTGGGATGGATTACATGCATTTTATTAATGAGCTATTAAACTACCTGTCCATCAGCAGGTTAAACACCAGCTCAAGAACTATAACATCACTTTGTTTGGATAGTGCAATAATGTCAATCTACTGATGCCAGGATTTGATTCATTTACCTGCATGAACCAGCTGGTTGTTAAAGCTCTCTGTCAGCGCGTCGCCTCTCCCAGACTGACCTCCAGACTGTCTGTAGGGCCGCCGTCTCGGCCTGGCGTCTGGCCCAAAGCCCCTCACAAACCAGAAACACTCCCCAGAAGCACAGTCACACCGCCTCCATAATTCAGCTGGATGAATTAGATGTGCTGCATTATTTAACCGTGGCACAGTTACAGCTGCTGGTCTCCCTGCTGATCCAAATCTGTCACTTCACCTCGCACTCCGCTCAGGGCGACAGGGCCCCTCTGGCTGGACACGCACGCACACACACACACACAGAACCCTACATTGTATATGTATATACTGTATATAAAATGCACACACACACAGACCTATGAATGATTTCTGGGATGCTGTTCTACCTCCGCGCAGGTTATTTAAGGCTCCATTAAAACACTGAGCCTCAGTCTTTAAGGAGTAAATACCAAACATTATATTTAAAAGTGGGAAAACCCTGCGTCTGATCAAAACTACAATAAAACTCTTTTTTTCCAGCGTTACAAGCTTTGGCGTTAAGCTTCTGCAGTGTGAAGATGATTGTTCAGCTTTAATAATATCACTGAACTTAATTGTTGAGCGTGTTATATGATGAACTCCTGTGGTAAAAACCATCACTGAACATTAAACACTCTGTGGAGGAGATGCATTATGGGTAATGTAGGCACCGGGGTTGGCAGGCAGAAATAACGTGCACGCTACAGACGATGATATTCCTGTTGTTCTGTTTCACCTCATGTTAAACATTAGAGCGGGACTCCGTAACAAACGGGTCCGGACCCGTCGCCCCTGCAGAATAAACTAAATGTCCCTTCGGTTCACTCGAGGACACCGAGCGGCTGGCAGTGTCTGCCAGAGGCAGGGGATCTCACTTTATCCTCAGTCTCTCCTTTTATGCCACCTCCTGTGTTTAGGTTGGCTCGTACATCACTTCCCCCCCGCTCATTTTCCTTTGCTGTGGCATTCTTTCTCGTTCATTCTTTGCACACACGCTTCTCTTTACCTCTAGTTCTCCCTCCTTTCGCACGCTGGACGTTCCCCTCTCTTATCTGCCCCCCCCTCTCTGCTCGCTCCCTGCACTGTGCACTGTGGCCATTTATGGGCAGTGTGCAGAGAGCCGAACCTCCTTCAGACAGACGAGCGCGGAGCCGTTTCCCTGGGTTTAAGCTGGAATGCAATCCTGCTGCCTCCATCAGCGCAGAGCAACAGGTTGGACCACAGCTACGGACACATTCTGGGACAGGTCTTCAAACACCAATAATTACTAATTACAGGTTTATGGAGAAACCGACATTTGTAACTGACAATCTCAACGAGAAAAAGCAGCTGGAAACAATACATAAGTTTCCCAGATTTAGCTTCAGCAGACTCGACCACCTTTGTGGGTTGTTCTTTGGTTTTCTAGGTCGTCCTGCGCTCACGTTATCTCCGACCTCTGTTGCATGACATCCTGCCCTTCTTCTCAAAACCAGTTTTAAACATCCTACGACTCAGAGGAGCTGTATGTAGAAACACAAACGTCTGAATCACATTAAACGGAGCCTGTCAGGTTCCCGGTATCGAACCATTAACTTTACCTGAAGCTGAAACGTCTGTTTCTAAGAAGTAAGGACAGTTATGCATCGACGTGCTGTAAACAAAATGCTTCTGGTGCCGCCCGCACCTTAGCCCATCGAGTCATGACTGAACCAGCAGTGTCAGTTAGTTTTAACGGCACATTTAACTGTGTACAGAGCGCCGTCGTAGCTCAGCAGCAGGCGGGAGATCAGAAATTCTTTCCTGCGCATCAGGCGACAGTTAGCAGGCACGTGTTGTTGACAGCATGCAATTGTTTTTCCCACAAGCATAAATTCTTAGCGAGCATGTGTGCTCGGGAAATTAGGTCCTCGGGGATATTTGTGATGTGTGTTCCAACATGTGCACAACCTGCGCGCCGACTAGTTCAAGGTGCTTTATCGGGAGAACCAATACTTGTGTTAGTGTGAAAGTCTTGAAAACCTGCTCTGTAGAAATTAAAGCCACAACTTGACAGTAATTAGCTCATTTTGCAGGCGTCAACATTTTCGTTGAAGCTATTTAGCAGATGTTTTCTTCCATAACAATTTACAACAACTGAAGTGGGTGGGAAAGGTGTTTACGTCCCTGTTCGGAGGAATCCTCTCAGATCCCTTTTTTAAGATAAATGGCAAAAAACAGAATGAAATATAAAACCAAGTGTGAAACTTCGCATCTCGTTTCATTACTGTTGCAGCTTGTTGCGGTCCCACCACCTCTGCACAGTAATGCCATCAGTGCAGCTCAAAGGGAGGCTGAATGCACTAAGACCAGTTGTAATTAAGGCTCTCCTCGCCTGCTGCCTCACTAAGCACTGCTGACACTCACTGAGGCTGACCAATACTTCATTATGGCTAAAGTGAAAAAGAATCGATAGCGGCGAGCAGAGTAGTCAAGTCTGTACGGCCTCCGTCTGGCTTTCCTGTCAGGTATCACTCACAAATGAGAGAGAGACAGACGGAAGATTCCCAGAGAAAGAGACATTCAGCGTGTGCACACTAAGCAGTTAGAGATAAGATCAGGAATCTCTATCAGAGAAAAGAGAGAGCTGCAGAGAAGGCCGAGCCCCTGTGACTTCCAGCCTTCGTTCGTTGTGTGCACGCATCCATTTTACTTAGGAATACGTTTCAGAGTGAGATCAATAGGCCAGTACAGCGACTAAAGCCTCATTCTGTTGCAGTGAACGGAGAATATTTAGCCTTTGCCAGAGCATGACATGAGTAGAGTACTAACCTCCTCACTACTAACGTCCATGTTATATTCAGCAGACAAGACAATCGTCTGAGCAAAGATTAAAAACCAGTGTCGAAGAAATCATCAGCTTCTAGAAATTATTGATAGCAGCTACTAAAAAACTTAATCTTGTGAAAGCCAGAAGATGAGAATTGAGGTCAGTTTCCAAATATCAAACTTCTCCTTCTTAATTGA
Source organism: Microctenopoma stevenorrisi (assembly GCA_032270685.1). Lineage (NCBI taxonomy): Eukaryota > Metazoa > Chordata > Actinopteri > Anabantiformes > Anabantidae > Microctenopoma > Microctenopoma stevenorrisi. The sequence continues at coordinate 16,963,917 of JAUMTR010000009.1, read as the reverse complement.
CTGCGCAGCTCCCAGCGCCTCCGAACTCATTCAGCCGTGACGTGAAGTAACACAATCCAACGTTTGCACTTTTCAATGTAATTACCTGAGCTGAAACTGAGGCCGCTGAGGTTTTCCTGTGGATGAGTCCCTGCCATGCTTAAATCATGCTAATCCAGATTAATGTCTGATTGGGACCTTTTTCTTTCGCCGTGATGGAAATCCTATTAATACAATAGCTTAATTCAGCCATGAAATTGTGGTAAAAAAAGGTTCCTTAGTGGCGCCGTTCTGTCAGTTGGGTTACCTCAAATACGTTTGGATTAATAAACTATTGGTCAGCTGTCGCATGGCTTGTACAGTTTTCCTCTGCTGTCGCTGAGCTGAGCAAACACAATGAGTGAAACTCTTCTCTACGCTCCGGTTTTGGTCTTCACCGACAAACAGGTCATCAGCAGCTAGATGTTCAACTTTTGTTCTTCTTTTTACCAGTGACTGAGGAACTAGTTTCTAGTGTTTTTGTTATAGAGACCAATAGAGTCATTGATGGGAGAAAAAACTAAACCTGGTTCGGTTTTTTCTTTGGCTTCTCTTTTGGGTCCTGCCCGATCTGTCTGTCTTCTGAAAACCAATTCAAACAGGTTTGTTTCCCAGAATGGTAGCCGTGAAGTTAGATTATTTATGTAACACAACAGGACAGACTCTCAAGACCCAGCTATAGCCCACATGACCCTAGGCCAAGAATTTCTACCCTGCGATGAAGAATAGAAGCATTCCTTAAATACTAAAGTACACTTGCACAATAATACATGAGTCCAAACATAGCCCTGCAGCAGCTGCCGTGGAACCCGCACGGATCACAGCAGACTGTTGGTTTTTGTGAGAGCATTCAGAAAGAAAAACACAGACCAACTGTGACTCGAATAAAAGCACGTGGACTGTGACACTGTTGACTCAGTGATGCCCGGTAGCAGACGCGGATGATTAATTGCTCTCGTGGTGACTCGTGACCATTAAACATCCCCACAAGCGACGACACATCAATCACTGCACCAGGAGAGGTGGCACTCATTAAAAAAATGATTCACAGCATAACCCACATAACACACACGAAGGACACCGAAGAGGTAATTAATGCTCCGTTAATTATGATGCAGTGATATGTGATATGTTTCCTGTGGGGGAGAAACATCCCTGGAGGTCCGCGGGCTCCACATGGTTACTTTCATGTCCAACAACGTTCAGCGAACACACTTAATAACTACATGGTTCTCAGCCACCTCTGGTGATTTGTTTTTGACCAGGCAGCAGAGAAAGTGTGCATGTCAGTAGAAATGAGGGCGGATTTCTGTGAGGTTTGTGCATATTTGAAAATCTCCATGTAAAACTACATATGGGAATGATTGTGAAAGATCTGACATATGATTATGGCTGCGCAGAGCCTTTTTTTCTCTTACTGGAGCAAACCCCGAGTAAACACGACAAACTATATATTAGAGAATCAGCATCTGACTGCGAACACGTTTCATTAAAAGTACATTCTGCTAAACAAATAGTCCCTTCTAAAACGTAAAAGTGAGGTCTGTGGGTTTCTGATGGATTGTTGGTCCTGGGTACGCTGCGTTCAAACATTTTTTATATATTAGAAAATAAATAAAAGTTGTATCTACCACTTACTCATGTGACGCCTCTGGAATGTTTTCACTCATGAAATCATTTCCTTGTTATGTTATCATAGAAAAACATGGTATTTGAAACAACTGTCAAACTTTGCCATGTCTTCACACTTGGAGCCGACTAATGCTGCATTCATGCTTGTCAGCAAAAAGTTCCATTTACCGCACTGTGGTTGGGTTTATCCGCCAAGTGGTGAAGTTGTAGTTTACAGACGAGTCTGTCCAGACTCATATACTTATACATTTCTCCAAGTGAATATGTTGTATACTGGATGCAGTGAAACTCCCTCCAGATGTTAATGGGGACATGCACAGTCACAGTAAACTAATCCCTGTGCTGAAGCTTAAGACGTTCCCTTGCTGTAATGGTCAGCACTGGTGCCTCGCACTAGGAACGAGCCCGGTGACAGCTGGGATAGACTGCAGCACATGAATACTCAACAGCACATCCCCACCCCCTGGTCCTGGTCCATCATTGTTTTACTAGATGTATCTATGAGGGGGCGTTTAGGGACCACTGAGAATGTACGAGCTGTGTTTAGAAAGGGCCGAATGGAGGTTATCTGGAGTGTGCTGTCATAGAAATGCTTAATTTTCATCTGTGGGAAGTTCCACAACTCAAAAGTATTAAAATATCTGCCTGTAGGAAATGATGTATCTGCAGTAAATGTGGTAAGATTCCGATGGAGTCACTGCAGGCAAACTAACATCAACCAACAGAGCCGAGCAACAGAACGAACAAAAGTTTTATTTTCAAGCCATTAAAACAGTAAGAGCAGAAAGAACACACAGTAGTGTGCAGGTTGTGGCACCTAAGACCTTGTGCTCCCTCTGGCTCCACCTAAGTGCAGCCAGATACACACACAGACACACACTCTCAGGATCTAAGCATGCCAACTGACGACTGGTCCTCTCTGCTATGCACACATGGCCGGGTGCAGATAGAGAAGCATGACAGCAGAAGGCATGAGCGGAGGGTATTTTACAACATGGTTGGAACAAGATTCCAGTCAAGTGAACTGGAGCCAGCAAACGAAATCTGAAACATTCAGTTAAGAGTTAAAACCTAAGCTGATAAATAAACACAGCTTTACTTTTTTATCCATCTCAACAACCAGAATAGTTGGTTGTTTTAGGAGGGTGACCATCTTGCTCTTGGACTAGAGGCCCAGTGTGTGTTATTCAGGTCTTGGCTGTAAAATGTGTTTCTCCCTGAAGCTGCTGGGAGAACAGAGAGTCGGCTCTGACAAGTCGCCGAGTCACGTGTTTCAGTCTCTGCCAGCGTCCAGAGGATTGCCAGAACCCTGCAGCTACACACTGTGTCGGTCCCAAGAACAGTCAGGAGTCGTGTCCCGTGAATCCACAGTGTGTGTACTCCTTAAGATCACAGCTTGGTGTCTCAGCTGAACAGCTTAACTGACTTGACCTGACGATTAATTCAGGAATGTGCAGTGTGATCAGCCAGTCAATAAAACACTCAGTCCACTGGTGAGTCAAAGTGGCAACAGAGAAAGTTATGTAGGCAAAGTTACTGGACTTCTAAGAACTAATCTGATTCCTACTAAGACGATGTGTTTTTGAACAGACTGGAACATGTCATTGTGATTAAACGATGAGCTCTAAGCTGGTTTAAGTCGTATTTATTTGATAGATCCACATTTGTTCACGTTAATGACAGGTTCTCCACACAAATGTAAGTTATGGAGTTCCTCAGGGTTCTGTGCTTGGACCAATTCTTTTTACTTTATACACGTCTCCACTGGCAAAATTATAAGGAAAACACTCATTTCCATTGTTTCCACGTGGATGACACCCAGCTATACCTCTCTATGAAACCAAGTGAAACGAATGAATTAGTCAAACTTTGAGCTTGTTTAAAAGACACAGAGGCCTTGATGTCCTGGAACGTTCTGCTCCTTAACTCAGACAAGACAGAGCTTATTATATTTAGGCCTAAAAACCTTAGAGACATGTGATCTAGTCAGATTGCTCCCCTAGATGGTATAGCTCTGGCCACGAGTGCTACTGTGAGGAATCTTGGAATTATCTTTGACCAGGATAGCTCCTTCACCTCCTACATAAAAGAAATATCTAGAACGTCCTTCCATTTCAGGAATATTGCTAAATTTAGAAACATCCTGTCTCTTAGTGATGCTGAGAAATGAATCCATGCATTTGTAACTTCTAGACTGGACTATTGTAATTCATTACCAATAGTTTGTCCCAATAACTCAAAATCCGCCAGTTAATCCAGAATACTGCAGCCAAACAGGAAGAGCAGAAAGAACACAGTAGTGTGCAGGTTGTGGCCTTGTGCTCCCTCTGGCTCCACCTAAGTGCAGCCAGATACACACACACACACACACTCTCAGGATCTAAGCATGCCAACTGCCAACTGCTCCTATCTGCAGCGCACACATAACTCACTCCAGTTAATCCAGAATGCTGCAGCCAGAGTTCTGACTGGACTTAATAAGAGAGATCATATTACTCCTACATTAG
>JAUMTR010000009.1:16941605-16959660 GCA_032270685.1 Microctenopoma stevenorrisi | reverse complement strand
CTCAGAGTGCTGGTCTACTTGTGGTTTCTAGAGTCTCTAAATGTAGAATGGGAGGCAGAGCCTTCAGCTATCAAGCTTCTCTCCTGTGGAACCAGCTCCCAGTTAAAGGTCTGGAGGCAGACACCCTCGCTAGCTTTAAGACTAGCCTTAAAACCTTCATTTTTGATAAATAGATAGTTATAGGTGGGTCAGGTCTCTCCTCCTTCCTCCTCCACTGTTTCCTAGTGCTGCTCAAGTGGGATTGTTGGGTTTTCTGCAAATCTTCTATGTATACATATGTTAGGTCTTAAACCTCACACTGTAAAGTGCCTTGAGATGACTCATGTTGTGATTTGGCACTATACAAATAAAATCGAACAGAAAACATTTAATTGATGTTGACGGCGGGAGGTAATTAGGATGCACAAGCAGCACGGAAGAAAAACACGATCTGACTTTACTGCGTTTAAAATTTTGTTGCACTCACCACTTACAACAAACTGAATGAGCTAATTTAATCAAAGGTTGTATTTTACATAGACATATGTAATTTAAAGCGCTACACGTACCCTTGGAATCATCACTCACTCCATCAGTAAACAAGCAACACTTTCAACTTCAGTCTGTGAAGAAGACGAAGTCAGTGCAGTCAGTCAATACATGTAAACAAATCTGAAAGGCAATCAGTAAACCAGACGGCCAGCCGATAAACATAAAGAGACCCCGAGGACACACACAGACTTTATGACATTTCAAAAGCCTTTTCAGACGACCATGCATAGCTAAGTAGCGATGGTGCTTGTTGCCATGGGTACCAATGCACCTTACTCCAGTTAAGAGCAAAGCAAAGTTTCTTCGGGTGGTTTATGTACATGTTTACAACATTAACCAAAGTTCAAATTAAAACCAGGTCTTTTGTCTCACAGTCTGTCGAGCGTCACACTGGTTTAAACGGAGGTGACGGTATCTTAAACATGTGTATGTCTATGCTGTAAACCTCAGAGTTGACTGTGTGTGTGCGGATACCAGGAAGAAGCAATGCCTCAGCCATGTAGGATTACTGTCACCCTGACGTTTCTATAAATAGCAGAGCATTTATCCAGTGTGTGTGTGTGTGTGTGTGTGTGTGTGTGTGATTCTGCAGCCAACAACTGGTCCACAAACAAACCTGTAACCACAGTACAGCTGATCTGTGGGAGCTTTACTTTGTCTAAACATTTAATCAGAATGTCTGAAGTGTAGGAGCTGAGCCGTGCGTGTCTTTGAAAGATTATGCAAAGACTAAGAGTGTGTGAATCTGAGAACACCGATTATTTCCCCTTGACTGACTGTGTCCCCCACTAACAACCGCAATGTCGCCACACGCACACCGAAAAGTGATGTGATCCAATTCACCTCTGCTCAGATGCTGCAAAGTCAGACACATGCAACTAGTATTTAAAGAGCCTGTGATGAAACTCATAAAGTGTTCCAACTACAACCAGTCTCTTTGTCTTTCACACCAATGTTTTCAACCCATAACCTAACTGTAAGTAAAGTGAACTACTGTACAAGGACAACCACTCACTGGGTGTTATCAGACATCATTCCAGGAGGATTGAAGTTAACCCATAGTGCATTAGTATTTTGGCTTTGTTATCTGAATACGACATAGCTGCTGTGTTGTGTTTCAATCTTCGCCTGTTTATCGTTTTGTACACTGTATACACACACACACACACTTGTATTTGTAAAAATACTTTTATATACTTTCTATTATGCTTCCTTATTTCTTTCCTAGCTCCCTTCCCTTCTCATCAGCTTAACCGAGTCGCGCTTCCACAGCAAATGATCGTTATAGCTCAGTAACAGCAGCAGCCCTCTTCATGCCAAAATGTCACACCTGATTATCCTGCACTGCCTTTAACGTAGCATCAACAGTCTCTGACACACACTCAGACATTTCCAGCAGCAGCTGAGCTGGCGGAGAGCTGCAGAAAGAAGGGGGTGGCCAGGCTGAGAGGGTTAATCTGCAGTTCACTAATTAACGGAGATAATTAGGTTAAGTGTGACGACAAGTGCTGTATGTGCAAAAAATAAGAAGCTGTCTGTATGAACTGTTTCTGAAGCTTCTAAGTGTAAGAGGCCTTGAATTGTAAGCACATAATAATATGTGCATGGGTGTGAGAGGTGGCTGGTTTGAATCCCTGAATGAGCAATAACAGAAAATTTAATTCAACTTAAACAAAGCTTTTGGCTCAACAATCAACTCAACAATAAAACTGACTTAATTCATTTTGAATGAACGTTAATGACGTCAGCTGAAAGAAAATAGACCCAAAAATTGGGTTAACTTAAAATTTTTGCATCATAGTTTTGACATTTTGGTGCTTTCCTTTTAAACTTACTATACTAACTACTAACTAGCACAGCTTTGGAAATAAAACTTGCATACCAGCGATCGTGTTTAGCTTGGCAAGGACAGGTTGTTTCAAAACAGAAACTTCAGCAAAGATTCCAGGTAAACAGAAGTAACTCCTGAAACAGACACCACAGCTGAGCAGCTGCATTTTTACTACCGGCTGTTAGCTTAGCGCTAACACATAACATCATCAACATGCTAATGGGAATTAGCATTAAAACTGCAGCAATGTTGCCAAAAGGCAGCACAAACTCAGAAAGTTGTGCAGGCAACCAACTGGCGTTTTATGACGAGGACTCATCTGCTGCTGTTACTGAGCCGTAACGATCATTTGCTGAACCCATTTCATTTTTTACTTTTACACAACAAGAATTCATTTAATCAAGTCAAAAAGACTCTAATAGTTTTTACCCAACATTTCCAGGCCAAAAAAAAGGTCATGTAATGAAGCCGTTCCTTCCAGTCATCTACTGCAGAACCGATTAACATATGTGCTTTCTGGGCAATAAGCCAGTGCCCGTACCCAGCCTGACTGGAAATGAATAAGGCTGGAGGGGTTTAGTATACTGGAGATTGAGCTGGTGACCCTTCCCTTTTTGCAGTGCAGCTTCACCAAGCTCAGAGCAATCCTGCCCTTCCAAAACCAGCCGAGTGGATGAAGCCGGGTGTCTGAATTCAGCGCTTACTTACAGCCCAGTGAGAGGGATTTACATAGAGAATGTCTTAATGACGGCGTCTGTCAAATGTCTCTTCAGATCTGCTCCGCCTGCAGCCACACATTCAGTTACACAACGAGCAGCCGAGCAATGAGAAGCCAAAACTGAGCCGTCAGTGTCAGGACACACTGAGGAAACACTTCTCATTTCAGTCGCCTGCAGTGAAATTGTCTCACTTCCCCCTTTCACCATTGTTAGTTCGCAGTTCAGGTGAGTGACGTCGTGATTTCTGTTTGAAATCGAGGAGAAACGGATGAGACGTAGAAATGTTGAAGCAGGCGGACACTAAGCTGCAACCTGCCATTAGCATGTGCACACTGCACAAGTCATTGAGCCAGAATTAAGTGGTGCAAAGATTCAACAGAAAAGAAAAGTGCTGCTAATTCGCCATTAAAAGAGCGGAGACCGTTTATTAACTACCAGTGATTCGCCTCATTATAAGAGCTGTTCTGTCAATGAATAAAAATGTCAAATTATTTTGACATTAACAAGAGGACGTTTGCTAAATGCATGTTTCTGAATAAATAATTCCGCTCTGGGATAAATCGTAGCGTAATAAAACCATTGCAGACTTGATTTAGTGAGAGATTTTAAAGCCTATTAGCTTTGCGTTGTTGAGTCAAGGAACAGAACTGTTATTAGGAATCAGCGTTGTACTTATTCTCACATGAAATCAGAAGCTTACAGGTTCATGTGAACGTCGTTTTAAAAACAGCTGTATGCAAACAGCCCCATAAACCTGATCATGATTTAGTGAGCTGCTTTAATTACCTTTCTGTGATGAGAGAATGCTTTGGTCAAGTTTAGGTTTAGAGAACGATTGTGATTTGGGTCAAATAAATATTTCAATAACATAAGAGGACTTTTGTTGTCATGGTTACTGTGATGAGCAGTGGTCTCTGAGGTTTTCATGGTAGGACGGTCTCTGTTATTCAGTCATCTTACTTAACTCATCCAGATATTAATATAACTTCATCTTTATTAAATAAGATAAGATAACAGAACAGAACCTGGAAACACACAACACAGGTTCTAATGAATATTTTAAACAAAAAACTCCACAAGGGAATCTCAGACTGTTCCCTACAACAACAGATGTGATAAAGGCTGGACGCAGGGTTGCCATGGGAAACCGAGAAGGAGCGGGTGCTGTGTGGGACGTTTGTGCATTTTTTTGCGATTCTAAGGGTCGGGCCACGCAGGGGCTGAAATCTGATTGGCCCACCGAAGGTCCCCCTGTCCTGTCACTCGTCAGTCCTTTTGTCCGAGAGCAATTAGATGGATGCAACCCCAAGCACGGCCACTAGTGGCGCTAATGAGGCGAAAGTCAAGCGCCAATGACGCTTATAGAAGAAGAAGATTAGCAGTAAAAATGTGTAACATGCTGCGTGTGAGTATTTTGTACAGTAAAATTCATGTCAAATGGTTGAGGAGATGTTACTTGTAAGCTTTTTTATGTTAATATTGTGGCCCCTTGATGAAAAATCCTAGATCCGCCACTGCCTTACCGTGTCAGTCTAAAGTGAGACTAAATGCTGGTTTAAAGATTTAAAGATTCTGTGAGCCTGATTCCTTTTCACACCCGAGTTATAAACGTGCACAAATATTATCAGCGGGTTTGGAGGAAACCGTCGCCATGACAGCACAAACATCCCGGCACATCAGTCCGCTCGCTGTCATATCACCAGCTCCTCTGCTCGGTCTAATTGCTCAGATTTAGCGGGTCAACGAGGCTTCTGAACTATGAGTGAAGAGCAAGAGCCCTCAACTCCCCCCTTCGATCCTACGAGAGCGTTTCAGTTAATCCTCTTTAAACCCGTGTCTGTGTTAAGTTTCAGTTTCAGTATTTTTGCGTGTGAGGATGTTTTAGCGCTGTATCGAGCCTGATATGACTTTTATCAGTTACTGTGCGCACGCTAATGACGTCTGTGGACCTGGAACATACAGTACAAATGAGAAATCAACTCACGTTCCTTTACATTCACCTCCCAGAGTTTCAAAGGTTACACCCTCTATCGATTCAGTTTTCCCTCATTCGGTGTAGGACACATATGCAGGTCCATCGCTACATTAGGAGACTCTGGTGGACTTTCTGAAAAGGTCTGGACGGGTTTCAGAGACGGAGAGGGGGCCTGAAAGGCAGCTCTGGTAAAACCCTCAGGACAAAAGCTGGCATCCATTCAGCCAAAGAGACGAGCGGCGATTTGAAAATCACTCTTAATGGTCAAATTGAATCAGGAGCTAACAAACCGTATTATTAGATTAAATATCAGACACAGTCAGAGGAGACAGTGTCCAAACCTGCTCATCTTCATCTTTTACGGACATTTCATGTGTTAAGATGCTGGTTTTTTCATGTTAAGCATGAAACTGGTAGAAGTAAACTTGCTCATACGTCATCGTTGGACCTTTACCAGCCTCACACAACCCGAAAGTTTCTGAATGAGCAACACGAGCAGCCTGGAGACCAGTCTGCTGCCAGGACGCCTCGGCAAGCTGCTGTCCATCGGCATCCTCTTCATGCTCAGTGAAAGACCAAAACGTAAATCCAACCTGTGCATCATGTCGTCTCCTCTTTTACACGAGAAAACAGACATGTTCAACAACAGTTTGAACTGTAGCATCATAAATTATATAAATTCAGCATCTGCTTCAGGAATCTGTGGAGAGGATGGGAGAAGAGAAGGTGAAGCTGGGGTCAAGCACTCACACACACTGCAGCTTCCTCACATCTGAACCACGCGCCGCCTTAAACACTCACAGGTCACCTATAAGAGGCCACGCAGGTCACCAGTGACAGCTGCTTTAACGTCTCCTGTTCCTAAAACATCTCCACAGCACAACATTTTCATTTCTACCCCCAGCAAATCATTCCCGACCTTTCAAAGCCCCGTTTCATATATTTTCCGTGTTATTTTATCCCAGTGAAGCGCCTGCGCCCGACCGGATGGACAAACGACCACTTTGCTCCCAGCAAACAACACAATAAGAGCAAAGACGAGCCGCGGCGAGGACGAGGGCCAAATATGTGTGCTGCACCAGCTTAAATGAGCACGATGCAGAGACGGTGGATGTGTCCGGGCTGCTGTATTGTTCCACACGTTACAGACACACTACATAACACCACCACCGCCCCCACCCTCACCCCCCGGAAAATATAAATATGAATCAATAAACAGAGGAACATTGGCCCAGTTACATTAATGAAGCCGACCGTGAGTGTGTGTTTCCTTGTTTCCTACAGGGGAGGTGTGTGAGTGTGTGTGTGTAGAGTTTGTATTCTTTCAGGGGCAGCTGAGGGTCTGACTGCCAGGGTTGCTGTTCATAAAACTGGAAAGCATGTCACTGTGCATGTGTGTGTGCGCGTGTGTGTGTGTGGGGGGTGGGGGGGTGACAAAGAGCAGGCATTGTCTATTACGTAGATAGTGACACACAACCTCTAACTAACCCACACACACACACACACACACACGCTGCTGTTGGCCTCGTGATCTCATCTCATAAGTGAACCAACCTCTAAAACAAGAGAAAACACCAAACAACACACTTTACATCCCGGACCAGAGAACTGAGTGGATGCAGGAAACATCGGTGGTGATCAGGGTTTGGTCTCAGACGTTTTTGACCTCCAGACTTCTCCAGCTTTAGCTCTGACCATATAACTTAGCTGCATAAACCACAACACTGCCAAATGCTTCAATCAACTCTCAAACATCATGACACAAGCCCAAAGCAAATCCGCTGATTTGAATGGATAATTACTTCAGAATGAGAAGCTGTGTGTGTAGAAGACGTCTTCCTCCATCAACCAGCTCCTTACAGTATGAACAGCTTTGTGTTTCATGACACATTTTTATTCATTCAGCCTGAACAGACGCAGCAGAAAGGTCGTCCGTCTCGGAGCCTCGAATCAAGCTCTCAAGGGCCACACGGTGGTAATTCTGAAATAAAAGACGAGAGCTGGAAATAGCCTCAGCAGAGAGCGAGAGGAGGAGAGGGGGGGCAGGATGTCTTTAGCTGAGACAAAGGTGTAGAGACAGATCGGACAAAATGAGACGAATCACATTACGTCCAGCTCCAAATGTCTAATTATTACTATGAGACACTTTCCAAACAGAAACTGTCGTCTGAGTCACAAATATGATAACTGATAATCATTATTCTCACGGAGGGAGACTCGTTCCTCAGCTCTCATGTGTCCCACAATTCACACACAGACAAACACAGAAGCCTCTTTGTATTGCTTGTTGAAGGTTAGCGGCACACACACGCACACACACACGCACACACAGACACAGACACACACACGCACACACACAGATGTTAGCCCCGCCTGAAGCAGGGCATCTGTCACTGGTCATCAGAAAGAAAGAGGGAACAGTCGTCCTGTGGCCACACACACACACACAGACACACACACACGCACACACACGCACACAGACACAGACACACACACACACACACACACGCACACACACGCACACACACAGACACACAGACACACACACACGCATTCTTTGTGTCACTGTTAGACACTGTCAGTCCAGCAAACTAACAACTATATCCACCACCACCACCCCCCCCCCCCCCCAGCACAAAGAGAATAGAAAACAGCTCCGATGCCAGATGTTGTGTTAGTCTTTGTTTTTCAGTTTTTCTGCTGAGAGGAAGCAGAGAATGAAAAGTTTCTCACTGAGGTGAGAGGACGATCTTCGAGGAAGTGGTGCACTTCTTCTGAGCACAGATGTTTTTCTAAGAAATGAGAAGACGTCTACGTGCTGGCTGCACCTGTACATCTGTAACCCGTCTGTGGTCGTCTGTGCGTTTGGTGGTCTTCACCAAAAACTCACAATTCATTTACTCATGTTTATGCTGTTGCATGTGATCATCAAGAAATGATCGGTGTTATTATAAATTAATAATCTAGACGTTTTACGTGCCGCCAAAGAAACTGCCGACGGCGTATTATTCCGTTTGTACTTTCTTTGTCCTCCGTGAACAATAGGGTCTCTGTGTATTTTCTTTTGAGACTTCATGAGACTCAGATAATTAACTCCATCACGTGTACGGAGTCTGTCTTTGTCTTTTAAAGGCTGATGCCGTGTGTCTTCTAGGACCTGGCCACGCCCTACTTTTCCATCCGAGAGGTAAACACCATGTGTGGAGGCAAGCGCGTGTTTGTGGGACAGCAACAAAGAGTGTGTGTCTGTTTGAGAGCGAAAGAATGTCCAAAGCACATGACTGCATTCCTGACAGGGGGAGAGAGAGAGGGAGAGGGAGAGGGAGAGAGGGAGGGAGAGAGAGAGAGAGGGAGAGAGAGAGAGAGAGAGAGGGAGAGAGAGAGAGAGAGGGGGAGAGAGAGAGAGAGAGAGAGAGAGGGAGGGGGAGAGAGAGAGAGAGAGAGAGAGAGAGAGAGGGAGGGGGAGAGAGAGCAGGAGAGGGAGAGGGTGAGAGAGGGAGAAGGGGACACGAAGAAGGAAAGAAAGGAGGAGAAGATGTGATGAGGACAGAGGGAGAAAAGTGCAGGAAGTAAACGAGGAGAAGAAACAGAGAGGAAAGGAAAGAAGAAGGAAGGAGGAAAGAAAAGCGCAGAGAGTCGGTGGAAGAGATGAGAAAGAAGGAGATAAAGAGGAAAAAAGAAACAAAAAGGCAAAAAGAAAGGACAGACGAAAGAAAAGGAGAGAGAAGGAGAAGAACAAACATTAGAGACAGACGTATAAAATGGTTAGAGAAACTAGGGAGGGAGCAGACCACAGCACCCAGAATGCACTGCTGCTGTGTGTTTCAGTCAAACGTACTTCTTTTTACTGCACTTCAACAACAGCGTGAGAACTTCATTAAACTAACGACGCACCGAGGCCGATCTCCACGGCAACCAGCCACAAACCTGGCAACGACTTTTTATTATCATCATCCTCATTTCAGGACAGAGAAATGACTTCAGAATAAACGAGCCGGCTGATTTGGACACACGTGAGACGCTGTTTGACCAGGAGCCGCCTGCCGACAGAAAGGCTTCGGGTCCGGTCTTCTCCCACACGGCAGGAGACAGACGTAGTTCGACCAGGTTCCACACGAAAGGCGGGGCGAAGCGTCTTTTGTCCTAAACCGTGACCAACCTCAGCGCGTGTTGATGCTGAACAGGCGAACGTGTGTGAACACCACATATGGTTTGTGTGAACGGTTAGAAAGTGTTCCAACTGTTTGTTGGCACAGCGTCCTCTGGGTTACAGCTTCTCTGGGGTCTGCAGGATTTTCTTTTTCTAATCAGCCACCCATTGTTGGAGACTTTCAAAGAGTCTCAGAGTGTTCTGTGGCAGCTGACGGAGAAGTGGAGGTCACGTGGCTGCACGCTCAGTCCACCAGCTCCTAAACGAGACTCAGAGCAAAGAGTCGAGATGACCAGGAGCCACAGTCTGACGCCAGGAGGAAACATGCGGAGGCAAGATCAGGAATTCATGACTGAGAGAACACATTAACAGAAACCGTGGAAACTACAATCAATCAATCAATCAATCAATCCCATATCTGACCTTTGACCTCAATGAAGAGCGTGTGCGTGCGTTTAATTCTTCCATTTCACACACAGAAAACTCCAAAGTCTATGAAATGGATCTGGGCCTGAGCAAGGAATTAAACACGGCGAAGTGCAACCGTGATTGGCGCATCGCCATGGAAACCCCTGCCAGCAGATCCTGAGTCCAGTCAAAAGAAACCTGCTGATTTGGATCAGGTTTGAATTTAAGCCCTCACCACAAACCAAAGACTTCTTTATTCCTCGGGTCGTCTCATTATGTTTTCCGTCTTCGTCACACTCATTCCCTCCCCTGAAGTTCCCTCCCGTTTACTAACTTTCCGACATTCGTGCAAACTGAGCAGAACTTCTGAATGTTTGGTTTGTAGTTGGTGTTGGGAAGAGAAAGACTCGTGGGAATCATGCATCGTGGTAGAACGACATCGAGACAGAAGATCTGCGCTGATTACTGAGATGCCTAAAGAAGTACATTACCTGGAATCTCTAGAAAGTACAATACTCATCCATGGACCAGAACCAGATCATCCCTGCACACGGGCGACACCGTATCATCCAATCAGACAAAGCTGCTGGTTGCGTAACAGCAGTTTAATCCCTGGTGATCTTGGAGATCGGCTTGTCTCAGTCAGGCATCGTTTCTGGACTCAGCCCAGTAAAAAGCACTAACTGGGTTTCTAGACCAAGTCCTTGGCAGCCAGTCTCCCAGCATGCTCGGTTCAACGCGCCACCTCCTCTTCTTGTCCTTTTGTTTGAGTTTCTTATCTATGTGCGCAGCTGACAGGTGAGAGGTTCGTGAGTTTAAGGTGCACGTGAGCAGGGTCGCCTCGGTGAACCCCCGCCGACCTTCATCGCCCTACTGTCTGGACCGGAGAGACTCGAGCAGGTCTCATTCTGAGAATCATTTCAAATAGAAACTTCTCTCATCCGGAGCGGATTACCAAATAACTTAATTTAAATCTTGAAATAAAGACTTTGCTGTGCTCACCCCCGCCCCCCAACCCCCTATTTTCAGGTACATGGTGAGGATGGAAGTGTTTAAATGTAGGTCAAAGCCCATGCGGCGCCCACGTGTCTTGTTTGCATCATAGCAACGCCGCCCGCCTCCAAAACGAGGGTTTGGACAGAAGGGTGGAACATACGGACCCCTGCAGCCTGCCGCTGAGAGAAAGGGATTATGGGAGGTGCCTGCATATGGACCACAAAGAGAGGGGGAGTGTGTCACCACCTGTCCAAGGTCTACCTACAGGCGGTACGCCTGAACCCGCATTTCTTAGTTTACAAAAAAAAAGTTTAAAAACATATGACACATGTTCAAATCAGCTGATACTGTAAACACACCCGCTCTGTGTAAAGATGTTAGCCGTTAGCATGTGTCAGAACAAAAAGAATCGGCTCCAATTATATCAGATTTGGAAAAGTCAAGTGGAGCTCCTGTCTTTGAATTGTCCACAGTGTCCTGCTGTCTTTCCTACAAACATGCTCTGTGTATGAAGCAGATTACAACAGATACCAAGAGAAAACTGCAACTCCAGACTTTATTACAGGAAGAATGTTCCGTGTCAAACGTCTTTAAAAGTCTTCAACTCTCACAGGAAGGTTCAGGCTGAATGGTTGGTGATGACCTGCTTCACAAGCCAACCTCCACCCCTGAAGGACAAAGCTACAGTCTGCAGGACGAGAAGACGCACACACACTGCACAGATCTTAAGTGTTCTGGTGCAGGAGGCTCGGAACATGAACGCTACGCTTCCAACTGTGACTATTCATTTCTGTTCTCTGTGTAAGATCAGTTCACACGGATCAAACTCATCTCAGATAATTAACCGTGTGCAGAAACAGACTGTGGATGCCCCGTAAAGTATCTGGTGAGCGGAGACATGTCCCGTCTGTCTGACCGGAGCACGGAGACTTCCATCCTGTGTGCACGTGCAGATTATGTCCCGCGGTCTACAGCGTGAGAGCTGGAAACAGGAACGGGAGAAATAAAGCACTAATCCATCTGAAAATAACAGTCAGTCACTAACCGACGCCCTGATGCTACTGAACCACCGATTTCCACATGAGCATCAGGAGCATATGGTACAAGGGCAACAGGACATCACATTCTGTGCTAAAGGGGAAATTTGCGACACATGATGTGATGATGAGCCACAGCGACCATCTGCTCAGGAGCTCGTACCACTCCGGCTGAAAGCGCGGAGCGGAGCAGCGAGTTCTCCATCCTGAACAAGCAGAGGCTGGAAAGTGAAGCAGAAAGCCGCGGCCTGCTGCAAGCATGAAATATTCAGTTAGAACTGGCCGGATTAGAAAACAAGGTCAGATGGATTTGAAGAAGAGAATGTCGGGGTTATAAATAATTCCATCTCTGAATCCGATCCAGAAAACGAAGAGAAAACTCTTCATCCCACACAAAAGACACACAAAAAAACAAAAGAGCAGAAGAGTCATGTGGGGGGAAGAGAGAGTAAATATGTGGGAGGTGGAAGATGATTGATCAGAAATCCCGGAGAGACTGGAGGCTACCAGGGGAACGGCTCGCCGCTGACCTTTGGAAAGGTCGGTGATCAGCATCCCTCTTGATCTTCTTACATCCAGAGGCACTCTGATTAATCAGGTACATACACTCAGACAAAAGCTTTATTATTGCCAAGAGAGATCGAAGCTCCTGGTCCGGTCTGCTGGATGAGAGCGTTAAGGTGGCACCAGTCCACAGTCCTCGGAGAAAATGTCTCGAAATGAGGATCAGAGTTTTCATATCGTAAAGAGTCTGTTTTATCCAGCATTACGTTGAGCACGCGAACCTCCTCCAGGATAATCCGCTGGTCTCTGCCTGGCATCTCTCTACAGCAACGTGGACAGAGTTCATGGCGCGTGGTTCTGTTGAACCACACATTTTCCGGTGTTTTCCGTCTAGAATGTTGAATATTCTGGTGACATGAGAATGTGTGTTTGGTGGATCAGCGCGAGCTTCCTCCAGATACTCTCTGGTCACTGTGAATGTGTAATGATATGCTTCATCCTGCCCTCACACGCAGGTGAAGCTGGGAATAATAATAAGAGTCTTCCAGCCAGCCTCACCTGCACGACCAACAATCACTGACTGTGTTTGTTCATCACTCAGACTTGGACTGTTTCACATTTTTGAGACTGATGTTGATGTTATCATCATGTTTTGTTTTTTTGTTCTTATATATTTGTGTAACTGTAACCTGTTGGTGCTGATGCTGGTTCTTTCTAATCTTTCTGACCCGAGAGCGGCTGTACCAAGGAAAACTATTTTCCTCTGAGTGTTTTCAATCTTGAATACTGACAGCCAGACATGTCCACATATCAGTCACACTCACTTTTCCTGGAATGGAAACATCCAACAATTTGTTTGCTTTTTAGTTTTTGAAGTATTGTCACATGGTCTGATCAGCTGATTCGACCATCCATTCACTCCAATGAACAAATGCCTTTATGATGAGCAAGCTTTCACACAAACACACACAAACGCAGAGCTTTCTTCTACCTCTGGAACTAAAATAGGCACACAGTGATTACACACACTCCTCCTCGCTTCACTGCCTCGGCTGCCCACAGACTGTTTTGTTTTGTCTGGGAGATAAAAAAAGAGAAAAGAAATGTGGAGCTAGGCTGAACAACATGTTAATATCCCTGAAGCAGAGAGTGGGAGTCATTATCTGGATGAGACACTATCAGACGAAAACACGACCAGTGCAGTTAGATCAAACACACACACACACACACACACACACACACACAGATCACACTCGGCCAAAAGCTTAGATAACACTGACAGCACTGGGCCAAAAACAGACTCTCATCACTGGAGCGACGCCACAACGGGGCCACAGCATAGCAGAGCATCCTGTAACGGTTTGATCTCTGCAGCACCCACCACCACCTCCCCCCCGGGCCCAAGGACTGTAAATATCTCAGGATTAAGGTGTCAACCAGATGTCAAAACCCCAAAAATTACACTTGAGGTTTCGCAACGTTGGGAGAGTCCCCTTCAGCGCTTCAGGAGGCAGCATCCCCTTGTAACAACACACGTAAATCAGGTGGCAGCGCCGAGTAAACACTGGCGAGATGATTCCCGGGTCAATAGTTGTGTATGTGTATGTTTCTGTAGCACCTCGTTTCCCCTCTGCAGAAGACGAGCCGCACGCATCGCTTCCAAGTTCATCAGCATTAAAAGCAGATGTCGCATACAGGAACTATGACGACAGATGCAGCAGCGTATTGCTGGGAGCACAGCTGGATCCCTCCGGAGCTTTGTTACAGCGACATAAGACCCACTGACGAGTTTGTGGCCCTCGTTATGCAGAAAGTAGGTCAGTGTTGTGTAACTCTTAAAGCATGTGAAGTTTGGTTTCACTCTGAGGTCAGTTCCACCACTTGGAGGACACTGATATGTCTCCAAACCTGGACCTGGACCTGGACCTGGACCTGGACCACAGTCTCACGCACTGACTCGAAGCTCATCCAGTTGCCTGGTTATGTGGGAAAACAACCCAAAGGGGGGGTGTAACATAAGACACCTTTAACTCTCAGCACAGAGAAGTCGGACTGTGAAACACTGCACGATGCTTTCAGGGCGGGGGGCGGGATCATTTGATGCTGTTGGTGGGCGGAGCCTGGATGGGGTTGAGCTCCAGTTTGGAGGGAACGGTGGAATCCCGCTCCTTCCCTCGTGCGGGTCCTGGAATCAGCTCCGAACGAAGCGGAACATCCGACGTGAGCTGGAAGCTTTTGCCTCCCGGCGCCTGCGAGGGAGGGGAGGACGTCTACGAGTCGTCCATCCCCACCGTGACCCAGTTAGCTGGGCTTAGATAATTCTTTGCGCTTACAGGGCAAGACACTGGCAAACTAGTGATGACACAGGTCAAAAAGGTTTCTCTCCCTCCCCACGCTGCTCTACTCACAGCGCCGCGGCCGCCACTTAACAACGTTAAGAGTTTCCTGTTCACACGAGTGCTGCAGATCTTACTGGGATCAAACCGAAGGAGGAAACGCACTGGTTTCATTTTCAAACAATGAATATAAGAGAGTTACTCCTTCATCGAGTGTTGCTGCCGGCCTCTAAAATGGAATTCTCTTTTTTATAGAACGTATAGAACTTAATACTAAAACAAAGTATATCAATATGCACAAAACCACATTATACTCATAATTGTCTTCATATGCTGAGCTATCACCTTCTGCATTTACATCTCATAAACCTCACTCTAATTATATTATTAGATCACTTTAACGGACAAACTGCAGCCAACGGACATGAACTTCTTACTAAGAGATATTTTTCCACCCTCCCCCTCAAACCGAAAAGAAACCCTGCTACTGTTCACACCTGGTTTACGATGGGTTGTAAACCTGCAGCTTTGCCCTATGAGCCGTTGGTGCAGAGTCATCGTTACCATCTTTCTTCCGCCCCCTGGTCATGGAGGCCGGCCAACAGTACAAAGACGTTTATTAGTCCCATTCTCTGCTGAAAAACCATCAACAGCAACGTGTTGGTGTTTTTTCTTTTTACAACCCTGAAATGAAAGTTTCAGGCACAAAGAGGGAACGGAGAGGAGGGAACCCAACTGCAAAGCATTCGACACACAGCAGCCAAACACAACTTGGTCCATTACATACATTTGTCGTTTAAAATGAATCCAAATAAAGTGAAACGACAATTATTTCTGCCTGTGACGCGTTTTGTTGCTTCACATTTGTGCAGTGATGATCTGATGTCTGAGGGGAAATCCAACAGGCGCGAGTGACATTATGAGGTTTCAGACCTCGGTGCAGGAAGCAGATTGGGACAAAATAAGGAAAAACCAGTGAGCACCAACATCACACACGCGTCCACCGGGTGAATGCCCGATAGTTGCTCTCCTGTTGGCTCTGGTTTGGTCTCCACCAACTCCTGAGGGAAGTATCTGATAGCGCTGAGGGGCCGCATGCCGCTGAACCTCTCGCCCTGTCAGCGGTAGTGCCACTGAGCAACAGAACACCACCGGAGGAGAGTGGAGGCCACATTCCCAACAGTCGAGCTTGAGCTGCACCTGGCAGTGGGGGGGGTTATATTTGTCATGTGCAGAGGCTATTTTATTTACACATGTAAAGGACACCATCTGGAGCACTGTAAACCTCCAGCTGCCTGACGAGCCACACTTGGCTGCTCTCCAGGCTCCTAACGTCCAGGTCCAGGGTTGGAGCCCATCCATAACACGGGAAATGTCACAGAGAAGGAGGCGGAGGTCGGAGGCCGGACCGGTTTGGGGCAGCTATAGTGCTTCCAGCTAAAAGAGGATTACAGAAGCCACAGCTCCCGCAGGGGATGTACAGTTAAGAGATTCCTGGTAATCAACTGCAGCCTGTCGCTCCGCTCGCGCTGTGCTTCTCCCGATGTGTGTACGCTGTGAGCCGCTCCACCCTGTATCAGACGGGGAGAAGTGACGGATCCGTGACGCTCTTATCCTTGTCCAATATGGCGGCATGTGTCGTAACCGCTCGCTCAAACTTTCCGTGACAGTTGTCTGTGCAGATCACTCCAGCTGTTTGGGACTGACACACTTGCTGCTCTGGTAACAACTATCCTACTGTCCACTTGGTTCTTTTTGTGCAGAGCCTGAATCCAGCCCATGCTGCTACAACGGCCTTTTCATGCACAGCTAGTTGAGAGTGATCTCACTTTGGAAGGTGCTCAATGAAACATTATGATCTCCAGGCAGCTTCTCCCTGCAGGCTCTCTGGATCTGCGTTACTCAAAAGTTGATCTCACGACTTACCGAGAGACAAACAAGCAGCCAAACCTCCGACGGCCGAGCCTAAGCTTGTGCAGGCCGCGGCGCCGTTTCTGTTCACAGCACATCCGTCCCGGTCTGCTAAAGCCAACAACTAATCTCCAAAGTTTGGAGAACGTCTTCAAGGATGAGGGCGATTTCAGGCAGATTATTGGGATGAGAACAAAGAGTTTTCTAATGTGGTGACACAGATGGAATTCATCTCGTGTTCCCTCTGAACTGCCCAGACTCCCCGTGACTCTGTTTCAGGGCGCTATCTGCCGTCTTCGCGACTGAAGGTTCAGTTTGATCTGTGGCAGCAGGTAACTCTACAGCCTGTCTCTGTCCTATTTGGATTAAAGGGGCAATAAATGAGGACTTTACAAGCTGTTGGCTCCAACCAGCTGAATACATACAAAATGAAGGTTGCTGCTCATTTTGCTTGTAGACTTGAACTCTCACAGCTGACAGAATGACTGGAATGAAGCGATTGTGTTGTGTTGATGAAGTATTTATCACTTTTTGACTCGGTGTTCACCGTGGAGACCTGTGCACTACCTGCCTAATTCTAGACACAAATCCAAATATTCGCTGCAGTCAAGGTTCGGTCTCTGCACTGAGACACTAAAGGAAAGTTCAGCGGGCATCACACTGTAAGAGTCGTTCCTCATACCTGCTCATGTCTCAGTATCTCGCTCGAGGACACGCTGATGATTGATAAGATGAACAAGCTCTCCTGCTCCGTTTTTAGATGTTGTTGTTTTTACATTAGCTGCCCGGTAAAGAATGTCAGCTGGCGGCGAGGCGAGTCACAGGAGCAGCAGGGTTTGATGAGGAGCGTTTCCACACAGGACGAAGGCAGAAACTGGTCGACAAAGCGTCAGTGTTCACTTGTAAAGATGAGCGTTCAAACCAGGAGGGGAACGAAATGTCCAACACGGATTAAACGGCTTCGTTGTCTGACGCAGGCTGAAAACTGTCTGTGCAGACAAAAACCCAGGAGCCCGCCTTGGCTCCAGCAGACACCCCTCACCCCTCCCGCCGCCTGCTGGAGGAGCACCACCCTCGGTATCGTTAATTGTGCTTATTGTTCTCCAAGGACTTTCAGACACAACAGCTGGTTAAAATATGACGAGTAAGAGAGTTCTGGATCAATCGTGACCGGTTAGCTGGGGGTAATTACACAACATCAGCAACGCGGAGCGGAAATTACTCATCGCAGCGCCCTGGCCGGTGTAGGTTAATGGGGGGGGGTCACAGACGTGAAGCTGGGACCGTAAACTATCTGTGACAAACGTAAGCAGGCTGGAGAGCAGCAGGCCGAGGAAACGCATCATCAGAGGAAAATGTTTGTGGCGAGTTTGACAAGAAAAGAAGAAAAGTGTGTTTTCAGATTCAAGAAGTGGAGACAGGGGAGCTTCGTTTTGCTTTTTATGTTCCCTGCAGGCCTCCGAGAATTCACTTTCTGAGCAGCAGCCCCCCCAACGCACACACGCGCACACCAACACACACGCACACACACACCCACACACACACACACGCACACACGCACACACACAAACACAGACACGCACACACACACACACGCACGCGCACACACACACACACACACACACACACACACACACACACACCAACACACGCACGC
>JAUMTR010000009.1:16905478-16931645 GCA_032270685.1 Microctenopoma stevenorrisi | reverse complement strand
CCCCCCCCCCCCCCCCCCCCCCCCCCCCCCCCCCCCCCCCCCCCCCCGGAGACAGGCCCCCTGTAGATCCGCCACTGTCATGCCAGGGTTTAAAGGGTTAATGTTTGAACTATAACCACTAGGAGCAGCAACAAATAAGAAACACCGAAGTCTGTTGCTGCCCTGTGACTGTATCTATTGTTATTTAATGATTTTGTCTTTGGGAAAAACATTTTTCCATCACAACTAAAAAGAATTGTGAGAATTGAAAAAGTCTGATTCCCTGCTAATCTTTTGTGCCCAGTGTGACTGGGCACAAAAGGGAAGAGATGAAAGTGTTATCATGTGAAATAGATCCACTGTTTCTTTTATTATTATTAAAATTAATTATCTGGAGAAGTGCCGCGTGGAGAACGTCATGAGGAATTATAACGTGATTCAAGTGGAAATAAGCCTGAGGGTTAAAAACAAGTCAAATGTGGAAATATAAAAAGTGTTTTATTTCGAAACATCACATTCATTTCATGGTCACTGATCAACATTTCAAAACAACTCATTCAAGATGAAGATAAAGTGCAGCAATCACTGAAAGCAGTTACCTGAAAAAAGAAACTTTTCCTTTGTCCATGACTTTGAATCGCTTGAGTTGCTCTTTTCCAAACTTCCTCACGGAGCAGCTTTTCGCAATCAGTGCGATATGATCTGATGTTTATTTGTGGGTCGCAGACAGTTCCAAAAAAAGAGCATGTTTAAAAACCCAAATCACATCAACACATTAAGAAACACTTTGCAAAACATCCAAACACAGGAGGGCCAAGAGGAACCTTTTAACAGCTGGGTTTATCTTTTTCAACATATTCAGGCCACGGTGGAGAAGAGGGGCACTGCAAGTGAGTTGAGTGCAGTTTGTGTCCAAATAGCAGCAGCAGTCAGTTGTTACTTTACTTTACTTTGCTTGGCAGACGCTTTTATCCAAAGCGACTTACAGGGAGCTAGCGCTGGGTGTCTGGCTCAGGGACACACCTGGTAGGGGATGGACTAGGAGTCAGACTGGGATTCGAACCTGCAACCTTCTGCTTCCCAGTCTGACGCTTAGCCCATTGAGCTACCAGGCCACACATTGTTCATTAGTGATAATGCCTGTTCTTGTGTCTGGTGGTTCTAGCAGACGTGGCTCTGTAGCCTTTGCCAGAGGGGAGAAGCTGGAAGAGGTTGAGACCGGAGTGTGAGCGATCTGTGACTGCACCAGTGTGTCAGTCGTTCAACCTCCCGTCGATACGCAGATTCTTCACCGTCTCGGATGAGACTGATAACGGTGGTGTCATCTGCATACTTGAGGAGCTTCACACCTGGGCCGCTGGAGATGAAGTCGTTGGTGTAGAGGGAGAAGAGAAGAAGAGAGAGGACACAGCCTTGTGGGGCACCAGTGCTGATGTGTTGTGTCTGAGATGTAACTTTTCCCATCTTCACCTGTTGTGACCTGTTGGTCAGGAAGTTGTAGATCCACTGACAGGTGGAGGGAGGAACAGAGAGCTGGGAGAGTTTGGAGGAGAGTGTCTCAGGGATGATAGTGTTGAATGCAGATGAGAAGTCTACAAACAGAACTCTGGCATATGTGGCAGGGCAGTCAAGATGTTCCAGGATGTAATGAAGACCCATGTTGACCGCATCCTCGACCTGTAGGCGAACTGCAGGGGGCCTGGGATCTTTGTCAGGTGGGTGAGCAGGAGTCGTTCAAATGGTTTCATGTCCACAGCAGCAGGAAATGTAGAAATGGAAGAACCAAGGGCACCTTACTTCTTTTACTTGACTAACATTAACAATACCACAGTGTAGAAATACTACAGATGCTACAAGCTAAAGTCACCCACTTCTTGAATTCATTCACTTTGTGACATATAAAACATTGATTTCATCCCTAACTCCAGCTGATGAGGAGACCGCTCACACCGTCAGGGTAACGGGAACTTAAAGCGATTTATATGTGACTGACGTGAGGTGGAATATAATCCCCTCGGACTGTGGCTGTGCTGGGTGACTGGAGAGATGCAGAATTCAGTAATAGCTGATAAGTAGCACGACAATAATCATCATCATCCAACAAGACTGATAAAATAAAGAGTAGGAGCACGCTGCCATCTTGTGGTTTTCATCAGCTTCACACTAGAAGCTGACGCAGAGAAGATCACTCAGCAGGAGCAGGTACATTCATTAAGCAAATGTGAGACCTCCAGGTGTGTGTGATTCCACGTCTAAAGAATGCACATTACTACGTGTTTTTCAAGAAGAAACTTACACATAAAAGCCTTTTTCAATGATACCCATGACTGTGCTTCCTAAGTAAACAGAGAATCTTCTGCCATGTCATTGAGACACGAATGGCAGACATCGTCATACAAAGTCAACGTTTTATTTTGAAACAAAACCCTGAAAAGTACAGTTTGAAGGAGGCTCTCCTGGTGATCTGCATCTCATCTGCCTCAGTTTTAGCTTCCAGATGATGCTCCTTGGCCTTCGCCTGCAGCGAATCCAAGAACTCCTCAGATAACGCAAACGTCTAAGAGAGACGGCTGCGAGGCTGTGTTCAAGAATCCATAATCAATCTATCCCTCCGACGGTACATGTACGCAAGAACAAACAAGACAGGGACAAAACTAAGGCAGGGCTGTATAATCACGTCAGTACAGTTCGGCCCACAAGATGACTTCCACAGCCTGGCCAATCAAAGGGGGAGTGTGGGGGGGCGTTTTTAGGTTTCTAGTCTCAGGCCGGAAAAGCTGCTGTGCAAAGATTTCTACATTAGAACATTTATTTCCTCTTTCTAAACATGAGTATAACAATCACATATCTATCGATAACAGTGTATAAACAGAGCCCCTGAAAAAAATGTAAACTCTAAATTAAGCATAATGTGGCCACTTGAATCCCTATTTGTTGGCAGAGTACCACCTCTAGATGACGCTGTACTGGGTATAACATTTCCCCCCAGTATTATAGCTTATTGCTTTTCTTTTAAAGTCGAATATGAATGATTTAGATCTTTTCATACTGAATTTGAAACCTGTAAAGAAATGTGACAAGAAATGAGGGGGGGGGGGGTTAGGACAGGTTTATATGGAGCTGGGTATTCATCTCAATAATAACAAATAAAAGTTTTTAAAAGGTGACATCTGTGCACATTTTACCACAGAACAGATAAAAGATGTTCAACAGTGCCTAAATCTTTATTTTTCAGTAAGCTACATTTTTTTCTCCAAATTAGACAGTTTACATCATGACACAAGAGTAACTTAAATTATCTATAGATGACATGTACGCTTGATTCCAGTCTCAGTGGAAGAATGAACCCAAAAAATAAGAAAAAAAAGATAAATGAAACAACCGAAAAAAGCCCTCTTGAACACAACCTCTTTTCCACGTCTGTTAAAGGTGTCGTTAGGCAAAATTATCTGTCCGTACCCCAACACGGTGGAGCCGTCGATTGTCCACAGCTGTTAGCGTAGCATGGTAAGAGTGTTAATGAGTTCAACCACAGTGAGTTGATAGAGTTCGAGTCTCGTTCCAGTCAGTTGGTGTGCATTTGTTATATCTTTGGAAAAACAAATCAAACCAAAATAAGAGTCCAAACGGGGTCCATTTTTACAACAAGATGCAACCCTGGAGGAAAACAAAACAATGGCACTGTCAAAACAGGCGGGAAGGAGGAGACAGAGAGCGGAGGCAACTGACAGACGGATATGAAGGAGTCTGTGAGAAAAAGGGAGCTCCTTTAAAACGCCACGGTTGAGTATGCGCGTCGATGCCAGTGAGACGGGAGAGGCGTGCAGAACTTGCGACTGTTTCACCACCAGAATACGAAGCTCCCCTCGAAAGTGGCGCCATCCGGTCCGAGTAACACTTTGGAAGAGAGCCGTGTTTGCTTCCACGTGGATGTCTTGGTGGTACATGTATTTATTTATTTAAGTATTCCACACATGCACACGGTTCACAGTTCAGGGATGCCCAGTTTGTAATCAGCGGTCAAACGTGCCTCGACCTTGACATGGATTGACCACAAGTTATAATACAAAATCAAAAACAAAAACACTCCTACAGTAAGTGTGAGTCTTCGTCAAACTTGCAGTAACAGGAATATTGAAGTAAAAAAAAAAAAAAAAAAAAGCCAGAGATGCAAGTGATCGGCTATGTACAGGTTAAACTGCCCAGTCAAGACACAGACAACAGTTGTATAATGGCACAGTTAGTTTCTCGTAGCCACATCAAAATGCAGTCCACATGTGATCAAATGGTTCAGACAGACATCTCAGCTTGTTACTGTGCTGTATGTGCCAAAAAGTCGCTCTGCAAACCGTCAAACTCCCTTAAACAACTTAGAAAGTCCAAAAGGAAATTATTTGTACATTTATTTCTCAGGAGCGGAAGTCGTGAAGGCTGACGAACATGAACAAGAAACATCGAACAGATGAAACAAAAAGGACAAAGATTCATTTTGGCTGGTTGGAGGTCTCGTCTCGTACACTCGCACTCAAGTGGGAAACTTTACGTTGCCGGGGTATACAAATGCAATATTTCACTTCACTTCTTTAAAAAAAAGTGTGAATGAGGTGAAATAAGACGCAACCCTGTCACAAAAATGTGCACGAAAGTCCAAAATGTATGACTTCCAGTTATTTCCCACCTGTGCGCTGTACGAGCTGAAATGTGCTTCGTGTGTGCTTTGCTATGCTCCATTTCCATACATCATCAAATCGCCTCTGAAGCACAGCGCGTCTGAAGACGGAAGACAAAACTGAGACGTGTCCAGCAGCCATCGCCCTCATCTGCCGGCAACAGAAGCTGCGTAACGGAGGAGGACAGGTTAAGACCGACAGTGTGGTGATGCGTGGCGGCGCTGAAAGAGCTCGCGCCCCCACCTGATTCTGTTTTTCTGGAGATGCACCCACAAGATGAACTCAACATTAACTAGCATTCAACAACTAAATCTCTCGTGGGTTTCTGCTCGGATACGCTGGTTATTAACAGTAATTAAAAACAAAACAAAACACAAAGCTGGGAGCTGATCCGGGCTAGCTCTTCCCATCCATTGTCAGTCGTCATGCTAAGCTAGGCTAATCAGCTCTGTACTTAAGGCACAGATGTGACCGGTTTCAATCCTCTCACCTCACCCTGAATATTTCACGTTTAACTAGACCTTCAACGACAAGACTGGCTGTCATTTCAGAATCCAGTGCAGCAGTAGACAGTCACTCGTCGTCACACGTAGACAGAAGAATCCAAGAGGTTTCAGAAAGAAAATGACAACACACATCGCACATCGAGGGGGGTCACATTTGTCCCGAAGACGAGACTTTGCCAGCTCTTGTTCGGGGACACCCTAACAGGCAGGACTTCGTGATATCAAATATTCAGACATTGATATTGTTTAGTAACGACGTGGAGAAAATGCAGTTTGATCAGATACTATAGAGCTGCACATACACAAAAACAAAAATGATATAGGCTGCGTTTTAGTGTCATGTCTCCAAAGCTGCCTCAACACCTTCATAATAGTCTGCTGAAGAACAAAACGTCTAATGCCTTTTACTGTAGATTGTAATTAACCTCTATTCATTGCAGCAGTTTTTAATGACTTTTAATCATTATGGCTACTGCTGCTGCAGAGACGCCTCAAAATCTGTAGTGCTTTTTCTTGTTAAATAATCTCCGTATTCAGACTATTGTAGATCACTCAGCGCTCGAAACAAGCAAAAAAAAAGTTCCTGATAGAAAACGCTGAAAAGCCAGAGCTTTGAAGAGGATGCTGGTGGACACGCAGCTTTGTAGGGTTCACAACCGAGGGGACCTTCCCAAGCTGTGCTCGATCGAGGGGGGAGGAGTTATAGATGCACCTGCGCATCCAGGTGCAACCGAGCGCACAGGTAATAAATGGAATGAAAGACAACAAACAAAAAATGTACAATCAGACAACCTGCCCACGCTACACAGTGGAGCAGAGTTCAAACGCCGCACACCCAAACTAAAAGAAAAATATTTCCAAAAGCACAACAAGTTTTTTATATCCTACATCCAGCTCAATAGCGACATTAATAGTTCAACAAGATCAATATATTTTTATAATCATTTTAAGGTACCTCTTATATTTTTCTGAGTATTTACAACTGTACAAGCAAAGCACACACTTCAAAGTGCACATATTTAATACAGTATTGACTAGTTTTGCATTTACAAGGTTTATATTTTTCCCCAAAAAACAACCTGAAACAATTAAACAAAAAGATCAAAATTATTCTTTTTTCGTACATTTTACAAAAAGGAAAAACAAAGAAAAAACTGCTGCTAAATTTGTACTCTCTCTCTCTCGCGCGCGCTCTCAGTAAGACTTGTGACGTCTGGTACGACTAAATATTTTTCATGCTTCATTAACATTTTGGGGATTTGTTTTTTGAAAAGAAATAAACTCTATGCTTGTCTTGTATAAAAGTTAAGGCAAAGTCATTTTTCAAGTTTAAATAAAATTCAAGTTTCTCAAACACTGGATGGATTTATTTTTACATTTTACGCATAGAGACGTCAGATCATCTCTATTTTTTCTTCTCCCTAAAAGAAAAAAAACCTTAACATTTCTTATGGAATAAACGGTATCGGTTTATAAATAAGATATGGTGCGTTTTCATCTCTTTTCCTATTTCCACAAATGAGAAAAAAAAGATAAAAATAGTCAAAATAATTGAACCATCCAAGTGCATCTCAGTCCTTCAAAAACAAACAAAAAACTGTTAGCAAACTTTAGCGTCCCAATCGAAAGCAGCGGCGACCAGAAGAACAGGCTTTTTAACGCAGGGCTCCTGTTTTCCGTCCGTTAGTGGGATTACCCAGAATGATTCTTGTTGCAGGAAGACTTTGGTAGGACATGCAATGTCCATGTCACGTATGTTTGTTATATTACGTATAATACAGTGGATTTCTGTTAAGGGTGTTTTGCATCTGAAGTGACAACTTTAAAAAAAAAGATTCAACTCAAGCACACAGCTGATGAGCGGGGAAAGAAATCTCACATTCAGTCCGAGAAATCTAACTTTTGGCATTTTATAACTGCAGTCTAATCATTCATTTATTTCAAAGTTTCTATGTCAATCATCCTTATCGTTTTTCCAGCTGATTACACCTTTAGTTAAGTAAAACATCCTTTGCTGGTCATCTGCCAAAGTGGCTGCTACGGGAGACAGACAAACCAACCAAAGCTCAGAATTTACAAATCATGTTCAGGCCAAGTTCAACTTTACATGAAGTCTTTGTGCCACTTCACTACGATGCAGGATCCAGCTGTCATACCCTACGTGTCAGAAATCCTCCAAACTGAACCACATGTAAGGAGAGTAGAGCATTTTAAAGGTTTAAATCCTTCACTCTAACAAACTCTTTGAATTTAAGCCAAAAAGCAGAAGTGAAGCGGCAGGAAGAGTTGCGCGCTTGTGGTCGATCTCTTCCACTTTTTTCCAGAAACAGTTTTGAGCTCTGAACAAACCCTGAAAACGACTGAACTAGAAGAAGCCGTGAAGGAAGCATGCTGAAAACAAAATGGCAAAACAAAAACCAGACAACTCTAGTGGTGAAGACCTGACGCCGAGAGAAAAAAGTAGGAGCTGATCACCATCATCGTCCCGAGGAGGTTTCAGAATTCTGCTGTAACAATTCTGTTAAATGACGTTTGGTTCATCACAGGAGCCCTGCGGGACTCCTGACAGTCTTTTTCACAATCCAACATAGTAAACTACCTTCCAAAAGTATCTAGTCATCATAGTCCTTCATTGGTTAAGTCTAATTAAAAATGTTTCAAGTCTAAGCGATCCTCTCACCTTCGGTATTCATCAGTTTCACAAGCACTCTTTCAATGAAAACCCTCACTGATACAGAACCAGAGTCTACACGAGCACCAACTCCCCTCCCCACAAATCATCATCGGAAACAGCAAAGAGCTCTCAAAATATACAACATACTGAACAGCTTGGTAGAAAGACGCTGCACGAGATCCCTCCTCCACCACAGTGTGTTCAGGCATCCACAAGGCAGAACAAGAAAAGCAAAATGCGTCAGCGACTACAGCGTCTACAGAGATGGTGTTTACTAGTTTATTTGCTCGTGGAAAACTGAATTTCCATCTCGTTGCATTCCCTTTCTCTTCAGGTAGGATAATAAAGGATAAATCTGCCTGCAGGTCTGAGAAAACACCAACAGCGTAACAAAGTTCTGCAGATGCAAATCAAGTATTTTCTACGTACAGTATCAGATACGCTGCAACAGATTCCGGGACTTCACATCTAGCACGATATCTAGGAGAAAGTGATGATTTACCAACAAAAACATGCCACCGTCCCCTCGCACCGACTCCTGCGGGAGACTAGCTCTTTCACTGTGGAGTCGTATGGTCTCAGTCGAACAGGAGCGCCTCCTACTGACTGGTTCAGGAGCATCTACATGCTAACTAGTGTTCATTTTCTCCTCACTAGTGATTCCTTCCCTGCAGTGTGAACCTGAGCGAGCAGCTGTTTTATCGTCGCAACTGGATTCATAATTTTGTTTTAAAGTTTGACAGCATGTGCCTGTTGATAGTTTTATTTAGAGTTTTATGACAGAGGAGAGAGTTGCAGCTGTGAAAAATTAGCTTCTCCTGGCTAGTTACATCTGTTGGCGTTGACACCGAGTGCAACCGCAAAAACCAACTCAACACCACATTTCCAATTAAACCAATTTTCACCAATAGCAGGTGCATTGATTGCTAATGAAGCCTTGAAGCAAAGTTTGGGTTCCAAAAATCCACACGCCCCTTCGTGTCCGATGCCAAAAACAGCGCTGACCAGACACACCGACCGTTAAACACAAGCTATACAACACAAGTAAAGGTGTTAGCGAACAGTAAACACAGCAACGCGCAGAGGAAGAAGCGCTGACAGGACGCCAGACGACGGTAACATGCAATAACTGTGCCGACAGTTGACAACAGTCTGCAACCGAAGCTGAAGGAGAAACAAACTAAAGTCAACTAGTGTGAATACATCTGCAGAAACAACATCGCTGAGCTGACGTAAACCAAAGAGTCTTGTTGTGATTGTTATGTTAAGTTGCATATCAATGTGAATATGTAATAAAAACGCACATCTGCTAATTATGACCCATAATTAAGCTGCAACGCACAAACAAACCCCTCACTTTGCAAGCCAGATACGGAGTCTGTCCTCTTATCCAACAATGTCCTGCTGCTTCGCACACGGGGCTAATTCAATCCGAGAAGGCTGTTTGGACAGAATGAAGGAATTTCAGTGTTGTCTGCACCAACTTACAGGCTGACACAACTACGTAATGCAAAAAAAGGAGAAATAAAACCCCCAAAAGCAAATAAATAGAATAAAACGAATGAAACGGTGCTCTACATGCACAGTAAAGTGCTTTTTGTCTGCAAGCCCTGATCCAGAAAAGAAGGCGTCCTCTGTTTGTGACTGGTGATTCTGGGATATAAGTGTTGAGTAGCCCTGACTTATATTTCCTTTTCTAAACACATCTGTGGAGCGTAGTGGGAAGGTTGGAGGACTCAAGAAGGGGCTGGCGTCTCCCTACTGTGGGGATTTGGGTGGGGTGTGGTGGGGATCTTTACTGGGGGTTTTCCCTGGGTGTGAGGGTGGGGAGGCCCACCGCCCGGCCGGTCTTCGGGTCTCCCTTGTCGGCCTTCCGGAGTTGCTGCCCGCCAAGCCGGGTTTGGAGGAGTGAGTGTATGTCTCTCTGGCCTTGGCCTCTGCTGCTTGGGCAGAGCCATCAGGGCATTTCCTCTCCTCGCCTGCAGGGGCAGCGCAGGCAGGCTTGGCTTCCTTTGGGGTTGGTGGTTGCTGTAATGTCGGGGCATCCTTCACCCGCTGGCAGATCTCAGCGTAGGAGGGCTTCCTCAGCTCCTGCAGAACAAATAGTCAAATATTCTGCTGGTGTACTGGTCACATTGGTAGTTTTCACAGAATCAGCACATATGGGGACTTCCCTTATTCCCTTAGACCATCAAACATTCTGTGGGAACTCCGACATCGGCTCTGATATCAGTGGTTTAAAAACGTTTTGGGTCCACATGGTGGAAAAGAATCTAATCATGACCGTTTGCAGAATTAAGATACAATTAATATTCTGAATATACTGATATTGATTTGACTCCGACTGAGAAGTCTGAGAGGGGCACTCCTGTAAGAGGACAGAGATGAGGAGGGAATAAAGTAAAAGAACAAATCAATACTGACTGTGGCAGCACCGTTGACTTGAACTGATTTGCTTGCAGTCGACAGAGTCCCAGGAACCCGCTCCACGGACAACTGCACCTCCCTTGGCCTCACCTCCGTCACCTTCACCTCCCTGAATTAAACACAAACAGGAGGCAACAACATTAAAAACAAGAGGGAAAAGGTACAACAAGGAACAACACCACTCAGGAAGACTGTCACAGCTATACTACGCATGAAAAGCTGCATAGTGGCAATGCACAAATATTCCAAAGGGCACAACAAACCAATTCCTAAAGCCCCAACAAGCTGGTACAAACATTATAAACTCAAAGCGATCAAGGTACGGTAGTCAAATGTTTTTAACTGCGACGCACGACAAGCTCCAGTGACGCACATCGTGATGCTGAAACTGTGCCGATTCACATTTGGTATTCTCCTCCCTGAACACTGATGAGTCAAATCACCGGTGGAGAGGCGTTTCAATGCATTGTGGTGCACTAAGCAACACAGGAGAACAATGTGAGGCTACAACGCTAGTGTAAGTTCTGTAACTAAAGGAGAAGGATAAAGGAAGAGAACGGCGGAGCCCCGTGACACAAATGCTGGAACTGTGCAATAGGTTTTTCTGTGTCTTAACTGGGCAGCGTCAGTATTT
This sequence comes from Microctenopoma stevenorrisi, assembly GCA_032270685.1. Taxonomy (NCBI): domain Eukaryota; kingdom Metazoa; phylum Chordata; class Actinopteri; order Anabantiformes; family Anabantidae; genus Microctenopoma; species Microctenopoma stevenorrisi. Next base: position 16,920,755 of record JAUMTR010000009.1, on the reverse strand, counting down.
TACATAAATGACAGCATCAATAATCATAATAAGAGCGTTGACAATGACAAATAAATAACAAACCAACACGGTAGTCACTAAATAAAACCTGCTCCACCTTTAAGACTCAATACGCTCAGTGTGGTTCTTACGCTGCTGGCAGGGAGGGAGCAGGGCTGTGTGGCGGGGCAGCGGTTGGGGTCAGTGTGGAGGATGAGGCTGGGGTCTGCGTGGTCGGAGAGGGCTGGAGGCTCGTAGGCATTGGGGAGGTGGAGGAACGAAGAGGTTCTTTGGGGCCCACTGAAGAGAGAGCGACTCCAGTACTGGACTCAGCACTTACATTCTGCAAGAAGAAGGAAATAAACCTCAGGAATTGATGGAGAAACCCAACAGCTGCACGGCTCACACTGATCAGCGTCTACTAAATCTGCAGGATATGACACGGAACAAGGTTTATTATCCTGACAAAGGCTCGTTCTACTCGTGCTAGTCCATCAGCTAGCCGTGCAGATATTGGTCCAGTTACATTTAAAGACTGATGTTTGTGGGATTTTATCAGTCACAGGCTGTGCACCAGCTACTGACAGCTGGGTAAACGAACTGGTTGAATGTGTTGACAGAGAGCTGAATGCATGTGATGATGATTAAATGTGCAGCACCATCAGGCCTTACCCGTTCCTTGGTGGTACCTACAACTACGCTGCTGGCTGCTCCGGGGAGGGGAGGGAAGCTGGAGAGACCCAGCTCGAAGCTTGGAGACGGGGGTTTGGGAGGAGGTGGTGGCGACTGAGGCGTCACTCTCTGCATAATGGCAACAAAGAAACCTCAGAGCGTGTGCTAATGACAAAAGGCAAAACTAGTTCTAGCTACGTCTATACAAAAACACATTTCGATAAACATTCGTCGTTCACTGAGCAGTCTCAGCAAAACCTAAAGGCAATTAGAGCAGGAACAGAAAAATACTTACTGTAAACTTTTCATCCCTCTTTTTCCTAGAAGCAGAAACATTTTTCCTTTAAGAAAAAGAACATCTCAATTTACAAACATCCAATTTCTACCGACCCCGCGCTGCATTTTAGTCGCTGTTTCAGGAGTGTTTGGCCTCCATTCTTTTGCCTTTGCGATCAGTGAAATATAACTTTGGAAAGTGGGGCGAGTACTCGGAAGGTGGTGAATCACTATCTACAGTAAACGTTTTTAAGTTTCACCTGAGAATTTAGTTTCTTCTTCCATGTGATGCAACGTCCAATGAAAGTCATTCCTATTTAAACTAGGGCTGGGCGATAAAACAAAAAATATTCATGTTTCTATCAAAACAAAGAACCTCCCGAGTTTCACATTAAGATAAAGAAGCAGTCTTCCTTTTGTACCAAAGTGCTTCACATTTAAAATCAACAACAAACAAAATAAACAGAGGGAACATCTGGAATACAAATCGTTTTTATGACCAAGACTTTGAAAAGTTCTGTTGGTTTAGTGTAGGTCTGCTTTAAACGCAGCACTAAGTGTTGAATGATGTTAGTTTTTCAGTGAGTCCGTTCCTCATAACTGGCCGCTGACTTTATTCCCGTGTTTGTGTAGAAAGCTGAGTCCCGTCTAAACATGGACACGTACAGGACGCTGCAGCAGCACAAACTCATTAGAAACTACTGTTTTGTGGCGTTTTCTGTTTAGAGGCAGGGGCTGAGGAGACTTTGCTTTTCCGTTTACTAACCTGCTATTCTCCTCCTAACTTCTTACTTTCTTCCCTGCTTTCATGAAGCAACGTGAAGGGGAGGGGTGTGAGCTGTTTTTACAGGGGGAGCACGGCGGGGCCGTCTGAGAGTTGTGGGACAACAAAAGACGCAGAACAGCTATATCGAGTTTTAAGACGATGCTAGAATTTATCACCCAGCCCTAATTTAAACATAAAGCCTGCTCGTAGTATTAGAATCTCTTTTACGGCGGGACAGCCAGGAGTGGTCAAACAGTGACGTACCTTCCTCGCCCCACACCCAGGGAGTAGTCCGTGGCTGTGGGCTCGGTTACTCGCCCCGTGCCCACCGTGTCCCTGCGGTGGAAGGCCGCGCTGGAGGGTAACCTGGTTCTGGGCTGGGAAGTTGGGAGTCGCGTGGGCGGGCTGCTGCGAACCCCGTTGAGCCTCTCGGTGGGGAAGGGGGGAAAGAGGGCTGGGTTGTCCAGCAGCCCAGTGCTGCGATCCGCTGTGGGAACCGTCGGCCTCAAGTGAGGTTTACTGTGATTCCTGCCGAGGAAAGGGAATACCCGGTCACGGGGCTAAAAAGCACAATTCTGATGATAAGTTCAATAAACATATTGATATATAAGAAATGCACATTATCTGTCGCTGCTGGACTCACAACTGGATCATACAATGATCTGACGGGCATTAAACCATAATCATACGGTTACCAGTGCCGTTCAGTTGTGTTCACCTTCCTGTAGCTGTTATTGGTTACTCGGATATGAGATACAAACCTGTTCCTGGGTGAGTAGTGTCTGACGGTGAGGGGTGACGTCGCTGGCTTGAAGCTGTGTGATGTAAATCCGTTAATAAACTGGTTGTTGTGAAATGGGGCAACCTGATAATAAACAGGGAGAACAGAATCATCAATGAGGCAGTGCAGGACCCACGTTTTAAAACTCAAACTGTTCTGGACTTAGGTGATGGAAAGACAACACACGGCGAATCATCTTATTCCACTGTATGTTGACTTGTACATCATTGCAAAACGTACATTTATCATTTCATTTTACTGCGAACTATCCAATCTTTCTGCAAAGCAATCGGCACAGTTCGTGTTCACCAACTGAATCCTCACCAGTGCAGGGTCGATGAAGCCGGGTGTCGTCCAGGTCTGTGGCGTGATGAGGTTGTAGAGGGGGAAGTGCTGCTGGGGGTAAACTGGGGGGATGTAGTAGGAAGTGTAGCGTGTATGCTGGGCATATGGGGGAACCTCCACAGGCCGGTAACCGTTCTTTGGCATGAAAGTGTTGATAGCGATCGCCTTTGCCTTTATCCTTGCCTTGTGGAGAGAGAGAGAGAGAGAGCGAGAGAAACAGAGAGAGCAGGAAATAAGGATCAGCCACACGGATTCGAGTCGCACATAAGAGTGCTCTAAAGAGTCAACTTTTAGGTCTTAGGAATGAGGTTTTACTTTTATCTTGCATACATACTGAATATAAAGTGGTTCTGTTCCCACTCTGGCTGTAATTGGTGGTAAAATGTGAACATGTGCTTTATAATCCTGTTATATGAGGTAAATAAAAAAATAAAACAACCTAACTCTAAATTTAAGAGTCCTGGGCTGCAAAAGACTGCGCCCAGTGTAAGTCGGAGGGGGCTGGGGAAGAAAGATCTGAAGAAGAGGCTTTTCTTCTGTGGTGTTAAAGGGGATTTTCATGCATTAGTGGAACTACTTAAAGGTGTGACGTCACCTCCGAACGAACCACTCGGGTAAAGATTAGTCAGGTCTCTGCATAAAAACCCTGATGTGATTATTTATGCACGAGGAACATTTGAGACAAAGATTAATCAGAATTTGACTTGAAGCAGACAAACTGACTGTAACATCGTCCTATTTGGATATTTAGCCATTATTCAGTCTGTGTTTATTTCCTATCCTTTAAAACTCACCTTAATTGGCTTTCCTTGGAAGGTCTTCACCTCCTCACGGAGATACTGATATGCCTTCAATAAAAGACAAGTGGGCAGCACAGCGTTAGGTAACAGTTTGATTTAACCGAAACAGCTGCTAACTTTTAAACTACCAGGAGGCTAAGAAGCACAAAAAGTAAATTGTTCAGGAAAAATATGTGGAAAATGTGAATAAATAAAGGATTAGCTCCAGTGTGTGGTTACCTGCTGTGCATCTGCTTCCGATTCAAACGTGATGAACCAGTTGTCGTTGTAGGCGAATTCACAGTTGATGAACTTGGGCAAGTTGTCCCCTTTAAACAGAGCCTCAACTTCCTGTGAATCAAATGAGGAGGGAGGTCATTTCATCTCGTTACCGACCGTGTGGCTGACAAAACTGCCTTTCCAGGAGAGACAGCAATAAACATTTAAGCTTTGTGTGTGTGTGTATATATACACACGCACACACACACGCTTTTCTTTTGCTTTTACAGGTTAAGTAAAGTGAACATCAGGACATTTCTTTTAAAACAAACACGTTAGCTGCCAGCCACACCTTGGCCTTGGAACATGACACCAGAAGGTATTTACTGGGCTGGCGTGCCTCATTATTCAGGTGCCAGACAGAAACTCTGTTATAAACAGTGCTCTAATATCAATTATCATGTCAGCCATAAATAACTTAGTTGATTGTGAAAGGCACACATGGCTGATGACGTTAGGTTGGCGTCAGCTACGGCTGCAGCACAGTCAATTAAAAAAAAAAAAGGTTTTCTCCTGACATCATTTGAACCTGATGATGAACTCAGGCACCGACTTTTATCTGAAGAACAGGCCAATATAAGGGGGAGGAAACAGGTTTTTTTTACCATCAACATTAATAGTGTTTCGTGTTAAGGCTGAGGATTTAAAGTCAGTGGTCTGAAGCTGCTCCCCTGATGTTCTTTTACAAAATAAATACTTAGCACAGAAATGATAAAACATTATAGATCCGGCTGATCACACTGCAGAGCTGAAGACATACTGCTGTGACATCCGTCTACAGCTCTGAGCCCAGGTTCACTTACGCTGAGACGGTGCGTTACTGATTTTACAGGCGCCGTGTAAATAATCTACATTCACAGCTCTGTTGCTGCGGAATAAGTAAAAGGGCACGAGTAATAGAGGCGCTCCTGAAATCGCACATGTACACTGGGGGAAAAAGTAGTGTTGCCTGATCACTACAAACTCCATTTCAGTCTCAACTCTGCTAAGACACAACACATCGAGGCGTTTTAAGAAGTGCTACACCCAAAGAGGAATTAATTAATTCATTGTTCCACCATGAAACGCTAATAAACCTCTAAGACAAAACTATGCAGCGTGTACTGTATGAGACAAGAATGTAGACCGACCTCTATGGGTGTGCTCTCAGGAACCTCTCTGAGGATCACAATGCAGCGGTTCTGATTGGGCCGCACCTTCTCCCCCTTCTCATCCACCTGGACCAGTGGCAGAGCTACGGAAAGCAAAAGTACAATAACATTTTTCATTTTTTAACAAGTTTTTTCGCCTTTTCCTGAACAGAAAGAAGGAATCTTCTAATAATAAGTTACAGATAAACCAGAAAGTACTCTTCATGTGAGAGCAGCTCATTAGAATCTGGACCTTTGAGCTGCCAGCACAAAACCTATGAGGGCAGGGGAGGACTTGGTAAACCTGTCCAACATGGGGCTTTGGACACAAACAACTGTCTTGGGTAATAACAGTTTTAATCAAAAGAAGTGAAGCTATATGGATTTCGAATTTCAGTGACCGAATAAATCAGATCACATTTACTTTGAGTGCTCACCTGGACGTCTTCTTTATGCATTACATCTCGACACTGCATGCATCACTAGGCAATAAACTGAAAGTGCAGCTTCAAGCGAGACAGAATTAATCTAAACTGTAAATTAACTAAATTAAGTGTGTGTATAAATCAACACAAGCAGGTGAGATTCTGCAGAGTCCACTTTAACAGCCTCTCCTGGGAAATTAACTCCAGCTGAACTGTGCACGGTTGAGCTTGTCTGCTACAGCAGGTAAGCAGCCGTCAAGACTTCAACTGTAAGAGTGAAATCCTGAAGTCACAAAGTCACACTACGCCATCTAGTCAACTCGGACATTTGACTCACATCGTAAAATGTCCACGATCAGCTCCACGTCAGTGCTGAGTTTCTTGACGTGATCCAGGTTAGCCACAGTCACAATTGGCACGTATTGGTCGCTGTCCATCTGGGAGATGAGGTACATGTCACTGGCCAAATTCTCCCTGAGAGAAAGGAGTAGAGAAATAAAGAGGCAGAGGTGGTTAGTGACCCGTCCAGATGCAGCAGGTAGCAAAATATTCACTTGTGTAACATGTGCAGTAAAATAATTAAACTTCAAGTTGAATGAGAGTCTAATTCTCGCCCACAGTCACACCTGCCCTCATCCGAGACATGTCACATTGAATTACACTACAATCAGAGACAAAGCAGGACCCTTTGAAAGGTTCACCAAATGGATTCTACAGCTTTCCCACAATCTCATCTGCTTCTGCGCCTGTGCGCTAACTGTATTTCAGTAGACGTTTTACGTTCTGGACGAGCTGAAAGTGCAAATTAAAGCAAAAAGAAAAACAGGAAAAACTATTTTGTGAGGTTTAGCTTGCCACCAAAGCAACAGCTAAACCACCACGACTGCAGAGAGCATTCAATAGTATGAAATACGTCTTTCATTCAGACCACGCCTGACGCCCACATACAGGGCAACAGACGCTCGGTGAAAAAACAATGAAAACAATGCACAGTCCCACTGCACACTGGCAGAAAACACTTCCAGGACTAATTAGTGACGGAAAACTACAGATCTGATGTTAAAACTACAAAGCTGCATCTAAGAACACAGCTGATTATTGATTAAGTTTGCACATAACAAACACAAAATGTCAGTGTTTAAAATTAAACTGCCCGTTTTGTCAGAACAGGCCACTATGTTTTAAAAGAAAGGAGACAACTACATAACTACTGCATGAAAATGGATCGACTGCTTGGCTCTCTTGCTGGGCTCTCCCTAATGCACTATTCAAAGAATATTATTTGTCCCAGGGGAGAAGATGTATGATGCATGTACTAGCTATCTGTATTTCTTCAGAATAACACACATCGCTCTATCAGCCGAAATGTACACGCAGCTCGATCAATTATGAGCCTTCAGTGCATCACGGTTTTTAAGCAACAGCTTGATTCATTCCCCTAAAGTAGCAAAGTCTAGGATCAGCGGAATGATAGGTGGCAACGCACAACAGTGTGAACAAGTCGGCTTGTATTGTCTGCACAAGCCGTCCACGCAGACATAACCTTTGGGGTGTACGCGGACTATCAAGGACACCACTTTCATCGTGTGCATCCTTCAAGGTTTGCCGACACAGACGTGTCATTGGAGCTCAACAGAAATACAGCTGAGAACGACAGAGATCAATAGTGTCCGGCACAATAATGAGAGAAGGGTTTCCATTGAATCACCCAAGAGCCTTTCGTTTCTGGCCTTTTCTCTTCACTGACAAGTGTGAGCCAGCAGCAGAGTGAAGAGAAAGGTAGACAGGGCTGAGATGTTAGTCTGTGGTACTCTGAAGGAATTCATTTCGTGGTTCCTTTTATGTTGTCCTAATGGTGTCACGTTAGGGAAAAGCTTATTTTAGGTCTTTAGAAAGGAGACTGACCATCCAAAGAACAGTACTACTAATTATACATAATGGCTGATGACAACATGACTTCAGAGAACCGAGTCTATAATTTACAGAACTGGAATGACTGGCTACACCATTGTATGGTTGTGTTCACAAAGAAAACCATTTGAAAGCTCACTGGAAACAAACCTACACACAGCCTTATCAGAAATACACCCAGTGCCCGCTGTGATGTACTATAGTGTAACATGATCCAGATTAAATGATCTAGATCCACTTACCGGGAAAGACAGAACTCCAGGGTTTTCTTCAGGTGCTCCCTTAAGCCCTCTTGGGGATTCTCAGTCGGGGCATCAGTGCCTGTTGACATGAAATGAAAGGCTGAGTAGGAAGATGAGAAACAAACCTTTACATACACAGGTACAAAAAAAACTAAGTTCGTTCACTGCAAACTTGTGCAATATTGTCCAGCTACCAGATCAAACAGCCCCAGCCCACCGCCTGCTCGGACCAACAACCAATCACTGCCCACCTGTTTGCCCAGGCTGCCCAGACTCGGGGTATTCTGTGTAGGCAGGCTCAGAGCACTCCAGGATGACGGAGGCCACGAGGGCTGGCTCGGCCAGCATTACTGGTACCGGTGGAGGTTCATCTGGGTCCGTTAGTAGGGGCTCCTTGTAAATCTTGTCTTCACTGGCTTCATAGTCTGTGGAGATCAGAAGTAATACAATCTTTTTTAAAAGGTGTTGGGAAAGGAAATTTTAGTTGCCATTTAAACAAACAACCAAAGTGGTGCCTTCACTAAAAGAATTCATATCTGTGAACGTGGTTTGTTTCACTGCTACAGTACAAACAAAACACCAAGAAACAGAAACAAAGGTTTGTCTGTAAGACAAAAAGGACTGAGTGCCTCTGCCATAAGGATTAAACCACATTACAAAGACATTTACTTTACTTTACTTTGCTTGGCAGACGCTTTTATCCAAGCGACTTACAGGGAGCTAGCGCTGGGTGTCTGGCTCAGGGACACATCTGGCAGGGGATGGACTAGGAGTCAGACTGGGATTCGAACCTGTGACCTGCTTCATTCCAGTCTGACGCTTAACCCATTGAGCTACCAGGCCGCTCGCTATTTACATTTTCCACAGTTCAACCATGGCAGAAAAAAAGGACTTCAGTACAAAATGAACCAAAATGTCAGCCGGTCCTGTTACAGACTCAGGCGTCCAAGTCACATCTCACAGAACTTTACTTTCAACAGAGCGACACAAACACCGTTTTTAGAGTAAAAATAACGCAATGTAACCGACTTTGTTGAAAGATTAGATCAGGATTCGATTGGGCTGTTCCAGGACATTGTGTACTGTGACCGCTGGAACTTATAACCAAGATGAATCACCTGTTCACCAGCCCCCAAGCTCTACTTGGTAACAAATGTGAAAACGAAAGCATGCGACCATCTAAACAACAGGAGGAACACAGGTAAAAGATGCCTGTGGTGGAAATTCAAATCCTTCATGATGATGTCAAAAAAACATTTTCTAATTTACGTATGAATACACACTTTCAGCTGCATCCCAGTTGGGACCTTCCTCGTCTCAAACACTTATGTTTGTAAAACCTTTCCCTTCTTCTCTTCTCATGTGCAGCTACACGTGTGTGATCTTTTTAGAAGCCATTCAAAGTGAGATCCTTTTTTTCTGTCTTTTTTCTGTCTCCTTTTTTCTTTCTGTCTCTGATCCTTTTCTGACAGCAACAGATTTCATGCACATGTCCCAGCAGCGGTAGGAGATGAAACTCAGCTGGGACGTCAATCTGCGTCTAATGTGGACTAATCAGTCGTTCCTGTTCCGCCGCCACCTCCTTGTTGCCTCTGCACTGACAATACGCGACTCTGCACATGAAAGTGAGTGATTATGGTCATCTGGTTGGAATATTCATAGCTCATACTAAAGTGAGTATAAATGATTAAAGAGGTGTCTTAGCATGACGACAGCAGTGACATAAAGGGAGCCTGCAAAGTAAAATAAAGGTATGAGAGTAGAGCTCAGCCAAATGCCTGAAGATAGAAAACAACCTGTTCCAGGCAAAGAGAGCGATGTGAGAACAGATCTCTGCGAGAGCAATGTGCTAGTTCCTGTCCCAAAGGGTGCAGGTGAAAGTCAACTACAGAAGCTCTGGTGTTTTATATGTGAAAGGTATTTGCTTTAATAGAATAGAAGTACAACGACATTTATAATATTGGTCAAAAAGCACAGTGACAACATTACATGTTGTCAACTTTGCTTTTCTTACACAGCTGCTCCTACTGTTTTTCTTTCCAATGTTTACAATGGCTACAGAGATAACCGCTGTACTCGTGGTGCTGTTTCTATTGTTGCATATACAGCTCTAGTTTCTGGAAACGAGTGAATCATTTAAAAACAGTCTCATGTAGAGACAAAAAATAAATAAAAAATATATAATTAATATTCTGAGGGCCTAAAAAGAATTCGAGGAACTCAGATTCACAAAGAACAGCATCCTGTTTTCTGTGCGTCGCCAACAGTCAAGCCATACGTAAAATGTATGTACGGAATCTGTACATATTATATAGACTCAATTTCCCCATTAAAACATTTTGTTAGTGTCTAATGTACAATCTGACTGCTTCCAGTAATTTACCTACAACTCCCATTTCTGTCTCGTATCACTAAGCGTGTTCAATGTCCTCACACTTTTTTATCCAGGGTTTATGCGCGATATATCCAACGGTGGATGCACCAACTGTAATCGTAGGTTCATCAGTTCTGTCATTGTCTGCACTCCATCACCAACCAGTTTAAACTTGTATAACTTTATTGTACAGTACTGGACATCACCTGGTGATGTCTTAGCTGATCCTGGCACAGACCGAACTCCATAGAAACATTGGTTTGTTTACTAAGGTTGCGTTTAACTTATACTTCTAGATTTACAAGTTGGTCCATTTGCTTATATGGCCAAAAACATGAAGTAAGAGGCGTCACCATATTTTCTTTGAAAAATGAGTAACTGACCTTCTGGGCCGGGGTTGACTGAACTATCGCAGCCTTCCTTCCATGGCTGCAGGGCAGCAGTTGTGGTGTCAGCACTCCCACTGGGGTCCAGACTAAACATGTGGTTGGCCCATGCTTTCGCATTGGGGTTGAGGTCTGAAACCTTGGCGGATTCCTGTGAACAAAACAGAGTTTAATCAGACACGTTAAGGTTATCTAACACAAACCTGCACAACAATATTATCTCCATGAACAAGAAGTTGAAATGTTTACGAACTTGCTTCATCTCGTATGGTTCTGGGTCGTAATAGAAAACATTTGATAGATATGAATAATACGTAAACCACAAGTTTGTGATCATTACTTGTGTTTATAATAATTCTTTAACTAAGGAAAACATTAATAGTCCAAAAAACTAATATTACATTAATATAAATAAATACTTTAACTCAAATACGACATTCAGCTCTTGTATTTTACATATTTATTAGCTGACATGACACCGAGCTGCTGATGGTGATTGAACTACTGTACTATAATGATAGAAGGAAAACATTTAATGAGTTAGATATTCACACACAAACATTCACACAGTGACAGTTTAGGTTACTTTTAAATATCATTTTTGCAACAAGCCAACAGGGACCAGGCTCATAAAACCCTGCTGCCTGCTGGACGTACTCACAGGATCAAAGTAGCATTTCTCAGGCTAACAGGCTGTAACCCAGAGCCCTAGTCAGAGCCAGTGTTTCACTGAAGTCCTGAGGAATAACGGGCCAGGTGCTTCCTGTTGCTGCCGATATGAGGCTCCACTGCATCAAATCCATGATTAACACACATAAACAGAGTCTAAGTATCTCCACAGGCGGGCAGAGAAAGACTCCCAACTAATGGTGTATCCCTTAAGCCAAAACCCGGGCTCCTTCAAACAAAGCGGCCAGCACACCTGTCCAAGTCGTCCCCGTCAAATCTTAGCTATTGCTGCACAATGTCTGGCTCCACCGATGTGAGCTGCTGGGCTGGTTCAACAAATCTGACGACAGCACTGAGGCTCTGCTGCCCTGGTGGGCGAGGATGACGTTGCAGAAGCTGACTGGCTGTCTTGTTCTCGTTAAGCATCCGTCTCCGCTTTTGTTTTGTCGTTGCTGCACTGACTCATTCTCCGGTGAAATACTGAAGCTGGAGAGAGTGTTAAGTTGCACACCTGAGCCCAAACAGAGCCCGCTCCACTGATCCATGTGCTACATCAACCCAGAGGCATCGCTTAAATTAAATCAACCCTCTCAAGCATAGATTTTAATAGATTATTATATTAATGAGCTGAGTCGTTACGGGGAAAAGAAGAGCTGGAAAAACCTGCTTCTGATACAACAAGCAGCAGGTTAACGGAAAGAGTGAATCAGTGACAGAATCAAAGGATAACAGATAAAATGAGAGTGTGAAGGTGTGGGGCGAAGAATAGGTTGGACTTGATACAAGAGACAGCATTCCCAGGTCATATTTCTCAGTCGCTGCACTACGAAATCAATCTGGATGCGTCTGGCCAGACAGACGGAGAACTCCACCTCTGCTGTTAATCCATCCCTGCATTAATGTAAAACTCCCACTCCCGTCCAAGCTGGCTGCCATAGAAACTGCTGCTGACATCACCGGATGTGTACGTTCTGGGCCATGCTTGACCTTTCAAATTTTTAAATGTACCTTCCCTTCACAGACAAGGAAAAGGTTGGCTGCTTCCCTGATTGAGGTTGGATTTTGGAATGAGACGAGTCGAACCGTGGACAGAGATGAGTTATTGTTGCTGACAACAGAGGGCAGCCCTCATTTACTGCTGTGCCTCGCTGATGGAGGCGAGCTTGCAGCAGAAGAAAGGACGACACAAAGCGGACACCCAAGAGCCTTTCAGTGGGGAAAAGAAACAGCTGAAGTTGGACTTAAAGGTCTGTTTGCAGACCTGAGGCTCATCGTCGCTCTCTGACAGCTGCTTCGCCGGAGGAGGCCTGATGGGTGCTGAGAACCCTGCCCTGGGCTAATGTGCCGTCAACAGAGACAGATTCAGCTTCCCTATTCAGTTTTTACTCTAAGATTGCAAGATAGGTTTAGCTACCATTTTTCTTTTTAAAAAAAGCAACAAGGAATGTGCAACAAAACTGGGAAGAGTCAGGTCTGACACTACCTTTAATGTGCTCACTGGTTAATAGAAAGAACTATTCTGTGTCAAAGTATGAAGTCAGCATCTTCTACCAACACATGCCTTCCTCTTGGTAGTAAAAATGACTCAGCAGTGAATCAGCAGGAAACTGCAATTCAGCCCTGCATCTCTCAGAGCCATCGTGCTATCATTGCTAAACAAAAAATAAATAAAAAAACATTTAACCAAGACACAGAGTTTCACTTCACTGCGAATCTGTTGCACACTCTCTCTGCAAAGTGGTTAAACTGATTTGTCATTCATCAAAGTTTACATGACTCTAAGTGTTTCACAGCAGCTGCAGGTGACGAAGTCAAAAACCTTTCCACGGTGGAGGTTTCATCTCAAACATTTCTACGCCCATATTTTTGGTAACTTCAACCAAAGCATTTTCTACCTGAAAACACTTTTTATTCTGCAACTTGTTCGCCTTTAACATTCTCAAAAGATGATGAGGATTTGGGCCCAGTTAAAAACATCCTTTAAAAACATGCCTTGGTCAAAAACAACAGATTTTACTTAAAACAAGACTATAAATAGGTCATGTTCAATTTCTGGTCCATTTCTAACACATATGTGCAAGACATATGGTGTCTCACTCTGTGTCCCACTCTGTGTCCCTGTGTGTATGCATGTGTGTGAATAAAACACAAGGGTTTGGTGGCACCACATGGCTGGTTTGGATAACTATGAGACCAGTTCATTATGTTTCTTTCTATAATCACTGACTCTTGTAAACATTACTACTAGAAATAAGTGAGTCTGTAATTTCTTATTTCAATTTTAAGCTTTACTTTATGCATTTGGTTAAATTAAATAAAAGATGTGTTGCCACGGTAAACACTGCACAGGTAATGGGAGAAAACTGAATTTGAATCTGTTCTACAGTTATGCAGAAATTACTTCTATGCAGGATGAAGATTCAGTGTTACTGCCTCAACAGGACTAAAGTCAACATTTTTTAGTAAAAACATCAAAAATCAGACACCTGAACATGGAGAGATCACAACAATAGCCCGTTGTGTCAGCCTACTGCTTCATGTTATCACACAGCGCTGGCGTCAGTGTTTTGTAAGCACAGGTCACTGTAAATTAACTAACATTAGCATATTGCTTCAGCTCTTGTCTTTATGCCTTTATCTTTGTGACACTATTCGTGTATGTATTCGTAAAATCACACATTTCATTAACCCAATCGCTTTTCTTTGCGCTCAACGAGCCCGGAGCTCTCGCTCAGGCTCTCTCTCTCTCGCTCGCTCGCTCAGTGTCTCACTTCTGTGTTAACTCGACCTGTACGCTCGCTCAACTTCTATCACAGCGAAACCAACCAATCACAGACCAGAGGAAGGTCGGTATGATTTGCTGCTCTGTCCAATAACAACACCCCAAGATTGTCAGTCTCGCTCGAGCTACAGGTTAATACAAAGCGTGTTAATTCTGTATTAAACCCTGGAAGCAGTATTTTGGTTCGCTGACCGCTTTTCTCCATCACTTATCCCAGCTTGTAATGAGACCTACAGCCTGAAGCATTAGTCCACTGGACTCAATCAGGGGAAGTTTTCCAATTCCTTTTCACACTCAATCTTCTTCCCAATCTTGAGCATGTGTAAATCACAGTGGAAAAACACAGCAGGCTCTTTCCATTTCCTAATTTCAGAGCTCACAGGAAAACTAACTTTCTTTGCCTGAAGGCCATCTGCTTAGTTTTTACCCATTTCCTTAGTTCCAGATACTTTCCTATTTGATGAGGTTGACTGAAAACTGTCAAACAAAGAAACAACATCCATGTGCTTTGGTTAATTTGTCAATTCAATGTGTGTATTTCAATGTGAATTCTCTGTGCTGAAGCAGCATTCATTCATCAGGACATAAACCCAAAGAGTAATTCTACTGAAAAAGAGTCAAACTGAGTTTCAGTCAAACCCCAAGAGCCTGTGACGACAACAGCCACCAGAACAGAACAGTGGCAGAAACACGGCTCGAGGAAACAGGAGCCGAGTTAGGAATAATAAACCTGTGTTTTTAATCTAGCTTGGACGGCTACTACAGCTCACCACCAACATTCAGTCTAACCAGCAGTGTCTTTACTTTAGCAACAACCACAAACCTAAAACAACAGAACATTAGGCAAGGAGGCAGGAGAATTCACCAGAATCTGGGTGGAGGTTGGCATGATCTCCTTTCCTGATGACGACCTTAAAGTGTCACAGGTGCAAGAATCAATCAACTCTGCAGGGCGCACGGCACCCATTAGCTGTTCAAAGGAATTGAGGAGTTTGTGGAGGAAATCACCCAACTACCAACACGAGGAGATTGAAGAGGTAAACACAGGCATTACCACGATTTGTGCTTCTCCTACAACAGACCACATGTTGCTTCGCTTTTACGTACTTAGACTTTTGAGACAGTCACATGACAGACAGTCAAACTGGCTTCCGACTGACCGCACTGCTCGCTACTCCACATACGCTTCTGACCCACATCGGTTCCTCTGCAGTCCAGATGGTGAACAAGTCTGATGTCGTTGCCATAAAATTCAGTTTCAACAGTTGTAAGACAACAAACGCATAAAATTGAGCATAAAAGCATTTTAAAAAGTAATGCCTGGTCACCTGTTACTTCCTCCTCACTTCCAATGACAATAATCTCAGTTTTGTTCTGATTAAGTTGCAGACAATTTTGAGCCACCCAGTTATTAATATCTTGTAGGCAATCGTATATAGAGTTCACTGAAGCCAAGTTTGAAACTCTAATGGGCAGATACA
>JAUMTR010000009.1:16894514-16905067 GCA_032270685.1 Microctenopoma stevenorrisi | reverse complement strand
GTCTGGGGGGAATGTAATCCAGGTGAGGTCATAGGGGTCAAGGGCACATGTACTTCCGGTAAAGGTGATCTAGATGTAAACAGTCATGAAGGTGGAGCAGTGTGTACAGTATGAGGATGAGGATGTTTCTGACTAAACAGCATCACATGGTCTACTGATATTCAGCCTGCCGTTTGGTTTGAGCCACACACTAGATACACAGTACAAGACTTTTCTTGTTTATTCTCAGGCTGTCAAAGCTCACTGAGTCTGTCAATAGCAAAAAAAGGTTCCGTCCCATCAGTGAACAGGTTCTCATCTGCAGGTGTCATTCAGTGTCCCAAAGCTAGACAGAGTCACAGCAACAGTTGGGTTACAGGATTCAGCTGCATTCATCTGTTTAGACAGACAAAAACAGACGCACTGCACATTTTCTACCGCAACCTGCCTCTGTTGGCCCGTTTATAATCATCTCCACGTCTGTGCACGAAGTGAAACAATGACTGCAACAAGATAATGTTTGGTCTGCTCGATGAATGATGACGAACAGAGCACTAAACCATCAGCCCAGAGAACACAGGGAACACAGAACCTGATGCAGCCTTACTAAAAAAAGTTCGTTTAAAGAATTTTTAACAACACTGCTGGTTTCTGCTCTATTACCATCACAAAAACAAGTCACCTGAGCTTCAGTTATGACGAATGTGATGTAATGTAAAAAATAAATACACTTCACCTGCAGACTCTCCCATCACAGACAGAAAAGATGGATTAACGCTGAGCAAGACACCTACAGAGTGAAGAATCTGAGGGACAACAATCAAAAGCTGGTATGCAGGTGGTGTTTACGGATAATTCTGGTCATCTCTGTCAATGTGCCCCTCCCCTTGCACAGACCAGCCCCTGGAGAGTCTCCCGTGTATCATGACCTGTCCCTGATGTTTTGTTGCTTATTAAAGTGTTGAAACACAACACTGTAGTGCTTCAGGTGTTTCGTCTGTTTGCTGGTGTCAAGTTCCCCCAGTCAGTACATTTAGGTCTCCAACAATCACCCTCAAAAGGTTAAATACATAAAAACATTCTCTGCTTACTAAACACATGTAGATTCACAGACAACCTATGATTAACTTGTATTAAGAGGGAAACCCACTAATACTGTGTTGGAGCTCTGCTGTGTTTGGAGAGAACATCTAGGCGGTAACATCTAAGACGTAACTTTAGGCATTATTGTTTCTGCTGCATTATCATTGTCAACACTACGCAATTCTTGAAGTCAGTTATGTAAATGATCCGGCAATGTTTTCAAAACGACGGGCAGTCCCACAGAGACTGATGGCTTAAAAAAAATGAAAGGCTGAAAGAATACCCACGTCTAGGATACCTTGGTGCAGTGGTTTACCAACTCCAGTCCTTAAGGCACACTATCCTGCTTGTTTTCCAACCACCCCTGTTTTCAGCCAGCTGTAATTGTGGGGATAGTTGGAAGACAAGCGGGGCAGTGTGCCTTGAGGACCAGTGTTGGGAACCACTGCCTCTGTGCGATGACTAAACATCTTATTTCTCATATCAAACACTTTGACAAGGCCTCAGTTTGAGCTCTAGTTTGTTTAGCAGATGCATTCGGTTGTGTTGTCACATCCATTCAAGGCATGAGAATCAAATCTGGACTGCTGCCCTGCTCTGCTCACAGTTCTGTGCTCCGTAGGAAAAGAAAAAAATACGATGAGGTTATTTGGTTACAAGAAGTTTCTCTTTCCTGTTTTTATTACCTCTACATAATGACTGTGGGAAATCAACATTACAAAGTGGGATGTGGCACATATGCTGCTATTTATGATTTGGACACAATCATATTCACACAACAGCAAAGATGAGAAGCTCTAGCTGCTGCTGCATCCACAACATTCCCCATTACGGGTGACAGAAAACTCTCTCTAA
This sequence comes from Microctenopoma stevenorrisi, assembly GCA_032270685.1. Classification (NCBI taxonomy): domain Eukaryota; kingdom Metazoa; phylum Chordata; class Actinopteri; order Anabantiformes; family Anabantidae; genus Microctenopoma; species Microctenopoma stevenorrisi. The sequence goes on along the minus strand of JAUMTR010000009.1, from coordinate 16,903,150 downwards.
TTTAAAACCATTCCAAGATTAACATGTATGCAAAGTTTGAAAAGAAAAAGATGTTTGTAAACAAAACAAGACTACATCAAATGAAAAATTCTGAGGATACGTGTTAGGGTACTGATTTTGAAATAAAAAGCAGCATTGCAGCAGCTCTACCTAGAGCAAATAATTTGTTACGTTAAAATAACAGACAGGGGTGTGACCAGAGCTCACATTATTAAAGACAATATTTCTCTTCACGGTGAAAAGCTGGTATATAACTGAACCAGAGAAGCAGCCGGCGTGACAGAGTTTGACAATAGAAAAGATACCACCACCACCAGCATTTTGGGTTCCCAGTGGAAATCAAGAGCCATCGTGACAAACAAGACAGAAACAATATGTAAGCACACAGAACACAGAGCTATACACTGACCAACTCGGCCAAAACATACAAACCACCATCACAACAGCATCGTGTGACATACAGTTTTACTGTCGCTGCTTTTTAAAGTCGACCCAATGATTCCCCACATCTTCAAGCAGAGCAGCAGTCAAAATATTCCAAGTGTGGTCATCCGGCTGATCGTTGCACAGGTGCGGGGGTCACAACATGCTCGTTTGCTAAGTGCTACTTGCTATGAACAAGCTAAAGGGAATGCAGAACTCAGCAGGTTCTGGTGGACTGTCAGTCCGTAAACACTCAAATCAGCCCCTCCCACTGCCAGTTGTAGACTTCCTGCTCGGCAGTAGAGCGGAAGAACGGTCAAGGGAACTACCAACCCTGGGGTGTGTTGGCAGTAGCCTACAAACCTTTGGCAACGTAAGGGGGCAGCCTGCCCACATAAATCTGAGACGGGCTACTAGCTTAATGGGCAGAAAAAGGTCAATGTATTAATAATAATTGACTTGTGTATTTTTATATTATTTACATCAGGACTATTTCTTTTCTGAAACAATGATTTATTAGACAGGGTTGTTTTTAGCTGTGTGTCTAATGCACAGTCAACTGATCACATTTATGATTTCAGAAATACAGTATAGTAGTGTTGTGATATTCCCATTTAAATAATATTTTTAGCTATAAATAAGGCCTAGGAATTGTCCAGTTACTATTTCTACAAATCTAACTACTTTCAATATTTTCTGAGCTCAAGATAAGACCTTAAGGTTTGGCAAGATTATTCGTATCAGACAAAGAAACATACTGCGATTCTGAAACAAATAGACACCGAGTGCTGACAAAAAGGTCACACAGGCGTCAAAGGCGCAACTGAACTGACTTTTAAATTCTCCAGCCTTCAGTTCAAAATCAAAGCCTGTTTCGCTGTTGAGCTCCTTGATTCAGTCTCGTAAGAGACTAACTGCATCACTCTTTCAAAGACACGTGTAATCTCTACCCAAACCGGGAAATATGCTGCACCCAACACCACCTAAAAAACACCTCAAAGACATACAAACGTACAGCAGCTGGCTGCAACAGAAATACAGTACCTCTACTTAAATGTTTGAAAATAAAGGCAATTTAATAAATATTTCACAAAATATTCATGTATTTTAACCTAATTTGTCATATGAATATATATTGAGATTTTGTATGTTAGAATCTTCATGATCTTGTTTTTTATAATTTTAATACATTATCATAGTATAAAAAATTAAACACTGTATCCTCGCCCTTGTGTATAAATACAGATGAAACAAAAACTGCAGAGCATGAAGTCGTATGTAACTCACCAAATGAGAGTTCTCTTTTGCCTCTTGTACTTGCTGCACCTGTGGTTCAGCTACAACTTTCGTGTCCTGGTCAGAAGTCATGAGCCGTCTGCTTCTTGGCTCCTCAGGGAGAAGTCTCTGTGTCACCAAGTAAGCTACAGGGGGGAGGGGGGACAAACAAGTTAGACTCAAGGCCTGAGACGTTTACCCACATTACTGCAGCACAACATCAGTTGTAACACGTGTACAATGAAACAGGCAGGGGCAGTGTCCGATAGTTACTTTAAGGCAGAAAGGATGCGTCTCCTGAAAAAAGTTTTTGCACAAAATAAATTATTTTATACTTGTTTTTAATGTTGGTTTGTTCACAGACAATTTATGGGGAAATTTTCATTCACCCTCTCATACAATATACAACCACATCTATTTCTTTCCGTTCATGTTTATCTTTCTTTTGTCTTCACTTTACATGCATTAACCAGAATCTACCTGAAAAAAAGGAAGGCAGAGAGACACAGGTGCTGAGAGAAGTCTGCAAAAATACCGTCAGCCTGTAGAGTCAATCCAAACACTGGAATTAACTCACTACTAATATCTGTATGTCAAAAATAAAGCTAACAAATCCACTTCTCAGGTACGAGAAAGGTGTTTTGATTAGGTATCGAATTTTGAGTAACTTTCATTACTTCATTAACTGTCACTTAATTTACTCCACAGCTCAATGCTTTCCAGAGTGACAATTTCTCCATGATATTTTTGTGGACCGACAGGAGGTAGATGTTGCTGTGCTGGTGTATGGATCCTGTTTTCAACAGCATCAGTCATCCTTAGGCCTGATTAGTACAGTTTCAGTGGTTCATCACTTCCACTAGATCCCACCTCAATATTACACAGAAAAGGGAGGAGGACAGCGGTGAATTCTAAAAACTCACTGGAAACTGCTTCCCTTCTTTCCTGCTGCAGTCGTTAGTAAAGATAATCTGCTCCAGCGTTTGGGTGCCTGCCTCTGACACGGGCTCTCACTGTGTTTGCATACAAAGCAGAAAAAGAATGGTGTGGCTGTAAAGCTGGTGACCTTTGACCCACATACTAATTCCCAAACACAGTGAGCATCTATGAATGTATGTGTGTGAATGTGAGTTTGTATGCCACTGCAACAAAAGGGGTTCAATAACTCCATCAATTCAAGGTTTGTTCCAATGCAAATATTACGTTTTCTGACCACTTGTGTGATTCAACTTTACAGCTAGCTGCACCTGTGCAACCTGCAAATTTGGTCCCATCTTCATTTTATTTCAAATCATCATATATAACTTGTAAAACTGAAAGGGAGAGAATGAACCCTGCACTGTGAAAATCTACCTACAGCATGCAAATATGAAAAATTACTTGAGTCCTGATTTCCTAAGATACTGATACTTGACAAGACCAGTGAGATGAGCAGCACCTACTGAAGCCAAACCTCTTTAGACATCACCCAAAAGATTGGGCATGAGAATGCAAAAGGCAGCCCAAGACATTATACACACATTACCCTACCAGCTCTCAAGTACAAAGTCCAACCAACGCCAGGCTGAGGCCACGTGCACATACAGCAGGTAATTGTCCGGAGAATCCACAACAGTTAATGGTTTATTTACACACACACACACACACACACACACACACACACACACACACAGTGCTGGAAAAAGTATTTGTCCACTTCCTGATTTTTTTTTAAATATTTGGCACACTTACATGATTCAAATCTTGAAACTCCACAAGAATAACCCTTTGAAGTAATGCATTTACTTTCTAGACTGAAGTAAAGTTTTCCCTTAAAAACAAAACAGCACATTGATTTTCTGTAAATTATCCTTTTATTACCAGGGCATATTTAGTAATGATGTTTGGTTGGATAATATTAATTTGGTTCACTGTACAATCTAAGTAATGTGCCTACATTTAATGACAGTGCTCTTAATATTTTCAGAAAGGATCACCAGTGCTACCAAAGGAAAAGGTTAGGCTGGGTGCCTGAAAGATGTTGCAAGAGAAACCTTTCTAATCAGTACATTTAAAACCTGTTTGTCAACCTAAATATACACTGGACATTTGTGACAGCATGGTGCATAGAGGATGAATACTAGGCTGCAGTGATATGCTAAATAAATTCCCTGTTTTACCCAAATAAATAAAAAGTCACTAACTACTCTTTTGCCATCATATATGGCAAAGAAAACCTCCATACAGTGTTTGGCAAAATTTTGTCAGAAAAATGTCAAACATGATTAAATAATTGTCGATGGTTACTAATTAAATGAACATACCTGCTTTACTAACTAATCTAACAAGTCAAAATCTACAGTAAAAATATTAACAACAACAATAACAACGCTGTTTTTGCAAACTGTGAAGATCCAAGCTCACCTTAAATTACATCTTTAAATAAACCAAGAAATAGCATAATTTTAGAGGCATGTAACCTTAACCAGAGTGCAAACATATTTATTATATATCTATAGAATTCTAATATGACCATCCCAGTCAACAACACATCTATCCTGAGATATGCGGAAAAATACCTGCATTGTAAGTCACTCAGTGTGGGATTTGTGAATTAAACAACTATGTGAGGGTGGTCACGCAACCCCTAACAGTCACTGGCAATGCAGTTTGACTTGACCTGCAAAAAAGCTGGCTCTGGTCTCATTCGTGCAGCTTCCTCTACAAACACACACAACGTCTAGACCAGGCCAGAACCAAAACACAGGCTATGATCAGTCCACCTCCTCGTTTCCACCCTGTATAGTCCCAGGATGTGATTTATCACCCAAATGCGGCTCTGTTGTTCCAAACTCAAAGACGACCAGTGAAAAATGCAACAGTGGGCCAATAGGTTTATTTTTAGTTGGTGTTGTACCGCTGGTAGAGGATGGTTACCAGGCATCCTGCGCTTTCCTTTGGGAGTGTTGAACAAGTGTCTGCGTCCAGACTGGCTGCAGCACACATGATGCGCGTTTGTTTGCGAGAAGTTTGCTTGTCAAACACCTCAACATCTACTAAAGACGCAATGCAGGCGTATTTAGTGGCTGACACAGCCGAGAAACACTGCAGCTCACATGCCTTGCCCATGCCAAGGGCCAGCGACAGCGACACTCCTTCGTCTCTGGGCAGCATGTAGGTTTAATGTGAGCAAAGTCTGACTGAAACTGATCAATAAATAAGTAAAAACTAAAACACGCCACAGCGGTAACGTTAAAGTTGACACTGCCTACAAAGTAGCAGCCATGTCTTGTTAGCTGGCTCGCAGCAGCACCCAATGAAAGATGGCGACCTCCGGTGTGATTTCGCGGATTCCCCAACCCCCATCGTTTGGAATCAAGCTAATATCTAGCAACAAATATGCTAACTTAATATGACTTTACAAGGCAGTCTAGTCGTGTGTTTTCTGTTCTAATGTCCACTTTAGAAAAACAGTAAGTTGGGAGGCAGTTTCGTACTCACCTGTCAACTCTTCACTGCACGGCGATGCAAATACTGTTGTGGTAGTGGCAGCAGATGGTGGTGATGGACTGAGGCCTTCAACTGGCTTCTTGGCTAAATACGCAGGGTGTTAGCTAGCAGGCTATGTGGAGCACGCTAGCTAGGAACAACCGGCTAACCGAACTAAACCAGACCGCAAAAAGTCTTCAAAGTCAGGAGAAATAGTTATGAGCAGCTGTAGTGCAATGGCGACGCCACCAAGTATGTTTTCAAAACTCAGGTCCCCGACCAGCACGGCAAGCTAGTTAGCAAGTAAGCTAGCTAGAAATTTAGCTAGGTGGCTAGCTAGCTAGCTTGCCTATGAACGGGCTCGATAAATCTGGCGCCTGGAAAGTCAGTCGAAGCAAATTCCTTACGGTCAACAGTAGGTTGTAAGGCAGGGTTGAAGTCAAAAACCATCCACAAAACCCTGAAACCGAGGAATAAACGCAACGCGTGTCAAAGCTTCCGATCGATTAGACACTCGTTACAGCTAAAGATGAGAGAGAGACGGGGGTTTAGGAATGGAGAAGTCGCTGTTTCATTTCCCTTTCGTGTGCAGCACAAAGATCGTCTATGCAAAGTTGACGCGTCAATGACAAAACATTTACAATTTCTCCAGGAAGACTCATATTGTTATACATAAAAAAACAAAAAAACACACAAAACCTTTGTACAGCTTAGATCAAAACAACATGCTTTAATTCAAATGTTAAAATTAAAGTAATTTGATAATGTAAATTAAAAACAAAATACATAAAACGTTTAAAATAAATCTACAGTTAACAATAGACACTGGTAAATAAAATCAATTAGAGGAATATACATACAAAAGGTAAAAATATTTGTTGATGTTTGGACACATATTTTGTTGGTTTTTCAAAAACAAGTAAATACAACCTCTGCAGGAATCAGTCACTACATAGTATGCCTTTTACAAATGTTAATGCATGTTTAGTATTAGTTTTATGTATTGAACTTAAAAATTGAAAAGTGTTTGTGGCACATACAAAAACGCCGGCCAGACTATCATAATGACCACAAAGAGACAAACAGTTTCCCCAGTTTGAGCTTAACAATCTTTAAAGTGTTCTAAAGCAGTGACATTTGCTTTTATATCTTGTATATAGTTTACGTCTTATGTCTAAAAGGAGTCCCATTAAGCAAAAGTCATGCAGTTGTTAATAAACAAAGATGTGAAGATGAACTACTCTTAGGTCAGAGTGACACCTCGTCGTATTTTATCTGTCTATGTGGTGCAGTAGTGAACCCGGAGCTGTCATAGAGGGCTCGAGCTCCCGCCCCTTCTTCTCCCACTCCTCCCTCGCGCTCACAGCAGGCCATCTTGATTGGTCGAGAACAGCGGTGGGCGCACGAGAATACACTCGTGATCAACGAGGATGGGCGTGGTCGAGAAAAATCCCTGCCAGCTGACTGGCTGTTTCCAAATCACTGGATCACAACAAATGCGTAGTAAAGACCCAAGCAGAGGCCGCACAGATAAAATGATAATAAAACAAAAATAAACAAACACAATCACAATAAACTAACTGAATTAAATTAAATTATTATATAAAACAATTTTAAAAATATATCAAACATTAAAAATAGTCTTTCAGACTAATTTATCTTAACCATATTACAATTGTAAATATTCCCAAAGATCTACAAGCAATAATCCAAAATGACAAAAGGAAAACTTGCCTTAAGAAATTAATTTTAATTTTAATACCTTCTTCTTCTTCTTTAATATTATTTTATGTGGCTCAATTGTAAGTTTAGCAAGGCACATAATTGTGCCTATAAATAAATGTCCCACAACTGTTCATACAAAAGCCATGAACATCAAGTAAGTCTATACAGAGGTATACATAAGGTATACCTCAAAGTGATGGTATAAAATCATTTGTAAAGCTTCTTTAACAACAGCCATCTGTGCAACACTCTATCATTCAAATCTTTATGGTAGAGAGATTAGATGAAAGCTCAAGCGATGACTGGCGATCTGTCCACAGTGTACCCTGCATCTTTCCCAGTGACAGCTGGGACAGACTCTACTACTACAACTCTTAACACAATAAATGTTATGGACATGAGCCACAGCTTTAAAAAGACCCAAGAAACAAAATAAAATTCTTTGGGCAGAACTCCAACTACAAACACCTGGAAATATTCATCAGCAGCTAATGCTATTCCTGTGGAAGCATATCGTGGCATCATCAAGCTGTTGGGGTGGGTCTCAGCAGCACAGACAGAGAAGGATAATACAGTCTAATAGAGAGAGTCCTACAAAAAGAACCCCGCAGAACATCTGAGACCTGAAAATGGCGGATCAGAGAGGCTTCAATATTTAAACGGATTAAGGTTTAGGATGAGTGTGATAAACTGCATAAATCCAGGTGGAAGAAGCTTTTGGAGACTTTCTCAAGAAGACTGGGAGCTGCTTTTACACTGTACTCAATAGAACAATAATATAAAGACTGCACAGTTCATGAAGATTAATTTAAACCATTTGGTGGTTTTAAATCTTTATTTTTATAGAAAATATGAAGTTCACTACACATTGTATGACGTCAGTCACTTCGCTGGCAAGTGATGTTGTAAAATTGCATGAAGAGGCAGACAGTCGTGTGAATGGTTAATTTTGTTGTTGTTGCTGTGTCTACAGCCGGACAGCAGGGGGCGATCTGCAGGAAACTGCAGCGTTTTCAGCGTCTCCGGTTGGAGCGGAACCCCGATCTTCCCTTTCCCCGTGCCGTCAGCGGACCACAACGTGTCCGACAAAATGGCACTTTATAACTTCAAGAAGATTATGGTGGTTCCCACCGCCAAGGTATGTTTTATGTCATGTTTATTACGCGTTTTAAAGTGCTGTGGTTCCGCCTGTTTTGTTGCTGAGCTGTGGGAGAAGGTAGAAGTTAGAAACAACATGGTGGGAATCTGTCGGGAAGGAAAACACGTGTTGTGCTGCGTTGTAGAGACAGAGACACGTTCTGTGACTTTCCTTACCAGAAAACCCTCGGCGAACACAGCTAACTAGTTCTTTAAGTCTGATAGATAACAATCGGTTAAAGCATATCCTTGACCTGTTTTTTGAGTTGACGTAACACCGGGTATGTCACGCACCGAACTCCGCTGTTAAATGTTGAAGTTCAAGGCTCCAGTTTATCCGGTAGTCGCCCAGGACAAAACATCAGAATTAATCAGATGCGTTGGGAAAGACGACAGTTTGGTGGGTGGAAAGGCAGAAAGACTACAGGAGTTATTGGAAAACGGAAAACAAGTTCCCTCAGGGATTAGTAAAGCTTTTTGAATCTTGAAATACTTCTATTTCAGAAGGTTTTGCAGGAAAACTGATTTAACTTGGCGTGAAACTTTGAACAAATGTGTATTTTTACTTGGTCCTGGTATTTCTAGATCAAATCCTGCAGTAAACATAA
>JAUMTR010000009.1:16853192-16894300 GCA_032270685.1 Microctenopoma stevenorrisi | reverse complement strand
TTATATCTTGAAAAAAGCGTTTTATGTGCTTAAGTGTTGTGGGTGTAACAAAAAAAGGAATGAGCCCTGAGGGTTAATTACATTAATCTTAGCTGTCAGATTTGTCAAATGTAAACATGAGCAGCATCACCATCCAAAGAGGCCGATGTCCTGTCTAAGCTGTTCAAACAAGAGGATGTCAAACTTACCTTGAAATAAAATGTAAAAGTTTCCTTCTTTGTGGTTCTGTGCTTTACTGAGACCTGTGCATTGTGTCGCCCTCCCTGCAGGAATTTATCGACATCACTTTATCCAAAACACAAAGGAAGACGCCCACGGTGGTACACAAACATTACCAGATCCACCGCATCCGACACTTTTACATGCGAAAGGTGAAGTTCACCCAGCAGAACTACCATGACCGCCTCACACAGATCCTCACCGACTTTCCCAAGCTTGACGTAAGTCGAACACGCCACTTTTATACCTGACTGCAGTAACGGGTAATGTTAAGAACGGCTTGTGAACGGTAGTTTTGTGGTTTTCATCCCCTCAGGACATCCATCCATTCTATGCGGACCTCATGAACGTGTTGTATGACAAAGACCATTACAAGCTGGCTTTGGGACAAATCAACATTGCCAAGAATCTGATTGATAAGTAAGTTTTTCTAAATTCACGTGCTAATTTCCTCGATTATATTATTAGCGTTGAAACAATGGAAAGTAACAGCTTAAGGAACCAGAATAGAGAATGAACATCCTGCTTTTTTTAACCTCCCAGTGTTGCCAAAGACTACGTGCGTCTGATGAAGTATGGAGATTCCCTGTACCGGTGTAAACAGCTGAAGAGAGCCGCCCTGGGTCGAATGTGCACCATTCTGAAACGGCAGAAGTCCAGTCTGGAGTATTTGGAGCAAGGTCTGAAACATTTCTTTGCAGAAGCCTTTGGAACCACTAAGTCCTCTGTACATTTCCCTTCAGCAGAGCCTGTTCTAATAGTTGTATCTGTCTTTCCTGGTTTTGTATATGGAGTTAACAGCATTGTATTGAGGTATATAAGTGCAGTCAGCCAAACTTAATAAAAAACACAGACTTTGCACACTAGAAGCCATCATCTCAAGCCTACGTGTCCAGACGGGGAGGCAGAGAGCGCCACTTGGCTTTGTCGTTAGAGCAAGAACTAATTAGTCATGTCCTCATTCGCCCGCAACAGTGCGTCAGCATCTGTCCCGTTTGCCGAGCATCGACCCCAACACAAGGACCCTGCTTCTGTGTGGTTACCCCAACGTCGGCAAGTCGAGTTTTATTAACAAGGTAGATGGCGCCTTACAACACGCACTTTGTTTGTGACGGGTGTGTGTGAACCCAGCGTAGTGACGAGCTTCTTTTTCAGGTGACCAGAGCCGATGTTGACGTGCAGCCGTACGCTTTCACCACCAAGTCTCTGTTTGTGGGTCACATGGACTACAGATACCTCCGCTGGCAGGTACGATGCTGTAGCTCTCACTGTTCTCCTGCCTCTCATGTGGGTTCAGAGCCACACTGGGTGTTCAAAGATGCTGTTGACACACAGCCGTAATATTTTGTGTTTGCTTTCCTTATGGCAGTAGTTAAGGCACGAAATAATAAAATAACTGTATGTATTACTGATATTTCCAGCATAGCTCGTTATAGCAGCATGTATTCATTAATAATTCTTAGTTTGTATATGTGTGTTATCAATGTTGTGGTTTAATAGGTGACCTGTATTAATCAGTTACTTATATTATAAGTCTTACCTGTTTTGTGCTAAAAGTTTGTTAATTATTGCGTAAAGGCCGTGGCCGTCCTCCTGTAATATCATTATAAGGTTAATTAAACTTTCAGAAACGTCCCGTGTTGTTCCGATCCCACCATTCTTTTGTTAACTCTGTGTGCGCGAAGGTGGTGGACACCCCCGGTATCCTGGACCACCCTTTGGAGGAGAGGAACACCATTGAGATGCAGGCCATCACGGCTCTGGCTCACCTGCGAGCGGCCGTCCTGTACGTCATGGATGTTTCCGAGCAGTGTGGTCACACGCTGCAGGAGCAGCTGGAGCTGTTCAACAACATCAGGCCTCTTTTTGCCAACAAGGTCAGACACCAGTGTTTAACTGCTGCTGCTGCACGTGGCAGCAAAGGCGCTATGATGTTACAGTTTAGTTGATCATTTCTGTTTTGTGTGAGGAGTGCAGACAATACCTCCAAACTACATATATATAATAATAATAATATCACATTTACAGCTACAGCTTTGAACTAGATAAAAGTTGCAGAGAGTTTAAAGTTCACCGAGTAATTTCAACATCTTTAAAAATCTCTTGTTACAAAAGAACCCAGTGTCTGTTAGTGGAAAGCATTTGGCTCCCAGCGAGAACGGTTAGTAAAGGTTTCCAGATGAAGTTATGCTCGTTTGTTTCCCCCTCTCCCTGTAGCCGCTCATCATCGTGGCCAACAAATGTGACGTGAAGAAGATCAGCGAGCTGTCTGAGGAGAACCAGGTGGGTGAATCGGCAGCAAGTACATTTCCCTCTCAGGATGGCAGAGGTGAATAAACATGTCTCAAGCAGCTTCGTCCATGGTTTTCTCTTCACAGAAAGTCTTTGCAGACCTCACTGCTGAGGGTATCTCAGTCATTGAGACCAGCACCCTGACTGAAGAGGGAGTCATGCAGGTTAAAAGCGAGGTGAGACCCAGAACGTCAGGCTCAGTCAGAGTCCGTGAGGGTTGCTGTATGGAAGGTGTAGTTGTTGATTCATGACCTTGTGCTTCTCAGGCCTGTGACCGCCTCCTGGCCCATCGTGTTGACTCCAAGATGAAGGGCAAGAAGGTCCACGACGTTCTCAATCGGCTCCATTTGGCCATGCCCGCCAAGAGAGACGAGAAGGTGATTACAGCCGCTCGCCTGTTCGGGAGACTGTCGTGGCGCTGCAGCTGGTTGTTTGGGCTAAGTCACACGTTTGTTTTTTCTTTCCCTCTGTCGCTTCCAGGCCAGGCCTCCGTTTATCCCTGAGGGAGCGTTGATGCGCAAGAAGGCGATGGAGGTGGACGCACCCAAACGCAAACTGGTACGAGTGGGGTTGACTTTGAGAGTAAAGGAGATTTAACTTGGGTTACTCTACTGTGCAGCAGTATGAAAAATAATACAGGAATGCACCAGTATTAAAGATCATTTGACTGCTCGTCACACAGGAGAAAGATCTGGAGATGGAGCTTGGTGACGACTACGTTCTGGACCTTCAGAGTAAGAGTTCTCATTTGAAACCGCTGTGAATGTCACAAAGGTTATTGCTTATTTTCACTATGATGATACGATTTTGTTCTTGTTTTAGAATATTGGGATCTGATGAATGAGGAGGAGAAGCAAGACAAGATCCCTGAAGTCTGGCAGGGCCACAATATCGCAGATTACATTGATCCTGACATCATGAATGTGAGTGTGCGCGCGTCAGAAAACAGCTAACTTAGTGGTAAACTCTCTTTCCCTTCTAAGAGCGACTTCTGCTCGCTCAGTTCAAGCTTCCAAACATCTTCACGTTGTTTTTTTCCCCCTTCTTCCTCAGAGACTGGAGGAGCTGGAAAAGGAGGAGGAGCTGAAGGAGCGAGCCGGGGAGTACGAGTCGGACGATGAGAGTGAGGACGAAGAGATGCAGGAGATCCGTGTTCTGGCCAAACAGATCCGCGAGAAGAAGCACCTCATGGTCATGGAGTCTAAGGAGAAGGACGTGCACGGGCCTCGCATGCCCAGGACTGCCACCAAGGTGAGGCAGGCTGAGTTTTAAAACGTTTTGCTGTTCAGTCCTAATCAGTGACTTTTCTCCCAGTGTAAATGATATAATGTAAGAGTGATTGTGTGCAGGTTGAGAGGAAGAAGCTTGAGAAGGAGATGGGCGACCTCGGCCTGGACATGAAGGACAATGACGATGTAAGTTCTTTGTAACCAAAACAAGATGCTGACGCCATTAGATGATAGAAATAAAGAAATCATGTCTTAAAAATACTTTTAAGTTTTTACAAAACGTCTTTTTGGTTTTCGTTCACCGACATGTTCATCAGCTTTTTTCCTTTTGGTGCTTTCAGAGTCACTACGCGCAGCAGGCCCGACGCTCCCGCAGCGTCGCTAAAAAACGCAAACGTGAAGCTTCAGCCCCACCGACCTCCAGGACCCGCAGCCAGAGCGCCTCCCGTCCACCGCGGGACCAGTCCGGTTTACGAGATCCAAAAGTAAGACTTGGTGTCTTTACTTTGGATTTATTACATTGTGCTTCGGTGGATTTACCTGCAGAGATTTGGATCTTTTAAGGAGACAAAGCAACGTGACGTTGTTCTTATTAGTAATGTTTTAATGTCTTTCAGTTGCATGTTGTAAACCTTAAAATTTGCATTTGTGGATATTTCTCAGATGGTAAAGAAGACAAAGAAGATGATGAAGAACTCCCAGAAAGGCATGAACCGCCAAGGCAGGAAGGGAGAGTCCGACAGACACGTGTTTGACCTCAAACCCAAACATCTCCTGGTCGGGAAGAGGAAGTCGGGCACCAATGATCGCAGATAATGCAGCTCTTCTGGACTGTTGAAACCTGGACTCTCTTTTGAACAGTAGAAGCTTCTATGTGGAGATGTCTCTGTTTTTGTCTCTGTGTGTTTTCCTCAGCAGTAAAAGTAAGAACATGAAATATTTTTCCGTTATTTAATTGCGGAAACTCTGGTCATTTGGTGTTTTTGTGTCATTGCTGCATGGTGCATCAGAGAAAGCTGTAAAGCTGCTGGGGGGATGCACAGGGTCATTTAAACAACGATTAGTCTTTTATTTGTCAGCTCTCAAGCTTTTTCTTGACAAGCTTTTTATCAGTGTGCCACTCACACATGTAAAAGCTAAGACTCAGAAACCAGCGGATGTTGAATCAGTGTCCCATGCTCCTGATTAATGGTCGATATGTCAAACATTATTCAGTTAAGTGGATTTGTATTTGATTTCACACGTTGTTTCTCCTAACAGTAGCAGTTAAGTGGACCTTTATGATAAACGGTGATCAACAATATTCATTGTCAAGGAGGCAAATAAATATGTCATAACTAAACACAGCAGTCAGATTGTCTTGCGTTTATTTACTAAATAATTTATTTTAACTATTTAAGAGTTTATCTGAATATGAGTCTATGTGTATTACAGTTACGATGCATGCTTGTGCTGATAAATTAAATTGAAGCAGATACCAGAGTGATAGGTAAGTGTGTTAAAATATCTAAATTTGAAGCCCACTGGTACCTTCATATTTGTCCGAAGAATACAGAATAATGTCTTGTATTTCTAAAATATTTTATAGTACGTTTTTGAAGTGTTTGGATTTGATAAAAAGCCGAATGGCATGAAATTGGTGTTTTATGGTCGGAATCCATTCTACAGCGGGGTTGCCTTTTATTGCGAAAATCCCAGCCCCGGAATTGGCTTCGTTATCGTTTCTCACGTAGCGGAGCTCGTCAACTGTCAACACGGGTTCCGGACGAAACCAGCGCAGCTTCATCACACGTCGAAGAAAATGTTAGAAGCGGTGACATTTCCAATAATATCTCGGAATAAAGTCCTGCAGTTGTAGACTTTCTGGTAAGTTGGTAAACGGTGTTTGGGCAGGTTGTCTTACCGTTAGCCCCTTAGCATGTGTGCTACCACCAGCTACTGGGTTGACGTTAGCTTTGCTTAGCTTGTGTTTGTTGTCGCGGTGTTTCGGCTAACATTGTCTGGACTTGCTAACGTAAGCTGTCACTAACAGTCAGGTAAATATATAAAGGCTCAAATGAACAAGCATTTTAACTTGGTGTACAGCAAAGCGCTGTAGATTAAAGGGATGTTTAATCTTGCGTGTAAGGTCATGTCAGTGACGTTCTGCAGGAGGAACCAACTACCAGCCAGGACTGCTGACAGCTAATCAAGACCGTTTCTATTCGGTAGGAACACCAACGGGTCTTAAATGGTAGCAGCGCAGCAAACTAAAGAAGAAATTAATGCTCCTTAATTACGTTCAAGGGCAAACAAAAGTTAGTTTCTAATGAGTCAGCAGCACTTGTTATTTCTGTCATATGAGGATCAATAACAGCGGCTCCCTCATCCTGATGCACATGTAACATAACCTCAGTCCAACAGCTTCATCACAGGCTAAAGCCATTGATCACGACGAAGCTAACGACCCACAGGCCTGGGAAAAAATCATGTAAGTACAGGAGTGGGCACGATGGTATTCATCAACCTTTTCCTTGTATGACTAACGGTGTGTGACTTAAATGTTATGAATCACGAAATCAGAAAATACAAAGATGATTCTTATAAACACAGTGATGTGGTGACGGACAAAGACAAACTCCAAACATTTATTGATTGTTCCTATTTACATGGGATGTTTGGCAGCTTGGTAATCACAGATTGATTTGGAGCTTAGTCATTAAATAGTAATTCTGTGGTTACGAGTTTAAAACTGAAGGCTTCATCCTTTTCGTTGGTCTCTGAAGGAAGTAAGAAACAGTAACTCAATTGATCAGTTAAAATGTTATTAGGATAAGTGTAATAATCAGTTGGTTTATTAAATAAACACCGTTTGATTGAACTCTTGGTTGTAAAAGCCAAACAGTCTAAAGATGGAAACGAACATCATCATAGTTAGATTTTATTTCTCACTATTTTACGACTCTGCTCTAATCCAAGCACTTTTATTTCTTCCAAGAAAAAACTGCTTTTAGTAACAAGAAGAAAATATGCTGCCATTGTTACACGCTTCTCAGTTTTTGTCTCAGAATTCCCACTTGTTACACCGTAAGTTACCCGCTGAGGGTTTGTTGAGCCTATGCAGTCGATAACACTGTGTTTCACACTGATTTACTTTGTCACTTCACACTTTCACACATAGAGGCTGCCAAATACAACCACTGCCAAGCACTGCACAGTCATCTTAGGTTTCCGTTGAGTGAGGCACTTGCACGTCCCGCACAGCACCAGCCAGCATTTGTTCTCTTGACCTTTTGCATGATTGTGTACTTTCAGACAGTGGTTACATCCGGCTAGGAAGACGGGATGCCGGTGGAGAGCGGTAGCAGCCTTGCTGCTCGCCAGGCGAAGCAGAAGAGGAAGTCGCACAGCTTGTCCATCCGCAGGACCAACAGCACGGAGCAGGAGCGCTCAGGCCTGCAGAGAGACATGATAGAGGGACAGGTGAGGACTCGTTAGGTGACACAGTGAAGAGGAACAGTTAGCTACACTAGAATCACCACAGTACATTTCCAGCTGCTCCGACAGACGTGTTTGTCCTTGGTCTGTTATTATTAGCTTTCTGCTCTGCTGTTGCTGTAAGCTCTCTAGGTTTATGCCTAAGCCAATTAGGTTTTAATGCAGCCGTTTGGATGTGTTTTATATTGTTGCAGAAACTAGTAAGCAGCTTTGAAGCAGTTCATTTATTGCTGACATGCTGAATAAACACATTTACCTGGAGTTTAGAAGTGACTAGATTACTCAGGATTAATTTGTGCTTCTGCTTTGCATCTATGCATAGCCTACAGTTTAGGCAGCATGTAGCTGTGGATGGTGTGGCCTCTCCAGAAATGATGTACTCCTGGAATAGGGTTACACTCTGTAACATTGCAGTGGACCATGTCCTCCAAGAGCTGGCTTTTTCTGCATTGCAGTGATCACAGTAAAACGAACTGCTGTTCAATATCTGTTCGCTCCAACTGCAACATGATCCACTCAGCTTCCATCAGCATTGATTGTAATACACTGTGGTACACTGTGGATTCTGCATAGACCAAGGTGCAGTGAGCAAAGTGTCCATTATCTCTCCGCACCAAGTTAAAACTTGTTGAACTGTTTGCATCATGTGTCCGTGTGAATCGTATGTTCTAAAAGCACCACGAAATGCTGTTTCAACCTTTCTGTTGAAAATGTGAAGCTACAAGTTATCATCTCAGATTTGGAAGATTTAAACCAAATGACCAAGCACATGACCTAAAGCAAAGCTGCATGGAGATTAAGTAGAGAGTATGGATAAGCATCGTCCTCTGATGGCACTTTGTTGGGCCTGATGCAGAGAAGGTTTGTTCTTAAGTGACAGGAGGAGAGGTGCTGTGATAAAGTACAAAGAGCTGGTGTGATGCCTTCCTCATGACTTTTGTCTTTTCACTCTGGTCCCTTTTTGGTGCCAGTCCTCTGATAATCTGGAGTCCTTCATGAGAATGGAGGTAAGTTCCAGGTGTCCAGTACTCTGTGTGTCACACTGTAGTGTATCTCCTCGTGTGTTTGAGTAGGTTTTAGAGCTGACATTAGTTGTGTAGGTTTGGTGTAGCTTAGGTTTGATTAGTATTTAGACGAGGTGTTGGGAGGTGGCTCTTAAAGTGACAGTTAAACTGCAGTTTAGTGACTTGTTGTTCTGTGATTTTGATGGAGACAGAGTACGAATAAACGTTAACTTGTAAGCATTTTATCATGAAACTCTACCTGTTTGCTGTGTTTCCAGTTTTGATAGGTGATATTACTGTAATATTACATATTACATGTAAGCCGGTGAAATAAATCAAACCGTAAAACAAGGCAAGTACACACTGTCAAAGAGCAATGGACTTTTAATCTGTGTCCAACACAACTCCCCACTGGCCCAGCGTCCAATATCCAGGCATATTTTTAGTAACAATACTTTAATAACCCCCTTGGGGAGTGTAGTATTCAGGGACGACTGCAGCCAGGGAACATAAAAATTGTGATGACATTCGAATCTTATGGAAATAAATACGTATGTGTAAACACAATGGGCGATGTTGAGGTCAGAAGAAATGATCTCATGTCTACAAAACGTACAGCAAGATGATAATATAATCATTGTGACGAGCCTACCGTTGGCACTGTATAAATAAACTGAATTAGATCATACTTTCAAAATAAATAATTTGACACACCATAGAATAAAAATAACAATGTACATGAAGCGTCAATTCAGTGCAGGTGAGTAAGAGGTTTTATGGTCTTTAGGACTTGGATAAGCTCATTGCCATGTGTCTGTCCCCGGCGCTGCAGCGCGTCCTCAAACCCAGTCTCCTTCTGTTCACTCAGGGCGGTGTGTGCACGGCACAGCCCGTGAATGCTAACTGCACACTTGAATGATTTCTTTAGAGAACATAGCTGCGAGCGTAGAAAAGGGTCCACTGTGATTGGACACACAGCTTTGTGGAGGTACGGCCCATTTGGTTTGTGTTTGTGCTGTTGACCACTGTACGGGCTGGATGTCCCCACCTTTTAAATCCAAAAGTGTGAGAAAATAGTTGATAATAACCAACTTCTTTTTAGATGCCAACACATCCCCTGTGCTCAGTAACGGTTTCACTGCTTGTTTCCCTTTAATGGAATATGTCTGATGTGTCCTGTTTCAGCCTGAGGCATTATTATTTTATTTCCTTACTCATAAGAAGAACGTGCTTTGTACTGCGCCAGATGTGGGATTTCATAAACTCACATTATCATTGGTTCTGTTTTATTTTTAGAGACCACATCAGGGATAAAACCCACAGTTTTTATACGTAGGGGTTGACATTGTCTTTGGCCTTTATGCAGATAAACATTTTATTTGCTCGCCAACAGATTCACATTCCAGCCGTGCACTTACATGCACCCACATGCTCGTTTCCACCTTTACTTTCCCAGCTCCTCTTTTTCCCGTCTGTACCTGCATTATCGTAATACTCGCACAGACACGTCAGAAACACTGAACACCTCCACACACACTTCACACACTGCACTGCATCGTTTAATGTTCTCTCTCTCCCTGCAGGACTCCAAGCTGCCTTCGTCTCTGAGGAGCAATCTGCTGGACCTGTTCAGCCAGATCGAGAGGGAGTTTGAAAACCTCTACATAGAAAACCTGGAATGTATGTCGCCGTAAAAAGCAGGACATGTTGCGCTGCTTTTATTTCTTATTACCACTGCTTCACGTTCAGAATTGTTCTGCCCCGTTTGAGCTGCTCCTTCTCATTGATACTTTTATTCAGTAGTGTGCAGTATTATTCAGCATAGAGAGTGATTATACAGTGGAATCAAACCCTCTACGAAACACTGGGCACCAGAACGTTAGTAGTAGCTTCATAAACGGAGGACTTATTGCAGGCTATATTAGTTTTTAAACTGACGTAAGATTACATCCTTTAAGAGTAAATTTACAGGAGGAGGATGAAATTAGGCCTGATTCATCTGCAGCCAGTGGCACAAACTGCAGAGATGCAACTGGTTTGAGTTTCTCTCGCTAATAAATGATGGCAGCTAACGGCAGAGTGCAGCCTGTCATGCTGAATAAGATGTCTGTCAGCACTTTGGTGACCAGTGGTTTACCACACCATCTGTCTGACTCTCAGTACGCAGGGAAATTATGACGCTGAACGATCGATTGGCTGCAGAGGGACAGACTTTTGAAGGTGCAGATTTAGCCAAAGGAGCACTTAAAACAAAAGGTGAGTCTTACCCTGCGCCCGTCTACACTTTGGGTGTATTGTGTGAAATAGCGCGCAGATAGTGACATGTATTTAGCATATGACATTCTTTAAGGTGGCTGGAAGTATTACGTGTTACAGTTAAATTCAGAGAGTGAACTGATTGGATTTTGGTATGTCCAGTTCTCAAACTACAACTTCACTGCTCGACGGAGTCGCACCATCACAATGTGGTAATTATTCTTGATCCTGTTACCATAGTTAATGTGTTGTTGTTTTGATCTCTCTGAATGTACAGCGAGTCATAGCACCAGCCAGCTGTCACAGAAACTAAAGACGACCTACAAGGCTTCAACAAGCAAGGTAAATGTTTGTTTACTTTCTCCAGACATAAATTAAATTTGATCATTAACATACACTTGTGAAAAATCTAAATAAACTTCTCCCACTTTCATTTTTGTACTGAAACCATGCAAACTGTGAATGAGCACGTTAGGAACCATGTAGTCAACAAAAGCGTGCTAAACAACCCAGAATATGTTTTTTATTTTTGATGCTTCACCTGGACGGCTGTTAAGTACTTGCACTAGTTTTTCCTTCTTTCTTTTCCCCAACTCATCCCAAACCAACTTAACTAAGTTCAGATCAGCTGACTCTGTGTCCTCGTCTGCACAGGACGACTGATGCTAAAGGCTAAGCTAAATGTAGCTAGCTAGCTTTTCTTAAATACGGTAACATAATGACATATAATACATATTCTATTCAGCTTGTTTTTGTTGACTGCTCTGGTCCATATTTAAAGTTGGTTTAAAAAATGTTGATTTGCTGGATTTGACTTTTGTCGCTGTAAAACATTTGAAACCTTTGAATTTTACTTTTTGCTCGTAGCCGCGTTCAAATTCTTGCCATGCCAGAGTAGGCGGATCCCGCAACTTCAGCGTAACCAGTTGGGATTTGTGGGGTGGAGACTCATGGGTAACTTGTTGATTTCTCCCCCTTGTGTGCCACTATGCATGAACAGCCCAGCCAGGGGGTCGACACTCCCTCCCCAAGAGACTTGGTCATTCAAATGTAGGCCTTTGAGCTTTTTTTCCCCTGAGTGTCGTGAGATAAAACGTGACTTTGTTATCTCACTAACAGGCCTTTTCAGTTGCACCTCTGTTCCGTTTTGATTGAGCTCCTTGTTGGCTTGCACATAATGGTACACTGTGGAGACATGAAGCACAAAACGCTTTGTGTGCCATGATTAACAATGTATTGAGAAGGAAGGAGCTCTTCTTGGCTGCTTTAGATGATTGCTCAGTAAAGCCAC
Source organism: Microctenopoma stevenorrisi (assembly GCA_032270685.1). NCBI lineage: Eukaryota > Metazoa > Chordata > Actinopteri > Anabantiformes > Anabantidae > Microctenopoma > Microctenopoma stevenorrisi. The sequence goes on along the minus strand of JAUMTR010000009.1, from coordinate 16,882,532 downwards.
AGTGTGTGCTCTGCTGGAAAGTCAGATCTAGCTATTCCAAGCGTTCTTATTCCATAAGACCCAAACGTCTTATGTAATGATGTGAATATATTCACGTTGTTCACGGGGACACACTGTGTTTCATGTGAACAGTGTGAGATATCTCTGACATTACCCAGATGTTCAGTTCCATCACGTGTTCTGACATTTCAAACACTCTAAATTACTTTACACGCGTCCTTGTGCATTCTGTACATTCTTTCTGCATTCTGCATTCTTTACGCAGCACACATACACCAGTACCAGCACCCTGAATTTGTGTCTATCTAACAACAGAATCTGGATGTGGTAATGGCAGACGGCACACTGAAGCTCAGAGTAGAGCATTAACTGCTGGCCGCATTAAATTCTCTCTTCAGCCGGTGCTCCGTGTTTCTTTAAGCCTCCCGGTCCCCTTTTTCTTTCTGACATAGATCAGGTGTTACTCTTGAATGTGTTTTGGACTCATCGTTAATATCAGGGCAACACAAGACACACAAATGAATGTTGACGCTGAGTGAGCGCGTGATTAGTTTTAACATGTGTTGACATTAAACAAGCAGTGACTTTATGTCCTGTGCCTGCTTGCTAACTAACAAGCACTGGTTCCCATCGCGCTCAGCAGTGGAACCCATCGCCGTTTCTTTCATATAAATCGATTTAATGTCTCTGTGTGTCCTGATGCCGTTCTCTGTGCTCTTCCTTTCAGTTGGAACTTATTTAGTGGTCTGTGTCCAAAACGAACCAAGAGTCCCGTTTGTATCATCCCCATCTTTAATGTAAACACCTTGATATGACTGACATGATTTACTGATCACTTTCCTTTGTCTCGTTATATCTCAACATTTTTTTATTTCATTTGATGCGTTTCTCATTTACAGTAATCCTTCTAAAACAAACAGTACAGATACGTAATGTTGTCTGCGCTGTGTCGATACCAGATCTGGGTCGACTGGCCTCTGATGTTGTCTGTTTTAAAGCACTGGGAGCATCAGAGTGGTGGGTGGTGTAGCTCTGTCCCACCTGCTGTGCTCGTACAAGCTTAAAACAAATAACTCTTTTGAACCCAGGGCTGATACGAATGCTTTTGTTAAACCACAGCTTCTTAGTCCCGGCTTAACTACAAGGACCCTGCTGACCGGCTTCTCAGTGACCCTCAGTTCTGCTGACCCGGTTCCTCCCTCAGTCGTACCAGGGTTCCCACACGGTTCTGGATAAGTCACGGACAGTGATGATCTGATTTACGATCCTCAATTCAACCGTAACAATCTTAAATGTTCTCTTTAAGAAAGCGTGGGAACACGAGGGTATCACCAACAATCAGTCTCCGAGACGTTACGCGTGTGGGAACCTTGTTGCGGACTCCGCTGGGACATGGAGTGTTCTGTGTTGACTTGAGTTTGGTGTCTCTCTCAGATTGTGTCCAGCTTCAAAGCGACAACAACCAGAGCAGTGTGCCAGCTGGTCAGGGAGTATGTCAGCCACAGAGACGGCATCTGGGACCTTGGCGTCACCCGGAGCCAACCGGTGGTGCTGGGTACCGCATCTGCAGGTGCTTCAGTCTCTTTCTTATACTACGTCTCTCCTCAGATGTCTCTTCTGTTTCCATCCATCATTCTTCTTTCTCCTGTTTTTATTCTAAATACTTGCTGGATTCTCCTTTTTCTTCCAGACCACACTGCGATGCTGTGGAGCATCGAGACTGGGAAGTGCCTCCTCAAATATCTGGGCCATCAAGGATCAGGTAATAGTGTGCATGACATTCATAGATCTGTTCGTACAGCTCAGCTGATGAAAGGAATTCAAACTTTGTGTTTGTCTTCTGTAATTTAGCTGAATTTTAAAAGTAGGATGTTTATAACACATGTTTTCTGGTCAGATGTCAGGTGCTAATTAAAGGAAATTATAGGTTGCTCGTTAAAATTCTCTGTCTCCACAGTCAACTCCATCAAGTTCCACCCCACCGAGCAGGTGGCTCTAACAGGTAACGATTCAAAACCACTGATCACAAACACATAAGTTCATTTAAAGTCCATTTGCTAACTAGCTTCAAGTCAGGACGTTTGGACAACACGCGTCTCCATTTGTTTCTAAATCTGTCAGTTTTTATCGCTGAGTCATAGACAGAAACTGGTGACGGTCACTGGGTTGTTTCATCCCTTTCTGTCTCCTGTCAGCCTCTGGAGACCAGACAGCTCACATCTGGAGATACATGGTGCAGCTGCCGACTCCACAGCCTGTCGCTGATATCAGTGTAAGAACCAACGACAGTCCTACGACCTGCGTCTGTGTAGCAGTGCCGTCGTCCTTTATCTTGATTTTAACGTAATTCCTTCGCATGAACACCCCCCACCCCCCAGCAGCAGACACCCTGCGACGACGACGTGGACTTTTCAGATAAAGATGAGGCTGACGGCGAGGTCGAGGGTCCGAACGACTGTCCTTCTGTCCGCGGGCCGTCCACGACTCTGCGCAGCCATCAGGGTGTAGTGATCGCCGCTGACTGGCTGGTGGGGGGCAAACAGGTGGTGACAGCCTCCTGGGATCGAGCTGCCAACCTGTATGACGTGGAGACGTCGGAGCTGGTCCACTCACTCACTGGTGGGATGAACACAGTAAAGATAACAGGAAGTGATGAATCTTTCTGCTTACCCATCTGCACATCTGTGTGTGTGTGTGTGTGTGTGTGTGTGTGTGTTTTCAGGCCATGACCAGGAGCTGACCCACTGCTGCACACACCCCACCCAGCGTCTGGTGGTCACCTCCTCCAGAGACACCACCTTCAGGCTGTGGGACTTCAGAGACCCGTCCATCCACTCTGTCAATGTGTTCCAGGGTCACACTGAGTCAGTCTGACACACACACATACACGCGCACACACACACTTTTGTATCTACACAGTTCTGTAAGTTTTCCTCTTCTGCAGCACAGTGACGTCTGCTGTGTTCACCGTGGGAGACAATGTGGTGTCCGGCAGCGACGATCGAACTGTCAAAGTTTGGGACCTGAAGAACATGAGGTCGCCCATAGCAACCATCCGCACAGACTCTGCTGTTAACAGGTGTGTGTGTGTGTGTGTGTGAGACCCGTAAAGCTGTCGATGAGCGAGAACGGAAAGAAATGACTGTCTTTAAGTTAGTGTCAAATGCCGACAGTGAAGATGAGTCAAGTTCTGCTGTTTGCTCCGTTCAGGATCAGCGTGTCGGTGAACCAGAAGATCATTGCTCTTCCCCACGACAATCGGCAGGTCCGGCTGTTTGACATGTCGGGTGTGCGACTGGCTCGACTCCCACGAAGCAACAGACAGGTCAGTCAGTGGACACGAAGAGTAAAGACGTAGAGAAAGAAAGAGAAGAGTCTTCCTCTTTCATTTACCGTGTTGTTTGTCGCACAACATCTTCCATGTTTCTCTTTGTTGTGGTTCAGGGTCACCGGCGCATGGTGTGCTGCTCCGCCTGGTGTGAAGACAACGCCTCCTGCAACCTGTTCACCTGCGGCTTCGACCGGCAAGCCATCGGCTGGAACATCAACATCCCCGCTCTGCTGCAGGAGAAGTGACCTCCACCTGCCACTGTAACCATACAGCCACTCTCCAGCCGACGTTTGTGTTCGGAGTATCAAACGCTAATCACCTGAGACGGTCGCCTTTCAGCCTGCAGGAGGTCAGTTTTTTATACTCCCCCAGACTGAAGGCCAGGAGGCGGTCGGCACCACAGACACACACAGAACACAGCACTTTGTCACCAATGAGATAAACACATAGCAGATCTAATCTGTGCCATCTAAACAAGAATGGATGAATTTAATGAAACGATCCTCTAGTTTTTATCATTTAGACAAGTTAACCTGTAACAGCCTTTCGTTTTAATTTCTCTTTTCTGTTGTTGCTGTTGGTCCAAATCAAATATCTGTACGGTGCAAATGGCAGATCGAGGGAAACGTTTTTAGTTTTGTATTTTGAAGAACAAAATTCTTTTATTGTGGAATCAAAAGATTTTTCTCGACTTGAAGAACATTTTTTAAAATGATGTTGGCCAAAATTATTTTGTTGAGTCAGTGTTAAAGTTGAAGAGTTTCATTCCAGAAGGTTTTGTTTGGCACCAGAGATTTATTGCTCAGCAGTAGATGTGTAAAGGTTCTGAAATGGAGGCTGAAACTTTGACATGAGGTCCCGTGTCACCGTTCTGTCCTCAGGAACCCCCGACGCCAACCTGTTGCCACCCTCCTTCCTCTCTTATAATAATAATCTAGATTATTTGGACCATTTTCTTTTTTGTTGTCAGATGACAGACAAACACTTTTTGTAATGAAACTCTACCTTTTGTTTTTCTGAGCTCAGTGTTTGGACCTTTTTAAAAATGATGCCAATAGCTGTTCAAACGTTAAAAGCTCTGCATCTGCGTACAGTCGCCACAGTCAGAGCGGCGGAATCGGACAACAGTCAACAACAGATTTGGTTCTCGTGTCAGGAAAGGTTCTGCTGTGTTCTGTGGGGAAAAACTTTGCACAAAAATAACTTGATCATGTAGAGAAATCTGTCAACAAACAAGGGATGAATTCAATATTAGCATTAAATTTGATGTATGGAAACGGATGCTAAAACACTTGCTCTGACTCCCACTCTGACTCCCACTCTGCCTCCCACTCTGCCTCCCACTCTGACTCCCATTCTGACTCCCACTCTGCCTCCCACTCTGCCTCCCACTCTGACTCCCATTCTGACTCCCACTCTGACTCCCACTCTGACTCCCACTCTGACTCCTACTCTGACTCCCACATGTTGAACCGATACCCGACGTAGTTGTGAGAAAGAAGAGTTAGTTGATCTCGGTGCCCTTTAGTCGATGTGGGGATTCTGTCCGTGTCATATTTGTAACGGTACTTTATAAATAAGTGAAATCAGTGTGTGCGTGTTTGTGTGTGTGTGTTGGGGGGGTGTTGTGATGCGTTCGCTGTTACCTGCTTTGCTTTCCCACTGCCACTAAATCCACTCAGCCAAAGCTGCATTTAAGTGAGCGGGAGAGGCTGTAGTGTTGTAGTGTGTGTGTGTGTGTGTGTGTGTGTGTGTGGAGATACAAATCAAAGATGTTCGATGTAGTAATAAAGGGCAGGCGAACTCTCGACTGCAGTATAGCCGTCATACTACTGTTGTACTTTGCCGTACTCGTACTTTGCGGCCTCACGTGGTGCACGAGCACAGTTCATTTTAAAAAACGATTATAGGTCAAATCTCGCTTTAGAGTCATTGTGCGTTTTTCTTGCCGGTTTGTAACTAACGTGTTAATGCAAACATGACCAACGTTTCTTCAGGTGGGTTTTATTTGGTTCCATTTAACACCTGCTCACTGAAAAGTGTCTCTAACAACAGAAAAGAAATGTTTGAGATCCATTTTGACTTCAGCACTTAATAAATGTCTCAAATAACGGGAGAGTTTCAGCAGAATTAAGGGATTACTGCTGTTGTCACAGGTGAATGTCTCGTTAACCTCCTGTTACTTTAACGTTTGTATTATATGAATTGTAATATATGACAAAGTTCTACCTGTATGGTGTATACTTTCAGCTGCAGCTGTTTTGGTAGACTTTCTAACTCGATGACACGAGGCTGCATTTTGTTGGTTTTTATTGTGTACGTTCATTTATTGGCTGATGAATGTTTAATACAGTTTATCCAGTATAAATGTTTTTCTGTTTTCAGCTGCATCTTTTTCTCTCCCTCTCTTTTTTTTTGACCAACACTGAGCCCCTGTTCATAATAACCAGTTAAAACTGAACGTTCAGACTCAGAAACACAAGAAAACCAGATCACGTCGCGCACGTCTCACCTGTCTGCCTTCACGAAGCCGCGTAGAATTGTGGCTTCTTGGTGTTAGCGGTGTTATATGTGGGTGGTTGATGTAGGACATCGAACAGCTCAGTTCTCAGATGAAAAAATGGTCTTGACCTCAGTGTGATGATGTGTTAGGATGTTAGCTGTGAACCGAGGAACAAGCATCTGCCTGTGAAATCAAAATAAACCATTTGTGCTGTTTCAGTGAGTTTTTATGACTGATTTTTAACTCGTGTGTATTGTTGTCTTTGCACAGGTGATTCAGGTTTTCAACAACGGTACAACGTCCTTTTCTTTCTGAGGAGACTGTAGCTCATCAACGGGATAAATGATACACAAACGCAAAACCTTACACAAATAATTTATTTGCAGTGATAAAAATAGTCATGACCAATATAGACTACGTAGCTTTCAGTGGAAGTACTCATTTATCCTTCCTACAGACAGAATACACGTAATGTAACAGTCATTACTATATTTGTAAAGGTAAAATCTGCAGGAAAAAGAAGGACAAAAAAACTATTCCTGCATTTCGTCAGTAAAATCCTGTAACACACGCAGTCGTCCTGCAGGTGGCAGCGTGTCCTCACTGACATTTTACAACTCGGTTTAAAAGCGTGGACCCTACTGATCAACACAAAACAGAAACATTAGGCATGAAATTAAACCACAGGTTCTGTAGCACAGACGCAGGTTTCGCTTCATGGGAACATAAATCTAAAAACAGTCACAAAAAGCTGCTCTCAAACTAGTCAGTGGTAAAGTTTGGAGGGACTGAAAGTAGTTTTCAGAGAGGATGTCTGTGTTTCAACAGCGTCATCAAATGGGTTATTAACACACTAAAAACGTCCCTCGAGATGTCCTCGAGACCTCTCCCGAATGTCTCGAGGACAAAACACTAACGGAGAGCTGAACTGGTCAAACACAAGACGAAACGGGGTGTTGTGTGTTTGGGTGTCTAATGCGACACACAGACGAGAGACGTTTCCTCCAGCCTCTCACTTTGCCGTGAGAGAATTATTGATTATCATTATTAGACTGTAACTCTTTTAATCCCAGCAGGTGGTTTGATGCTAGTTTGAAGCCATTTACTGTGAGTTTTTGATGCATCGCTCTCATCATCCATCCATTGGCTGCAGGTCAGTGGGAGCTGTGAAAGTGGCTACAAACCCAACAATGACTGGAGAATACTGGTGTGTTTGTGCCATCTGTATCAGAGAAGGTGAGAAGTGATGGTTGGTTTTAGGTTGACGATGGAACAGGCAGGAAGATTCAGATAGTTAGATGAAGTTGCTGGTTCCGGGCTTTTTGTTGTGTTGTTGATAATTCATATCTAACTGTGCAACACGTTTTGTGTCGACCTTTTTAAGACGGTCACTCAAACTCTCTCTATTGCTCAGTTATCTCAGATATTTCCAGAGTCTCTCCAGTGAGCTAGCCAGCAGCTTATAGCCACACGTGTCCTACGTTTCAGGTAGACGAGCTAATGTTCAACACCAGGAAGTTTGCTCCATCGCTTGTCTTTATTTGCATAACGACTTATCATTCACTTCTGCTCCGTGTCCCCTGACTGAGGCCGACACTCAATCATTTCTCTCCTCATAAGTCAAATAGAAACGCTCACATTCTTAGTGCCTTGTCCACACGCTCACAACAAACCGCCACATGTTTCAATGCCAGGCTTCACACACTGGCATTGAAGTGACTGAGCTCTGGAGGATTTCTGATCCACGTTCCCAGACCTCCACCCTGCAGGGCAACGACGAACTGCTGCATCGCCCTCTGGTAGCGTCCAGCAGCTGACTTGGAACCAGAATAAGAAGCTGTTGGACCCTCTGCACCTGAAACCTGACCATTCAGCTGAAACAAAGAGACAGAAATATGTCAAAACACACTAATAAATAGACACTCTGACCTAATTAGAGAGAAGTGCTTCAGTGTTATGATAAAACCCCACTATAGGAAGTCGCATTTGTGACTATAACGTGTCCATCATGTGTTCAGTCTCCTCACGATGACACCTGTCCCGTGAAAATGGGAATTTATCACAGCAGACATTTGGACTCATCACTGCAGGTGTAGCTAAAAACATTAGAGAAGGCTCGGCTCCGTTTGCGTTTCCCAGGAAGACGCGGTGGTAATTCAGCAGCAGCAGCCTGGAACTGACGCGTCATTATCACGGATAATGTTGCTGGTCACGCCTGAGTCTGACGAGTCCTGATGTCAGCAGTAAGAAAGTGATTAAACCTCCCCACAGTCAAATAAAGACCGACTCTACTCTGCTTTATTTGTTGTCGCCTAGCCTGAAGGATGGAGCCTCGCTCTGCAGTGAGAGTTCTGACACCTTTCATCTGCTCAAAGTTTTCTACATCAACAGTACTGCATTTGCATTTTCATGTGGTAAGAAAACCTCCGGTGGAATTTCTGGATTATTATACTATTCTTTATGTCTGAGGTGAAGTTTATTTTTTTTCTCTGCAGAGTCAAGAACTTCTTACTCATGCAGTAAAAGTAAAAATCCTGCATTACAGTGACTGGAAACACAAGTTCAGGACTAACATGCGTGAGAATGAGCTTATTTTACAAAGCATTGAGCTGAAAATCACAAAGAAGATGCATCAATAAGTCTCATTAAAGAGAGTTTTACCACGTGTTGCTCTTCTCCCCCACTCTCTCACAAACACCCGGGCTTTAAACTGTCTGTGACACAGACAGAAGCTTCTCTTGCAGTGATCCCAGTTGTTCCTGTGAATAGTTATGAGTCTTCCTGCCGCCATCAAACTTTGAAGCTGAGGCCTTTTAGTCCGGCACAAACCTCTCCACATGCATACTTTACTTTCACAGAGGAAACGGAGCTACTGCTTATAAAAATCTAATAGTATGTGGCAGCAGCTTCCTCGTCCTAATGGATTAGTTCGCCCCAGCTTATTTATTGAACAAATGAATCGGAGCAGGGTTATGTAGGACCTTTTCTCTCCCTCCGGGCATCTCTGACCCACCTGCTGCTGCAGCCCGTGCCAGCGGGCCAACATGGCGTGCCTGCAGAGCCGTGACGGTGCGCGCGAGTCCGTCCTCCTGCCTGTGGAAGTGCAGATTTGCTCCAGGTCTCCGTCCCCACAGCTCCAGTTCACACTGATGTTCGGGGCCTTCCCCGCCGGTCGAACCTCGCTGCCGCTCAGACCTGTGCAGAGATGCTGGTGTTTAGACAGGTGTGACCTGTCTCTTCAGGTCAGAACAAAGGGCACCAGGCCTCCAAAGTACTTTCACACATGACCCCATAAATCCCTCAGCCAGACGGGGGTACCACTTACAGCCGAGCAGCAGCTGCTGCCGGCGGTACGGGAAGGGCAGGTGTTTGACGGGCGCAAGGCGGCGAGCCATGGCTCTGCCCAGGTGACCTGTGTGCGCCAGGGTCCCCACTGTCAGGCTGTGCAGGTACACCGGCTCCACTAGGCGGGACAGGAGCGCCCCCTGGAGGCCCACTACGCTCCACCTGAGGAGACAAACGACCTGAAAACACCTCGGTAGAGTGATGAAGGTGGCTGCTCTGCTCCTGAAACACACCAGCTGGATGAGAAATGGGAGTTTCTGCTCTTTCTTAGGTGGACGTGACCTTAATGTCAGATTACCAGCTGCTGCAGCTGTTTCTCTGTAATCACACGTAGTTAGATATCAGCACACGTCTTTTTGTTGAACTCACTTGGCCATCTTGTCAGTGCAGGACATTGCGACGAAGGGTTCGCGCGTCGACGCGCGCTCCTGTCTCTGATTGGCTCTTCGCGCCGTGAGCGGCAGCGTCCCCTCGCCTCCCTTTACCTTCACCCTGAGGTGACAGCGAAACCTCCTGCTGGGATCTGACAGAGGTTCCACAAAAAGGTAGTTTCATTTCACAACTTCATCCCAGATATTTGATTTAATATGTATTTTTATCAAAGGGAACAAATTTACCAGCTCAACAGCAAAGTATTGGTGACTCTTATGCATTTATTCTGAAATTAATACACAAGTTATTTTACTATTTTGGACTTTAGGTGAAACTTGGTACCATTCAGCTTGTCCACTACTGATAAAACACAGTTTGTGTGTTTATGAAGGAGCGTGAATGCGTTTCTCTCACATGCAGCTGCAGTCGTCTCATACGGACAGTTGAGCCGAGCGTCTCCACACGGCGACGAGCTGACGTACATGTGGAAGAGGACGTCACCCTGGAGCCGGAATCCGTCTCTGCCTTTGTTTGGTGCAAAGATCGACGGTTCCTCGCCAGCTCCTGACTTACTTCAGAGAGGAAAGACAACAAACACAAAAATGAACAAAGAGGAGCAACAGGACACTGAAATAGTAAAAGATGATAACGGGTCAACCAGAAGGACATTTTAGGGACAAAAGAACATTTTACAAACATAATGCTCCTGAAATGGACATTTTATATATATTATATTACCATTCTTTCAGTATAATTGTCCATTATTTGGGTGACTCCAACCAGTAATTGGGCAAAGTTGCATTTCACTGGTAAAGTCCACTGGAAAACTGAACAAAATCTTAATTCAGAGTCAAAATCGTTTTGGAATCTGAATTAAACTGAATTTATTTTATAAAACTAATAATATAAATACATATAAATCTGTCTAAACTCACATTTTAAAGAGAAAAATACACACAACTATTTTTATGCTGTGATTTTTGTCCTGACAAATGAACACGGGTGAAAAAACAAAACTGAACAAATTAGAAAAAATTCTAAATTAGTCTAAATTAGACTCTGATGCTGCATCTGTTGCATTGTGGGGCAGACCTACTGGAAATAAATACGTTAACATTAAAGAACAGGGTTTGTACCAGAGCAGCAGCTCCAGCTGAGCATACAGGAATCGAACCAGCGCCCTTCTGCTGACGACCTCGGCATGGCAGTCGCTGAGCGTTAAGCCGCGCTCGCTCAGGTCGTCTGACTCGAGGCACTTAGTCCCCGTGGCCAGAGACACAACCTGGGCTGATCTGAGGTCAAACCCTGGAGCAGAAGAGAGAAGAGTTTTAACAAAACTCAGTTCACACCAGAGGCCTCCTCCGTCACAGTCTGAACGTTAACAGGCTGAGACGGGCTAATGAAAAGTGTATAATCACTCCATCGCCTCAGAAAAAAAGAGGAAAGGCCGGATGTTGTGTTGCAATCTGGCCTCATCAAAGATCCACAGGGTGGTAAGACGACAGTCTCCCCCCTGGATCTGCAGGGTAATCTGAGGCGTTCGCATGTTTGAGTAGCAGTGATACATTTTGACGTAAGTGGTGCTCGGATGCTTCTCCACCCGCCCGGCTGCTTCAAATGTTCAGTGCACACGAGTAAGGTGAGTGTGAACCACGAGGCGATGGGACAATCTGTGCCTCTACACGGCTTAAGACCACTGTGAGAGGTTGGAACAGTCATGATTACAGTGAGTGTCTCCACCACTCACCTCTGGACATCACGATCCCTGCCAGGACCCTGTGACGGGAAAAACCACTGTGTGTCAGTTCTGTGTATTTCTCTCTCACCAGGTGGAAGATGGACTCAGCGAAGAACTGCAGGAGAAGAAATGGCAGAAAGAGGTGAGAGGTGCCTGCTGCGAAAGTACGACTACGATACTACAGGATGGTTTGGTAGTGTCACCAGATGTTTGGTAGTGTCCACCAGATGCCCTCACAGAGTCCACCACCCACGCCATTTGGTGGCCTGCTGTTCGCCTCTCTGGAGGCAGATGGTCGCCCACCCTCAGCCTGGTTCCTGAGACTTCCTTCCTTCCAGCGATGACCTTTATTTTGTTTTTTCAAATCGTATCCACTTCCTGTGATTAATTGTAAGTGTTCGTACACTCTACACGAGCTCTACTGCATTCTGTCGAACCTATATTTAAACCAGAGGACAATCAGACTTCTGCTGTCGGATTTCCCTCAGACAGGAGCTGCAGAAAACCTTTAGTCACAGTCTGCAGAGATGCGCCAGCAGCTGTGACAATTGCCTGGACCACGAGGATGGATTTTTAGCGATGGACTTGCCAAAACTCGCTGACACTCGCTGACACTCCGTCTGTAAACTCCTCCAGCCTGCAGAGGAAGAGGCGTCGCAGCTCCAGTTGTCAAAATATGCCTAACTACATTTTTAGACGACTGTCGCTCTCGTGGCAGACAACAGGAAGTGGAAGTTAGTTTCCATATACAGCAGGAATCCACGAAATATCAGGAGAAGCATCAACACAAAACAGGCCTGCAGAGATTTATTAATAATTTTGACTAACCGTTAATGTATGGACTAGTATTTATACATCACCTAAACCTAATGTCACAGCAGAACGAAAATAAATCAGGCTTTGAGGAATCAGATGCAACATTTGACAGTAAATAACTGAAGTATGTGTGATCGGTGGGTGAACTCGGCTTCTACTCATCGTCTAAAGCCAAAACTACTCATTGCACCGTGAGACATGATCGTCCCCATCATCATCAAAAAACCATCAAAGTAGTGTGGATGTCTTGTTCGATGCTGCTCTAATGACTTGAGGAATTAAGCAGTTAAGATTTGTTTAGACTAATGTGAGAGCATCCAGTTTACCGGGCGTCACTGAGCAGATCTGCACGACTCAGACAAGTCCTAGAAGTGAATAAGAATATTTCATTTAATCACGTCTTTAATGTTTGGTGATTCGGCATTCTCAAAGCGTCCACAGGCAAACAGAGCGTCCCTGGGCAGGTGTGACGCTTCCAGGAGGCTGGATGTGCAGGGAGGCCTGGAAAACAAGCAGGGTCCTGGTAGAGGTGCCACCTTCCTCTAAAGGTTCCTCGCCCCCTGGAAATGTTCCCGCGGTGGAAACGAGCCCTTTAATAAGATATTTATGTTCAGACAGCTGCAGCGAGGATACCTGTATCTAGAACCGATAAGAGAACCAGAGGAGACTAGTTCATCCACCTAAACCAACGACACATCTTTAGGAGTAAACGTTGCTCTCTTTTCACGCTACATTCGCAGAGATTGCAGCAGGTTTGGTTCTTTTTTGGGTTCTGCTCACCGTTTTCTGGATGACAGTGGCACAAGGTCGTGTGTAATGAGTGTGTTAAACAATTATCTGTCAGATTATTATGCTCTTCACACCGCCTTCTCGCTCCACCTCCATCTCCTTGGTCTGCTGCCGCTCCTCCTTCATCCCTAATGTGCTGTAATGATGTTCATTAATGCGTCACGCCGGCTGACAGACAGTTCATATCGAAGGGAGGGATGATGCTGAACCATCGGTCGGAGGAGCTGCGACAAAAATCAGATGCTGCACAAAGAGGAAGCTTCTGAAAACGGCCTGGTCGGGATATAGAGGTGTAAAAGCATCTTTAAGTTCATGCCCAAATCCTTTATCTCATCTAAAAGGCTGTTGTTGCCCCCCCCCAGGATTTAATAAAGAGGAAGCGTGTCTGTCTTTCTAACATTCCCTTGCATATCTAAATGAGTTCTACATCAGCCCCTTCAGCTCCGTGGAGTCGATGTGGGGAGACAAATCTAGCATTCATAAAGACGCTTCTCAGAGGCTTAGCGGCATAATGAAGTTGTTTAGATGCTACAGGCGAGCATACAGGACACCATCCCGCTATCAGGCCTCGGGTCACGGTGGTCATGCTGATGTGTGGCACACTCCATTTGGTAGCATACGGCGCACCTCAGACCCATTTATTCAGTCACTGCTCGGAGACGACGTGTGATTTGTGGTGTTTTCAAGTGAGGGAAATATGTCTCTAACACTCGAAGGACTCAATCCGACAGTGGATCAGTGGAAAATTCATGTTTTCAGAGTCACATCAGTCTATAATTATCCATCTCATGTCTTTATTTTACAGTTCAGCAGCCTCCAATCTGCTTCTCTGCTCTTTGCAGACGACATGGTTGTGTTGGCGTCATCAGACCGTAACCTCCAGCATTCAGACGAGAGAGAGAGTTTGAATCTTACAACGGATTGTGACGTAATCCACTTCATATAGAAAAGATTAGATTCGATCGTGAACCCTGAACCTGTTTGCACGTGCAAACCCGAAGACATTTACAGCTACATAAACTCTGTCTGTCAGTTAAACAGATCCACAAGCTGAGGTCCTGTAGGTTTACTCTGCAGGTAGGATGAGGCCTTTTCTCTCCCAACAGGCTGCGCAGCGCCTCGTCCAGGCAATGGTCATCTCTAAACGCGACTATGGCAACTCTCTGAAGTTACTATCAGGCCCGGTAGCTGGCTTAAGTGTCAGACTGGGATGCAGAAGGTCACACGTTCGAAACCCGTCCAACCCCTAGTCTATTGCCTACCACGTGTGTCCCCGAGTCAGACACCCAGCGCTAGCTCCTTGTAAGTCGCTTTGGATAAAAGCGTCTGTCAAGTAAAGTAAAGTAAAGTAAAGTAAACCCCTCCAGCTGAAATACACTCACACCTCTTCTCACCTCTCTTCACTGGCTCCCAGTAGCTGCTCGCATCGAGTTTAAATCCCTGATGCTTGATGTCTACAGGGCTCTCAATGGATCTGCTCCATCTTACCGTAAAACCTCAGATACTACAACAATGAGCCCTGATAAGGCCAAAGAACATGCTTAGGAATTGTTTAGTGCTAGACAACATAATGTGCGTGTGTGTGGTAGACTCACTTGAAGTGAGTTTTTAAATGTTTTAAATGTTTTTACTACTGGTAAGTTACACTCCTGCACGCTCTCTCAGATCTACAAATGAAATGAGGCTACAAATCCCGTCTTCACGAGTCGAGTCTTTTCTCCTTCATGGTCCCTGCTGGTGGAGCAACTTGCCCCGCCCCATTCGACTGGCTGACAGTAAAAACTCACTCACCTAAAAAATTAGGTGGTAAAAGTAAAGAATGTAAAGAAGGACCTACTCACCTGAGGTAGAGGAGTTCGGACTCTGCTGTCCTGAAGGCCCACAACCTTCTTCTCTGGTCCCAGACATATGCTGTAAAGAGACTGCAGTGCAGCAGCGGCTGCTTGTGCCTTTGCCAGTCGCTTACTGTGGCCGCATCCTTCGAACACCCTGCCCTCCACCCTAACAACCATAACGAAGCTCCTCATTGGCCTGCTGTGCACTGTCTCGGCTAGGCAAAAGTACCTGAGGCCTGGTCGCAGCTTGTTGAGCAGTGCCACAGGACTCATGGCGCCGAGGGCTCGTGTTTGGGGATTCGCTGAGGTTACCAGCGTGTCCAGCGTGAACTGAACAAGTTGTCGGTGCCTGTGAAGGCTGCAGAAAACCTCCTCTCTGTCTGTGTTGCTGTGAAACAGGTCCCAGGTTTCCCGGAGACATGGCTCAAACTCTTTAAGAAGCGTGTCACACACTTCGTGTCTGTCTGCTGTGAAGTCCACAGCAGTGCTGGGGAAGTTCCCCGCGACAGCATGAGCCTGGGAGGCGTTGGGGAACTGGATGAACGAGCGGAGAGCCAGCTCTGCAGCCCTCATCTTAGCCTGCTTCTTTGTTGGTCCTCGACCCTCAAAGTGGAGACCGTTGACCTCCACGCCCACAGAGAACTCTGGAGCATGCAGTGGGCCAGTCTTCGACGTGATCTCGTACTGCAGGCCCGGTCGTAGCTCGTTCAGCTGCACCAGAGCATTTTTCTGAGTGATGGCCCAGGCTGCTCTTTTACAGGTCAGGTGACTGTGGTACAGGAGCTGGTCTTTGCCATCGGCCAGCGGCTGCTTCCTCTTCAGGATTCTCTGACCGTGTCTGGGGAAAGTTGTGCAAAATGACGATGGGTGATATTTCCGCAGCAGGTCACAGTCCACGTGAATTTTACCATCGTGATTCTCCTTCACCTCCAAACTGCTTCCACCTGTTGAAAGATCGGTCATATCAGAAAACTACAGACATACAACACAACACACGCAGGAAATTAGCAGTTAGCTGAACACACATCCCCATCAGAACTCTGTAACAGGTGTGAGGCTGCTTCGTTAGTTATCGAGAGTTTGGTTTTTAACCTAAAGATTCCTGTGGCGGTATAAAAAAAGAGAGTCGTGACACACAGGTGTTCAAAGATGGAAAAAGATTTACCTATGAATGAACTGTCTGGATCCTCTGATAATGCTCCAGCACCCCAGCGTCCCGAGGGACTGATGAGGGAGGAAAAGCTGTTGCCTTCATCTGAAAAACAGCGTCATAGACACACATGAAGTAATTATATCATTACTGAAATAAGCCCAAGTTATTTCTGAAGGATCTGATAAACTTGTGAACGTGCAGAATAACGCTGGGGGCCTGCGGAGACCCCACTAAAGGAACAGAGGCTCAGGTTAGGACCAGTCAGGAAGAATTACAAGGGCCTCAAAGAGAATGAGACAGTTCTAGCCTGGTTCTATTGTTTTTGAATTGTTTTTCACTTCCAATGTGAGAAAGGCTGTGAGCCGTGCTGTAGAAGGTGCATCTCACCGCTACGGTTTTCTCATTTTAAATTGATTGTGCTTAATACATTAGAAACAGATCTACAGAGTCATGCACATTATATAACATACACCAGTTATTAATCAAACGGGAGGCAAAGACTTGGGAACACTTGGTGCATCCACACACCAAAGTAAATACAGTACGGCCGATAATTACAGAACGTTTGGCCACTAGAGAGTTATGGTGGTAGTTACGCTGCCACACTGCAGGCTGCGGGGGATTTGCAGCCCCTTCTTTTCTCCGAGCATTATACAGTTTGAGCCCTGAAGGAGAGAGGAAGAGGAGAGCCATGCACGGTACCGCTGAAGCAGCAGAGAGAGCTTCAGGTTGGCTGTGGCCCAGGAGATGAGAGGGTGTATGATGTTGAAAGACCCAAAACGTCTGGTGAGTTTCTAACACATGCATTTTAAAGCTTTCCTAAGGAGCATAAATATGATGATTGATTTTTTCTTCAGATTATTCAAAGTATTCAGTTACAGCCAACATGTTTTACCACTGCTTTGTTTTCAGTGTTTTCACCCCCGGCGGCTGCTGATTGTGGAGGGCACTGCAATGCAAACTCAAAGTCATTATGACAGCAGAGTGCAAACTATCCTGCATTAACCTCGCACCTTGCCGTGACGCTGGGCGTGTGATGCTGTTATGTTGTGGGTGGATATGAGCGAGCGCAGTGAGACGGGATGTGAATGTAATGATGTGAGTCAGGAGCTTGGGAAGGTGGTGGCCGGTGGTGGTTGGAGGTGTTCTAATGGCCTGCATCATCACAGCTAATGGGCCTATTTGTTTTAGGGTGAAAAGAAGATGATAATTGTGTTTGTCTTTGTGCTACATCGTCATTTTCACTTTTCCATGCGCCTCTCACTTGATCTCCCCTCACTGGTAAATACACACTCTGTCACTCTTCTGTCACCTCACTAACTCAAAGGTTGACCAGGTTGTAATGTAACAAACTGTTCTGGGTAATCTACCTACAATCTCGCACATCGCACAACAAAAGAGAGCAAATGAATTTGTGCAGCAATTTTAATTTGCAGCTTCTATTTTGAAACAGAGTTTGGTTCCCCTGTTCACCAGTCGTTCACTTTTAGACGTACGGTTTCTCTTATTGATCGATGTCTGAATGACTTAATTAGCACCATCACAGCTTGGTTTGGCTGATGTTTACCCCTTGTTTACCACCGTTACCCCTGTGAGGGACAGAACATGCACACTGAGTCAGGTGGAAGACAGTGCCACTGCAGAACCATCGAACATCTGTGGACGAGGGATTTAGCAGAACTGAAGAGTTGGAGTTAGAGCATAAATGTGAAGACATATTTGTTTCTTCTGCACAGAGTCCTGTTGGTAAAGTGGGAGTATTCTTCTGGAAGGAGCTGTGCGGACAGGACAACTGTGGAATCAGGAAAACCACACTGGACTAAACCCTCGGCCGTCTCAGCTCCGTCCTCCTTATACTTTGCTCTTCAGCTTCAACCAGCATTTCTTACTTTACTCTTATCTCTTCTGGTTGGAGCGTCGCTGATAGCAGAAATTGGAATGAGTGCTGATATTAATTAGGACTGCACAGCGATTTAAAGCTGAGAGACTCATTCATGCACTGAACAGGAGATAATAGGGACAAAAGAGCTGCGAGAAACTGAGAACAAGAAGCTCTCATTGCTCCATATTCCACAGTGAGTGTGTTTATCAAACCTTAGAAGTGAGGTTTCTCCAGCCAGCCACTGGTAATGAACCTTATTTAATAGAATAATGAAATTAGGCATGGCGGGGGGGAAGCTGTCCAGCGTGTGTGTGTGTGTGTGTGTGTGTGTGTGTGGTCTGACAGCTGTGGATAATCTCATTTGCTAAGTGTAATTAATGGCAAGCGGGTTTCATTTACTTAGAATGTGGACTGTCTTTCCTCAAGGGCAAAGAAATATGAAAACTTTTTTGAATAATTTCTTTATCTCTAATTCTGATATTTGTGATGGTAGATGTTATTATTTTCTATCAAAGAAGTAGAATACCGTGAGGTTGGTCAGCAGGTGGCAGTGTGCTGTATTTGTCATTCACAGAGAGGAAGAAGAGGAAGAAGAAGACGAAGCAGCACTTTGAAGCACATCCTCCTAATTGCTCTGATCCCATAAAAAGGTGCAAAAGGAAGCCAAACAGAAGCTGCTTTAAGTCTTATCAACAAACATCGGTGAAGATTCTCAGTCACCCAGGTCACGTTTTTCCACGTCTCCTGGACTTGTTTTGGTGGCGTGAAGATGTTCCCCCTCTGTGGAATTCTTAGGTAGGTACCTGGTGGTCACCTGTGGGCTGTCCCTGTGTCCACCTGAGCCAGAGTGTGAAGCCTCCTGGGTACAGGTGGAAGTGGGTGATAGGTTGTGGCCTTTGTCTTTGAGGTGTAGACGAACTGCTGAGTCCTGTCCTGATGAGGTGGCTCCTCTGTGTGGTTGAGGCTCCTGTCGTCCTCAGTGTGTACCGCACAGTCCAGGAGGGCCAAGCTGTTGTTGTGACGTCCTCTCGAGTGACTCTCATGTTTACGTCCGCAGCGTTGATGTGTTTAGTGAAACTTTCCGTGTCCTGTGTTTTAATCTTGACCCAGGTATCGTCCACATACCACAGACCTCAGGGCGCTGCTCTCTACTACAGGTCGTATGTTGTCTGGGCTGAAGCCTTGTAGCGAGGAAACGCCTTCTCCCTCGTTCCCTCGTTGATTAAGCTGCTACACAGAGTTTAAATCGTTGACACTCCA
Source organism: Microctenopoma stevenorrisi (assembly GCA_032270685.1). NCBI lineage: Eukaryota > Metazoa > Chordata > Actinopteri > Anabantiformes > Anabantidae > Microctenopoma > Microctenopoma stevenorrisi. The sequence continues at coordinate 16,863,508 of JAUMTR010000009.1, read as the reverse complement.
CAAATCCACGAAACCATTTCACCAAAGCTTTCCTGCAGGTAGGTTTGAAAAACTAAGCTTTAACCCTCTGTGCAGGCGTTGGTCTCGTTAGATGATTTACATCAAACCTTATGTGGCCTCGTCTTGTTTCTAATAGATGCAAACCCTCTAAAGAAACATCTTTGGTACAGTATGAATTTGCTGGTCTCCACGTCCACTCTCGCATCCATTAACCCAACTGCTTTTCCTCTTAAGAGCCGTGTGAGTGCTGGAGCATATCCCACCTGTCATTGGGCGAGAGGCGGGGTCCACCCCGGACAGGTCACTAGTCATGACATATAGAAACAGACATTCACATCTACCAGTTTACCTAACACTAAGCACAGGTCTTAGGACAGTGGGAGGAATGCTGTATTGTATTTCATCTTATATATTTGCCCTATCTATTTCTTGTAACATCTTTCTGAGGTTGTTGATGGTCGTTTAAGCATTTCACTGCATATCGTACTGTGTATGACATGAGACATGCATGGGACAAATAACATCTGAATCTGAGGACGCCAGAGTCCCTGATCTCAGCGACTGTTCTCGTATGTGCATCACAATTATATTTCTGCAGTAGAATCTGTAGGTGCTGATAGACTCCCTTGTTATGAAAAGATAAACTAAAGTTGGTGAAAAATGTTTCCTACGTCGACACAAAAAGCTGAACCTTCCGCTGGATTCTTTTTATCTTTCAGCTCTCAGGAAATATGCTGTGATAATGCTTTGATCACTTCACTGTACGCGTGAGGGAAGGCTGAGAGAGCAAACAGCTGACAGCACATCCACCGAGGTGACGAACACAACCCACGTACAGCGCTACACAAACACAACCTCACATCACCACAGATAAACACACAGACACTGAATAACTATACACTGGCTGTGCCGTCGCATTAACAGCCAGACAGCTGGGTTGTTAGCAGAAATTAAAACTAGTGCAGGAGTGAGGCACTAATTTAACTAAACGCTGAAACCTGTGAAGGCAAATATTGTTCAGTAAAGTCTTTTTTAAGTTAAACTCTCTGTGGGTCTGCATGTTGCCCGACTCCCATATGACTCAATCTATACGCTGATTCAGATGAAAAAGATCTGAGAGCATTGAGATCTAAGCGGGGGAAATGAGGACCTGAGGACTGGGAGCAAATCAAGGCAGACACCAGAAAAAATCTTTGTTTGCTCATGAGGTCTGTGGACTCGTTACCCTTGTTAGGTTGCTTGTTACTATCAGCTGTGATGGCCTCACAGGTTCAGATCCTGCTCACAGCGTCAGACCTGGCTCTTAGCGAGAGCAAGAACCACAGAAAAATCTCACAGTTGTACCGCCGCTATGGTTTCACACAGGATCATCATCACTGCTGCAGGTGGCCAACACATGCCATGCTATTAACTATTTCAAACAATTAACTGATTCATCAAGAAAACAGTTCTCAGATTAATTCAATTAATCAATTATTTACTTTACTTTACTTCTCAGACGCTTTTATCCAACATGACTTACAAGGAGAAGACACCAGAAGTTACCATTCAGATTCCGTAAATTCTTGTTACTAGTTACTAGTAACTACGAGTCACTGAAACTCATCAAGACAAAGAACATGCATAGGAATGTGTGTGCGTGTGTGTGTGCGTGTGTGTGTGTGTGTGTTAGACTCACTTGAGGTATTTTTGAACAAGTGAGTTTTAAATGTTGTGTAAAGGTGGCGGTGAGGGGGTGTGACATGGGTGTATTTCGGCTGGTTAAGAATGAGGCGGGCCGCTGCATTTTGGACCCTCTGTGAGGGGAGTTTAGAGATGACCATTGCCTGGACGAGGCGCTGTGCAGCCTGTTGGGAGAGAAAAGGCCTCATCCTACCTACAGGGTAAACCTACAGGACCTGGAGGTCGCAGCAACATGCTCACCTCAGGCTTGCAGAGATACACGTTTGTTAATTAATTTGTTTATTCGTGGCAACAAGGAGACTTGGCTGCAGGAAATCAGAGGCGCATGTCAACAGCTTAACCTTAATAAGACCTTAACAGGAGTCTAGACAACGAGCAAGTCAGTCTCTTCAGATAATTCTGGCATAACGCCAGTTGGTCCTTATTAAAACTGAATAAGCATGAAGTAGAAGTACAGTAGTGAAATCCTGATGTTTTCCTTTGGAGAATATCTGCGTTCAGACACATTTATGTGTATCTGGATCCAGGTTGAATATCTGATACGCACCACAAAGCGTTTTCTCACGCAGTCTAATTCTAAATTTAGCTCAGTGCACCAACTCCTTAAATCACACTCAGGCAACAAAGCGTCTGCTTTCAAATCAACCGGCTGATCATCATTATTCTGAATTGACTGATGAAATTATTGCCTGGAACATGTGGTGATGTGCAATGAAAGTGAAATGCGAGAAAATAACAATGACAGCAACAATCTAAGGCGAGCTGCTGACAGCTGGCGACGCTCTTGTTTTAACTTTTAGTGCCTCCGCCCGCTGCTTCACCGTCACTTTATCAGTATGATGGGTTAGGCTTCGTTTGTCTCCAACTGTGGCCTTAAAATCGCTGCTTGTAAAATGTCGATCAAGCATCGGGATTCTGGGTAAAACTGTGCTTGTGGTTGAGTGGTTGAGAATGTAAGAAAAGGTTAATACAGTGTAATAAAATTTAGTCAGTGTTCAACTTTATTTTGCCTTAATTAAATCATATTTCCAATAAAAGTCAGTTCATAATTAATTATTTTTATTATTTATTCGTCACATTAAATGGTTCAAACTCCATTTGCATTGTTACTAGTTATATGAAATCTACATTATTAGGTCAATGAATTGTTCTCTGCATCATTTTGAACTATAGAACTGTTATTCCCTCCTTTGGGTAAATGACGCAGCAGGAAGCATCCTGGAGGACGGTGCAGACTCTGTATGTGTGTAAGGATGCATAGGGTGTGTCTAATAGCTGAATCTTTTGCTGTGATAGCTCAGGCCAAAACAAAAGTTACGAGAGGACCATTAAATACAATTTGCTGCAATTTTCTCAGACTCAGACATAATAAAAGACTTTTATTATCCAAACAGACGAATGTTTTTCTTTCTTTAGAATTGGACCGTTTGAGTCGGAATAAAATGACGCTGATGATGTTTGGTGGCCTGGTGGCTCAATGGGTAAAGCGTCAGCAGAAGGTCGCAGGTTCAAAACCCCGCCCGACTCCTAGTCCATCCCCTACCAGGTGTGTCCTTAAGCCAAACATTGTTGTATATTAAAACATAATCTTAACTATCTTCTATAAAACAGCTACTTGAACCCTAACGCCATTGTACTATTGCACATATAATACTGGGCGTGTAAGACGGTAGTTAGTCTGGACTGCTCAGCCGACAGACATTTTTGTCTGTTGGTAGATAGCACTCCGACCCAGCACTGTAACATTTACTCTTCTGATATTAAAACTGATTTTAACTTGAATTGAATTGCTTCTGGGAAAAGAGACCACAACACCCAGCGCTAGCTCCCTGTGAGTCGCTTTGGATAAAAACATCTGCCAAGCAAAGTCAAGTTTAGTTGACGTGAAGCTGGTGAAGTAACTTTAGTACCAAAGCTTAGTATTATTATCCATATGTTCAGGTGGAGGAACGTGTACATTCACAGAGTCTTGAAATTTCCTGGTATTTGATTTTTAGTTTAGCTCAAAGTGAAGGTAGATGAAGAAAACAATCAAATCAGGATTCTAACACCGTCTGAAACACACGCCGTTAATGTAAACCTTTTATAGCTTATTCAGCCCCAGTGGAGATCAAAACTGAAGCCCTGTCAGCTCCCTTCACATTGTGCTGCAGGAGAAATGGGACCCCTAATCTTTGCAGAATTAGTACCACTTTACCCACTGAGCATCGCTGCAATTAAGTTAAATGGGCACACAAACCATATTGCTAATGTTTCTGTGAAGACAGAGCCACAGAGAAGTATGGAGATTGCAGAATCCATCAGTGAAATTGCGCGCTGACACGCCCCACTAAGTTTGACTGCACGATGGAGCTCACTTATCCAAAATGCATCCAATACACAGACATGTCCAAACGCATGATGTGTCATCAGAAAACCTCTGACAGACTCATCACGGGCAACAGCTGTTTGTTCCATGTTGGATCATCATAATCCTCGTTGAAAGCAGGACAATCAAATCATTTCTCCGGCTAGAGTTTACAGCCAGCAAATGACAGTTTGCTAATTTTGACGAGAAAGTCAGCAGAAGGGGATTTTTTTTTTTTATAGCCAACTGGGAATTTATTTTTACTGAAAAGCTCACAACTTCATCCTGTCATCTGTACACAGAAGAAATCCTTATTAATAAGGTAATTTCATTCTAGAATTAACAGACGAATCTTTTCCACAGAAGCACGAGTTAACTAGAAAAGTCTTTTTTTCAAACTGCTAACATGCACAAACACTCAGCCTGAGATGTTGAAATGAGTGCTCTGCACACAGAACCACCACACGTGTTCTTTAGCAGGGAGACACTGGTCTCTGTCAGAGTCAGGGCGTTGATAGTGGCTTCTTCTACTTGCTTGTGTGTTTTTTTTCCGCCTAAAACACGTCAAACATACTTGGATTACAGCCGGAGGACGAGGACGTACAGTTTTCTGGTCTGCAGTGGAGTCACTGAGCTTTGTTGTAAACATTCGAGACAAAGCTGTCGCCTTCTGTTTCCAGAATGACAGCTGGCACCGGAGTGCAGCCCGTTGATGGATGCAGTGGAAGTATTGGTTAAGTGCATTCTGGCCCCTAAAATAGTGGGATTTGAGGAGCTCCATTTAGTAATGATTTTTCAAAGAGGACACGCTCTCATGGACGGAAGAGGCCAACGGGTCATTAATGAAAGTGGGACGGGATTAGCGCACTTTGAATAACCATTGGAGTTAATACAAAAGCCATCGTGAAGTAATCTGCAGCATTTACTGGGGATTAGCAAGTGGAGAACAATGCCAGTTTAATCTGGAAAAGGCTGACCTGTTGCCCAGACAACTGTAATTATGGTTATCAGAGAGTGCGACATTTTATTTCTCAGAGTTAATGGACCAAACTAACTGTGTCTCACAGAAGTTTCTTTTATACAGTTGATCTGTTTAATTAGCAGAAATAGACGACATAGAATTGGTCACATCTAGATCAATGCACGCTTTACGACATGCAGCTGCAGGCTGGGGGTAAATCAACTTTGACGGCGTTTTGCCATGAATGAGGAAACAGGAACAGGAAATATTTGCAATCTGAACGGACCTGGGAGCTGAGGACAATGCTGGATGTCTGAATCTGTTACAGACAAAAACTCAGCCTCTCTGGTCACAACAAAAGACAAAGAAGACAAAAACAAAATGCAGGTTAAACATTGCTTCAATAGAATAACCTGCGTCTAACATTTCGTCTGTGATTGTTTGGACATAGACAATAAGGTGACTGTCACTATAAACACGTAGCTCAACGGGATAGGAAGGTGGCAGGATCAAATCCCAAGCCCCTCCCCCATAACAGGTGTGTCCTTCAGCAAGACACCCAGCGCTAGCCCCTTGTAAGTTGCTTTGGATAATAGATATGTCTGATAGTTTGATGACACACAAGAATCACCAGACTAAAGGTTACTGTGCTGTAGTTGCCGTGATATCGCAGCAGAAAATAAGAATGTCGTAGGTATAGAATAGAATTCATCATCTGTTAGGACACAACAGAACCGAGTGATACCTGTGTTAATGCACCATGATAGTTTATGAACTGACAGAGTGAAGTCACTGTAAATCCACCAAATAAATATGAACACGGAGACCATCCCTCCTGCATTCCCCTCAGAAAGTTCAACAAGCTGCTGGACTAACCTTTGCCTTTACTCCTCCTCCTCCTCTTCCTCCTCGCCCTTCCTCTCACAGCATTGTCTGACCTTTCCGTGTTTCTGCTGCATGTCCCACGCGTTGGTGCCATTTAGCTGCTAATTATTTTCCCTGTAGACTTTTGTCCTCTGCTGCTTCTTCTCGTCTGTTTGACGGAGGACTTGTAGTGCAGCTCTGCAGCCCTGCACAGCGACTGACTTCTCCCCCCTGCTGCCGGCTTTAGGAGGCAGGCGGCTGTTCGAGCTGTGACATCATGAGGAGAGGGAGAGCTTTGAGTTGTGTGGCATCAGCTGGTTGACAGCAACACGTTTCCCAACTTGGAGAAACAGCGTATGAGCCATTAAACCGCACAACTGACAGTTATTCCATGAAAACAAATCCTAAAACACACCAACATTTCACTGGCGGAAGAGGAGATATTCTCGTTGTGAGAGGGCAACGTTTAAAGATGGCAAGTTTAAGTTTCAGCTTCTATGTTTCTGCATCGTTTTCATTTTAATCTGCCTGCACTCCTTATATATTATTTGCCTCGTCCTATTTTCATTGTCATTTTCTACTGGTGTTCTTCTAAGTGTTGCATCAAAGATTTGACATCACCATAACTAGAACAATGGAGGTTGAAAGACAACTGCGGGTTGGTTGATTACCAAGCCTGAGGAAACACCTGAAAGGCAGCAGCAGAAAGAAATGAGTAATACCCTAAAACGCACTCCACAGCGGTAGGTGGCAGTAGTGAGTTCGTTCCAGACACCAAAAAATACGGTAGAACAAAGTTGGAAGAGTCAACAGGTCAAGAAATAACGTGAGAAATGGTGGAACAAGATGAGAACAAACACTGGTTCTACACAAATATAATGAAATATGCCGGGGCACACGTAGCACTATAATATTTACAGAAACTACCTGATAATCATGCATGACTGGGCTGACGTGTCGTGACGTTAACACTAATACTAACCACATTTACTGGGAGGAACATCCCACTTGAGTTCTTTAATTTATCAGCCCCGGATGTATTGTGTAATTCATTAGCTCCACTACTCTCATGTACATTCAAGTCACACTGCACTGCGCTCGGTATCCAGCGAGTAGCACTGGGACTGTTTCCCTGATCCAGATAGGAAGCAGTTACTGTGGCTCGGGTCGGGAGTTTAACACGCTGGTACTGAACAGAATCTGAGTGAAAGCATCAATAATAAACAGACCATAACAAAAAACTATAACGTTTAATGACAGTTTCAAACAGACATCTGACTCCAGACTTTCTGCTTAAATTTGAATTATTTTGCATCATAATTCCCACTTTGCATAATCTTCCCCACTTTGCTTCCAATTAATAGCAGCTGTCTAATCCTTGCCAATCACCTTTTCTCAACCTGGCAATCTGCATCGATTCTTCTCTGTTTTTCTCTTTATTCTCTTTATTGTAGGTATCAACAAATTTTATCATGTCTCTTCTTCTCTCTGGACTTTATTCTTTTGCAGGTTTGCAGTTTTTCTGGTGACTGACCACGTCTACAGAAGATTAGCAGGATGCGTTTTAATCTCCACTTGTGGACTGAAGGCCGTATGTTATATGGATCACCCTGAGCCTCTGGGAGTCACATGTCTCGTACGAATGCTCCGCTGCTGCATTCTCGTATGATGATCCACCTTTTCTTACCGCGTGCCTTCAAACATTGCTTTATGCTAATTTATAGGTGGAGAAGTGAAGATTTGCCCAAAGCTCAGGTTAATGCAGAATACTGTGTCTGAAAAGTGACTGTGATGAAAACGTACACTTATTAGTGTGTGCAAATACTGACACTCACTGTCGGTGACTAGTGCACCATTTATTTGGTGGATCATTTGTTCAAGTATCTGCAAAATTAATAATTCAATTCTGATCAACTTCAGATAAAGTTTGTATTTAGTGATGAGAAGCAAATGAAACCTGTATTAGCCACATACTAATCTAACATTGTGAATATTGCAGACAGTGCACTAGACATATTAACACCCGCAGAGAATGTCATGTACTGAGGTAGTGGCAAGATTAACATCATAGACACAGACACATACACACGTGGATATTACGCATTGGCCATTTTTCTTTAGTGGTTAAAGCTGCTGATAAAAAGCAGTGCCACTATCTGTAGATCTGAAACCAAGTTGTAGTATTAACATAACAGATGTGTGTTAATTAGCATTTTTTTTGTCCATATTTGGTTCAAATTTCTAACGTTCGGATAGAAACTGATGTTGTTTTCTTGTTGGAGTTATACCGCCCTCTACTGGCCACTTAGCCAGTTAAAGCAGCTTTAATGATTGTTGTACTGTTCACACTTACTGAAAGGGACGCTCTTAGTGAGTGGTTGATTTGGACTTGATCAAAGACTGAAATGTCCGTTATCCTGAACAGTTTCCTGTTAGAGGTTGCAGAGGTGTTGGTAACAGACCCAGCTGTCAGAATACACCCTGCACATGTCCCCGATTTATCACATAGACAGATAAATAATACATAGACAGATAAACATTCACAACTATAGACAAATTAGAGTCATTAATTAACCCCAACCCTAACTGCATGTCTTTGGATCTTTTTCTCAAGTGCTCCAATAAACTTCACAGGCTTATTGAAGCAGGAGCAAACCTGCAATAGAAATTTACGATCATAGCAGAAATAATGCATCTGACATTTGCTCCTGATGTTTCCAGACATCCAAACTGTGAAGGTGGCACAAAGTAGGTGTGAGACTTCAGCACCATGCAGACACAACATGAAGCTATTACTGCGTCTGATGAGATCAGATCGTACTGTATTTCGGCCTGCGGCTAAGATCCCACAGGGCAGGGAGAATGAAGTGCTCTCAAAAATGAGCTCAACATCCCAGCAGATAAGGACACTGCAGCTTCCCAGCTCGCACCTCAGGCCAAACATTATCCTGTACATTAGATTCATCTCAATGTTTGTCTGCGAAGAGCTGTTGCCGCCTGCAGGCGCATGTTCTCCACCTTCTTCTGTTAGGTTTGGTCTCGAGGAGGATTTGGCTGCATGGTCACGATAAATTAAGTTGTTTTGTTGTGTCGTGTGGAAATATTTGTCATATCACACAATTGGCATAGTTATGCTTTTTATGTTTTTATGTTTTTTTTGCACTTTGCACATTTTTTAGTTCTATCTTGTGTATTTCGAGGGTTCAGCAGGTTTTTGGTTTGATGTAAGGGACTTGTTTAAATTATGTTGTATGAATATAGTTTATTCTTTATTTAAAATGATTAAAGTCATTAGCTTAAGCTGTGTTTAGACCATAATTCCTGCTGTGTTTGTTACTTTACTAATACTTATAATTTATAATTTTATTTAACTTTCAGTTTTAATGGACTTTTTGTAAAGTGTATTAAATAACTGTCTGTACTTTCTTCCCTCTTCTCTCTCGCCCCACCATGTTGTCATAATTGTGTGTGTGTGTGTGTGTGTGTGTTTGTGTGTGTTGATGAGAGGTGCGTTAGTTTTATCGTTTTTCCAGAGCGGCGCTGTAAAGTCAGCCACTGTGGTCACGCTCCGGTGAAGTGGCGGGGACATTCATTACGCTGTGAATAACGATCACACTGTGATTAAGTTGATTAGATTTCATGAATATTTGAAAGGCGAATCAAATTTCTGATTAAATATTTACTGGTGGTTTCCTTCCTGACAGACTGGGAGATCATATCACATCTCCCAGATGGTTTACTGTACTGTACTGGGAAGTTTTTATGTCTCAGCGTCACACTCCAGTATTATTTAAATGTACAATATGTTAATCAGGTTTATTACTGTTTTAATGACATTTATTTAACACACACAGTTGCTTATATGCAATAATGTATTAACTTATTATTGCTTAATGAAGTATACCACATGAGTTATACTGATGAAGGTTCTTCTATATTTGTTTTTTATTTATATATTTTTTACATATATATTTTACAGATTTATTTTTAAAGATGTGTCATGTTAGTTTTCAATAAATCAACGTCCGTCACTCAATTAGTTTGAATCTAGAAAATTTCTAAAACGTGAGTTGTGATAGAAAGGTTAATTTTTTATGTTTTTTATTAAACAAGTGTGGATTTAGTGCTGATTTAATTAGAAACCCCCACAGTGAGACTAAACAAATGTGTCAGAAGAATATGAACTTTAAACATATCTGAAACATGGTATAAATGATATCACAGGGACTCCACTTCCACCCATTGAGGACATCCAGAGGAAGCACTGCCTGTGTCGAGCACACAGTATTCTTAAGGACTCCTAACACCCTGCCCACGGACTGTTGTCTCTCCTGCCTTCGGGCAGAGGCTTCAGGTTACCCCGGACAAGAACCAGTAGACTTAGGAACAGCTTTTTTCCCAAAGCTGTCTCCTTGCTGAACTCCTCTGGGGGGGGGGGGGGGGGGGGGGGGGGGGGGGGGG
>JAUMTR010000009.1:16795723-16849076 GCA_032270685.1 Microctenopoma stevenorrisi | reverse complement strand
CATTTTGTTGGGCAGGGAACGGACATTGGCCAGGTGGATGGATGGAAGAGAGGTGCGCGTTCCGCGCTGTCGCAACTTAACAAGTGCTCCTGCGCGCCTACCTCTTCTGCGTTGTTTCCACGTCCCATAGACGACTGCTGCTCCTCCGATCAGGGCCTCAAAGTATTTCCCAGGTTCAGTTAAAAGTAGAAGAAATAAATCCGGAGTAGCGTGTTCATAACGGAGCAGCTCAGCTCTGCTGTATGTGATCGTGTTACAATATACAGAAACAAATAAGGTACAAAAAACAAGACAGAAAAGGAAAAGTCCTGGAGAGCGAAAAACCGTGGCAGCCGTCTGCGGCGCCATGTCTCAAAGAATCGGGCCGATTACACCCGACAATGACAAGCAGCAATGAACCCTACACTGTGTGTTGAGTTGCCAACGCGTTCGACGTTTCTGAATTATAAACCAGCTCATGTGGATTTTGTCAGTTGATGCATGGCTGGTTGGAAGCACTCTAGCCAAACCTAAGCCAGTTATCCTGGGAACAAACAACCTCTGCTGCAGGGATACTCACTCTGAAGCTGGAGCAAGTACTGGCAATAACATAACACAAATACCATTTCACATACACTTCCGAGAGGCTGCAGATGTCAGTTATGAAGTAGTGAAGCGCCCTCATTGGTAGTGAAGCCGGTGACGGCTCCTCAGGTGCCGCCGACAGAATCAGGTCAGTCCCGTATGGTACGTTAAGTTGCTCGGCTAATTCACACATTTGCAGTGTTTGTTGGTTTCAAATTCAGCTCCTCTGGATGTAATATTGCGTATCAGCGTTGGCTTGATGCATAACAAGCTGCAAGTACGGAAGCCAAAGCTAAAGCCATTATCACGGAAGAAAAAACCCTGACTGCAGATCTTAGTAATGAAGTGGTGTGAACAGAAGCTGGTGAGGAGGAGGAGTAAAGGTGCAGCTGCTCTGTGTGACTGGTAGCATTTAGTGTCACGGCACTAGGGGTCACTTCATCAACCGTTTCTCAACGGTTTCTTCTCTAATAAACTGTCTGCACACAGACGTCCCTAAAGGTAGCGGTGATGAATTAAGGTTAGCTGAACCTAGCTAAAAGCCCACCACAGGCCCTACGCCTGGCAGGCAACTGCTCCACCTCCTGAGCCACGGCCGCCCTTTGGCACGATATATATAAATGGATCTGAACTGGGTGATGAAATATATAAAACACTATGAGGATTTCCTACGTATCTAATCTGATTTAATCAGAGGCATTCACTACAAAGTTTGTGTACTGATACTGAAATGGTACAAATGCCCTGAAGTCGTCACTACAAGTTTCAAATTTGGTTTTCACTGAAGTAACTAAATAAAACGTTTGTTATACGACATAGTATGGCAACCCGGTAAAAGAAATAGGACGAGGTTAGGTTACTGATATTTCAGCATGAAGTGATTAAAATCAGAGCCAGGAGCAAGCTATGGGCTACAGAATAAGTTAGTGGACTAAGAACAGTAGCACAAAGGTGCGTGTGTCTTGTAGAGTTGCCTTTGTCATAGTCCAGTAACCACAAAGGTCAGCTGTGCTGAGGTGACGCACTTCACAACGCAACTCTTGAGGGACATGAATGTCTGGCTTGCAGCCAAGCCTGTTTTGCGACTCAATGGATTATTATTGCAGCTAAGACTCTTTTCTATTTTCTTCTCCCTCAAAACAGCCGGCACCGTTTTCATTTTGTACAAAGCAATGGAGAGGAGGGAGGGAAAAAGCGTAAAAGATGCGTCTCCCTCACATTACATGCATGAACTGAACTAGGTGTGAAAGTCGTTAGCATAATGAAGCTCGGGAGGCTACGCAACCGAGGCTCACAAAGAGCCGCAACAGCACAAAGCCAAACAAGTGATGTCCTGTTCAAATAGAATTTAAAGCATAGACCACTAAGAGGCCACAGTAATAAAAATAATAGGAATATTTGTCAAACTAGTTAGTAAACTGCTTTAAATTACATAATCAACAGAAGCTTTAGGAATGTTCTGTGTTTCTGGTCTCCACACAGAATCTGTATTTAAATGATGACAGCTCAGTCGTCTCCAAACCCAAGCATGAGCGGTTTGATTCCCAGTCCCGGCAGGCTACAAGGCCAAGTGTCCTTGGACAACACACTGATACCCTGACCCTTGGCGTCTGTCCACAAATAGGGAGTTATTATCATTAAATTAAAGGTATACGCTCCAAGTTCACCAGCTAATCAGCCCAGCTTTTTGTGATGATAGATAGTCGTCAGCTACAGCTGAAGATAAGGCCATCAAAGTGGCAGAAACAAACAACTAAAAGACGCCTTAATGAGTCTGTTTGTTTCTCCTCCTATATTTTCTAGCCACAATCAATTTTGTCCATCTTAACCATAGTAGATTTTCTGAACGAAAGTAAGCATTTCAATTCTTTGGATAGCATCATATCTCATACTCCTACGTGCATTTAGGAAACTCCACACACAGCTTGTTAGCAGAACTAACCTGATAACCACAGTTACCCACACCTGTTGATACAAGTCCCAAGACTTGCTATAATCAAATATACTTAACCCAGCAACAAAGGGGTACTTACTGGTAGGTCTGTGAAGGCTATACCTGTTAAGGGAGAGGGAGAGGGAGAGCATTAGCACCAGGTAGCCAAATCCAATCTGTTTAAAACACTGATTTTACCATAGCCAGGTAACCATAATGCATGTAAACTCATTCCTAACTTTATTCCTCCGTTCCTTTGTAAATGATGTTAGCCGTGCACTCGGTAAATATTGGTTTGGTGGTTCATTATACAAGTTAAGATGTGTTCACTCAGCAGAATATCAGCATTGTCATGCATTTGGTTTTGGAATCTGAGCTCTTCACCTAAGCTGTGGCCATTCTTTGTGTAGAAGCAGGTGTTGTTGATGAGGTTAACACAGCAGCCAATCACATCACCCGTTGTAAACGTGGGTCCATAGGGCTGCCCGGTGCCGGATGAGCAGAAGGAGTGGCCATCATCTCCGTGGTAACCATATGAGTGCTTGTCCCAACCTGAGGGATGTGAACGTAAGGTGTCTGAGCATGAGCACTGTGCATACAATGAAAAAGACTTAATACAGAACAGATGATTCATTCTAAGACCGCATTCAAACAAGAAAAAGCAGTGGAGACACTTAAGTCAGTGTAGGCAGGATGAAACTTGTCCTGCAGAAACATGACTCAATTGAAGACGTGGGAACTGATGATGCCAGAGAGCAAAACCTTCTTATTCAAGTACATTTTTTAAAATAATTTGAATAGTCAATTAATCAGGGCCACTGTCGACCAACCACTGCCAGAAAAAATGGCTGAACAATAGGAACATGTCAAGCAGCATATCTGATGCGAGTGCACCCATGCAACCAAACTCTGCAGCGCCAGTTCTTTTTTAAAACTTGGGAACAAAGCTAGAACAGAAATGCCGTGTTAATATTCCAGCGCTTTGGTACATATGGGTGTTTTTGTAATAGGAATGTGAGCAGAAGCAGTTGCTCAAACTTTTCAATCAGTGGGACAGCTGGTTGTATTCACCATGACTGAAGAAGGTCGCAGCTCATTCGGTTCTTTTTTTTAAGTTTGATATCCTCCTGTTTTTTTTCCTTTGCCGCCTACATCGCTTTCCTTTAAGTAAATAACCTGAATAAATAATAATTGGTAAGAATAATCACAGGCCGTATTTTTCAGTTTAACAAAGCTCTGTATGAGAACAGGCTGCTGATCAGTGGATGGCCTCTGGGCTGTCGTAACATTAAAAACTGAGCAGCAGGAACCTGAGAGTTACTGCTGCGCTGCAGAATTAATCCTTCTGTGTTCACGTTAATCACTGAACGAAAGCACCAAGTTCTGCAGCAGTCTGGCATCAGTTCTTTAATTAGCAAATTTTCATTAGCATCTATCCATCAGCTTGGACTTTGCCGTTTGCTCTGGGCCTCCTGTTATCTGTGTACAGAGGGACTGGAGCTCCTGGGTGGGTCCTGCACTCAGACTGGTGAAGGGGTGTCTGGGCTCCTGTTTGGCCTGATAACCCCAGTCATCACTAGAGTGACGTCTTCCAGTGCGGTCTTACTGGTACCATGTCACAAGAAAGAGAACAGGCAGGGGCAGCGAAACCTTTCCTTACATGCATTTATATCTGCAGCAATGATTTTTTTAAAAACCCATCAGGTTTTGCAGGTCCTCCATTACATGCATGTTTAGCAGTGCAACAGCGGAATCAGAAAACAGATCAGTGAACAACATTCAGAAAAAGCCAGAAACTAATAATAATGTGTACCTAATTTATTTCTGTTCCCCACTTAATTTCTATAGGTGTCTGTTAGGTGGTCAGAAACCACATGTTTTTGTGCAGTGCTTTGAATGCTGTCTAATGGCAGGTGTAGGCACTGGCATCAGGAAAACATGACATCACCTTCTAAGATGAAGTAAAGGTGTTGACTTTTAGTGTATTAATAAAAAGGCTTTTAAGGCTGCAACAAGACTTAAATGAATTAGTGGGCCTATGAAACATGTGCACATCTGCTGCAAAGCCAGATCAGAGTGAGGGTGACTCACTCCACCAAGAAGACTTACTTCCTGCTGGCTCCCAAAACACATAATTGGCAGAAGATTTCAGCAGGTCTTTTTGTAAACTCACGAGTTTATTGATTGGATTTCTGAGTCTAAGACACGATTCACTAGCATAAATCTAACAATATGTATACTATCCAAAATATTTAGTTTGATGTTAGCCACAGAAAACCTCAGAAGCAGTTTTCTTTTTCCCCACCTACTCACATTCATCACAAACGTACAAGACACAAAATAAAAAAATCAGAAATATTTGTGTCCTTGTTTTGTTATCTTGTTGTGTATCTTTCTATAATTCCTTGTTTAAATGCACTACAGGCCTCTTACACATGCAGAGATTCTTCAGGCTCTGCAATAAGTAATAAGATAACAAGGAAATGAAAACTATCATTTACAGAGACACTCACTCTGTGTATCTGAGGCAAATCTCTACAGGACAACAAGTTCTACTACAACACTAGTATGTATTGTGACATACTGCAGATAAAGAGTGAAATTCCTCTCACCACACCTGAAAGCAACAGCAATAAATATAGACATGAAACAAACACACAAAGTGTCATCTTACCAGGGAGTCGGTTCATGTTTACACCCTGAGCTGAGAGGCCAATGCCCATGTACCTGTAGAACAGACAGTTTATTTAGAAATAGAAAAACGTCAAACGACCAACCAATAGGTCCTTAATGATTAATCCTAGACAACATGCATGTTCAGCATGTTAATTATTTTCTACAGGCACACTGACAGTATTGTATTATGCAAGAGAAAAACAGTGGTTGAAGAGAAAACATGCTAATTCTTACCACTAGTAGTACTTAATCTTGTAATATTCTAACATCATCATATTTTATAATTTATCACATTTATTGACAATGCCCTTTTATCTGGGACATATTCGATATTTTATTCACGAGGAATGAATTAAGACAATCAGCAGATTAAGCATCTGTCTGCCACTGCCTAGAAACATTTTGACATTTTTAATCTTATCTTTAACTTCCTGTATGATAATCATTTCCAACTCCAACCAATGAATGGATTTGTGAGTCGATGAGGATCAACTGGTTGGAAATGACCAGTGAAGTTATCTTTTGCTTGAGGCTTTGCAGTTGACTGAATCTCTTAGAGAACCTCATGTATAAGGAGATACCCGCTTTTCTTCAGATGATCCCCATTAAGTCGAGTAAAGACAAGAAACCAACTGAACTGCAATATTTATTCCCACATCCCCAGTTAACAGCACATTTGTAACATTTACACTATGTGGCGATAACTAAAAGTTCGGCTAAAAATCCTGCTTCAGTCAATATGCTGCAGAGAATCAGCACATGTAAATCCAGATCACAGTAGACCGTTGCCATTGTTACCGTTTTTTTTCTAGGCAACTCTGTAACACTACTTTGTAAACATGTGTTATCCCACATAAACAGCTTGTTAAATAGTATAATCAAGTCAGAGATATGTCACCAGTGAGCGCAAGTTTATACAATCTAATAATTATTATTTAAGTATTATTTTAATAATACAATCAAAATATTAAATTAAATGGATGTCAACGTGTATGTATGTATGAAATGTTATAGTTAATATGGAATATTTTTTGTTTGTTTGCAACTAAATGTTATGTTTGTCTGAATCGTGTTTCTCTTGCAAATGAGGCTACTTGTCTCAATGGGATCACCTGTATAAATATATATATAAATAAATGTAAAAAACACTAAGTAATGTTGCAATAAATGCAAATATACAAACTTTACCAAAGTATGGATCTGCTGGTCGAAACAAAGCTTAATGTTTACCGAGATATTTTACTGTGGACCAAAGACTCTGGCGTCCCATGAGCCAAGTGTTGTCCTTCTGAAATGTTTTGCCCTGTTCTGTGTGCTTACCCATCTCGTCCTTTACTGATGATCTTCACCTCAAAGTAGTAGACTCCACAGGCAGCTGGGATGGGGTGAGTGGCTCGCACAGATGCTGCATCTTTAGGAGTTTTGCCGTGACCTTGTGGCGGAGGAAAACCAGACACGGGAGCAAGAGGTTGTGTTAAAGATGGAGACTTGGTTACTTTCCGTTACCCTAAAATAATAGAAGACAGACTACAGCTACCGATTTTGATTTATATTAAGAAGCATAGTTAAGGATTTTGTGGTACATGGAGAAAGAGAATTGTTTGTAGAAAATGACTCTTGAGGGGGATTTAAAAAATCACTTATTTTGTTGAATCACATTTTGTGCTTGAACAGAACAATAATTTTGAGTTAACTGATTATTGATAATGTGTATAACTAACTGACTGCTGTAAGTATGGATGCTTTTTTTTTTTATATTGCCGAATGTTGACATAGCTCCTCAACAGATAACGGTGGTACAACAGTATTTATACAGCACTGGGACATTATATCCAGGTCAGCTGTATCTTTAAATTGTACTTCGCTACAGTGAACAACACAAGTCAATCCATCATGGAGATAAGGTTAAGGTATCTGATAACACCACAGGTTATTTATTGTCGAAGACTAAAGTAAAAAGTCTTTGCATCATTATTAATAAGTTTAGTCAGAACTAATGTATTTTGAACAGCATTGTTTGTCGTGTTTTATTCTTTAATTTTGACAGGATAACCACTTAACAGTGATAGAGAGACGTTAACACATTGCAATTTTGAATTACACGATTATTTTTTGATAAATCAAAATACTTACGCTTTTTAAAATTTCCTTATTTACTTATATCTTGCAGCAAACAGCCAGTGGTTAAAAACTGTTTAGTTGTGGAGAAAGACCACCATATTTCATAAATTAATTATAAGAAATATGGATGTTTAATGTGGCCAACTATCAACCTACCATAACTAAAAGCCTTCTCAATGCAATCATGTTTGTAATTACAGGAACATTTTACATATATGTACCACTAACTTAACATATTGCTATTTATATGATAAACATCTGTTTTTCTTTAGAAAAAAATGTTAATTTAGTTGTTTGTTTGGGAGAAAAACAGAACATTATAACAAACAATTGTTTTATCTTAATTGTTTTCAAGTAGAAACAAGATATTTAAAATAAAACACAATCAGTTGTCTTTCTTACAATGTTCAAGCCTAGGGAGGCCTTTTCTTTTGACAGGCTGTTTGAATGATATCCGATTATTTGTCACCAAGAGTCTGTTTCATGGCGTAGGTTTAATTAGAGATCTGAATGATTGTGCATATTAATATGAGAGGCTCCCTCAAATCTGGACTGATGTAAATAAACAAAAAAAATGTCCTCACCTCCATTTTACATTAGTTCTCGTGGCAAAATGGTTGCCAGATGAACACCCCATTAAGGTGAGGGGAACAAAAGAATTACGAAAAAAAAACCACCCAATATTTATAGGTTACAACACAATTATTAACTATGATATGCATCTATGTGTTGAAAAATCAAGAGTCAACACTCTGAAAACATTTAACTTCACTGACATGTTAATTATTGACAAAGATATCGATTGATTAATTAACCAAATCAGATGACGACTATTATCTACAGAAACATAGTTATGAACATTACTTTGTCTATATGCTTTTTATGTAGGAGTCCCAAATACTGTTAGCATATGATGTGTAATCTGAAATTCAATGTTGTTGTTTTAAGATACACAGTTTTAGATCCTTTCTGTAAAAATGTTATTCTATTACCCGGCCCGTGTAAGATTTGATGACTACAAACCCACTAGTCTACCATTTCCCAAACAAAATACTGAATTCCACAAGCTCTAATAGGTTCTTTGGTTATTCGGTGCATATAATGTTAGAAAACAGTGGACGGTTCAGTGCAATTTCCTAAAGCACAGAGTGACATTTTCAAATGTCTTAATTTTTTTTTTTTAATTACAGAATAAAACCACTTTTTTTGCATTTGAATACATGGAATCAATCATCAGTCCCTGTTAGATAATAATTGTAATTTCTTAATCATTTTAACTGTAGTCCTCATGGTTGTATTATTAAATATTTGGTAGGCATTGACAATAGGGCAAAAATAAACAAAATTTAAAAAAATGTAGTTTTGGTAAGAATAACGAGTGAAAGAGTCTGTTTTGTAGTTAGATTATTAGGCATATAAAACTATATTTCACATGAAGTCAAATTGGACAAAATCAAATTTACTCCATCCTTGGTATTTGCCAATTCCACTAAAATTCCATGCGAATAAAAATACAAGTGCACTTGACAAAGCAAAATCTAGTGTATCATAAACAACTAACAATTCAAAGCATAATACTGATGTAAAGTTGCAGTGTTCATAAACTCTCTTCCTAATGCGGTGATCTGCTTTCAACCTTGGACATGGTTCAGAAAACTTTCTGATGCTTGAGTGCTAAAGTTACTTAACATCAGCATAAATGGTGTAAGATAGTTTTGTGGATTTCTTCTACGATTAGAAAACATTCTAGCTACAACAAAGAAGACTGTGTGTGTGTGTGTGTGTGTGTGTGTGTGTGTGTGTGTGTGTGTGTGTGTGTGTGTGTGTGTGTGTGTGTGTGTGTGCGTGTGTGTGCGTGTGCGTGTGCGTGTGCGTGCGCGCAGAAGGCCGGTCAGACCTAGAATAGTAGAACACACCCAGGAAACGCAGTTACACCTTTTTTTCCTCTTAAACTAGCATTTTTGTAGGCCTGCACCAAAACTGCTCTTGACACCTTTGCTAAGTAACTAGTCCACACCGAATGTCAAACAAGACACTTGATATTAGATCCTCGTACACAAAAAACTACCTGTGCCTATCCTGCCATCAATAACTACTTATCCGGAGGCCTTGGGCTAATCGTGACATATGACACTGTCTCTTTCCTGTCATTTAATCACACAATCGTGCTACATTAGCCTACCAACAGGGCTGTCTAGCCCTAGTCCACTTTGGAGCAACGTTCACTGGTGTGATTATGTGACTCAAATCGAGCTTAATCACTCGAATATGTCCTGTGTTTAAATTTGATTCTAAATTTACATGTGATTTTCTATATTTCGTGGGATATCTTGACACGTTAGGTACCATCAAACCTCCCTGGTGGTAGTCCACAAAGCTGAAAAACTAGTTGACAGAGTAACAGGAAAGCTAACGAGCTAGTAGGTCAATTTTGGCTGTGGGGACAGCTCGCCAGCTGCTCGGGTTGCAAGATGTCCTCTGCCTTGTTGTTGACGAAGCTACTAGCCTAGCTTACTTTGTTTTTAGCCACAACGGCAGCTGGCTTTGATCTGCTAACCGTCAACGCTATTCTAAGTTGGCGTTAGCATATGACGATAAAGTGCTAAACTTGAGTGCGTCTTTGTGTCATACCTTTATAGTGTACACGTAGGTTGTTCTGAGAAAGCCCGATGTAGCTAAACTTGTCCTTCGGGCTCCAGGACCGAGGAAGCGGGGTCTCGTTTTCATTAACGGCTGGATAGAGCCGTCGGAGTCGCTGATTGAGCTCCTTTTCCTGCTCGTTCAGAGCCGAGTCTCCGTGGACAACAACCGACATCAGAAACCCACAACCCGAGGACTGTCCAGACATGGCTACGACACGAGTTTTAGTTAAGTGGCTTGTCAGTAACAAGCCAGCACAACTTGTGTCACTCAGTGTCAAGTTTTAAGAGGGGTTTA
This sequence comes from Microctenopoma stevenorrisi, assembly GCA_032270685.1. Taxonomy (NCBI): domain Eukaryota; kingdom Metazoa; phylum Chordata; class Actinopteri; order Anabantiformes; family Anabantidae; genus Microctenopoma; species Microctenopoma stevenorrisi. Next base: position 16,838,845 of record JAUMTR010000009.1, on the reverse strand, counting down.
GCAAAGCTAGCTAGCTAGCAGGCTAAGCTAACTGGCTTCGCTGGTCGCAGAGAGGCAGCCAGAGCTGGTTAGCCGAGGAGCTAACTCAGCTAATGCGTTTAGCTTGGCCAGTAAAGGCAAGGGTTCGCTGAAATGGCTCGGGTTTACATTAGCTGACACAAAGCAACAAATACAGACACTGGAAGAAGAATGTATTTCCACCTAGGATGCGGAGAAAGTAGTTAAAAGACAGATGAGCAGGTCGTTGTTGGGAGCAAAGTCACAAATAACGTTAGGCTTGACGAAGCGATAAAGTGTAATGAGCTCAGCTAGCCTCGATCTTTTGTTTGTTGTCGGAGCATTATCCGCAAACCTGATTGGCTGAGAGCGACTCCACTTACTTCTTATGGGAATGTGAGGTACGTACACGGAACGAGCGGAGGATGCACAGCAAGAGATACGGTGGTGTGTGTGAACAGGGCAAGAACTAACCCATCACCGGGTGTACAGGGTGGAAACAGCCAGTGACTCATCGGCGCTACGCATCATCATCATCTATTCTTAAGGATTCATATCACACTGTCCCGTGTCGGCACGGCTTTATTTAATAACTCCTAATTCCTATACACGCAATGTATATCCAATGACACACATGTTACTGTAAAGTTCAGGCAGTATTCACATATATACAAAGCAAGTTTTTTTTGGATGTATTTTAGCTCAAGGCCAATCTCATATAAAATAAAAATACATATCAAACATATTTGAAACTAGATGTAGGGAACTCAGTTAGATAAAAAACACAAAAATAAAATATAATATATAAATGCAAATAAATTCTCTTGGCTCTCTAGGATTTGAGTCAAGTCAACTGGAACTAATTTGTTCAAGATCGAGTGACATGAATCAACTCTAGATAATTGCACCTGATTGACTGAGGTTCTTCACCCACTAGTGACTAGTCAGACCAAGGTGTGATTATGGTCACGTACACACTTCAGACACACAGTACATCTGTGTATAAATGTTCTGAAGCAGTACACACATTCCAATTGAATTATTGAATGACACTGTTTGATTGTTTAGTAACAGTTGATAAATGTTTGTCTTCCCACTCCTGTTTTTATTCTTGGCAACACGTCATAGTCTGTCTCTATTCCTTATATTGAATTTAAGATGATCTCACACTAATACCAGTTTGTCCTGAATACACACTTTGTGTGAGTGTTCTCTCACATCCAGTCTTATAGTGTAAACCCAGAAGACCACGTGTGTTTGAATTCCTTAAAATTAAAGGCTAAAGGATTGTGAAATAATATAACCTCTCTTCATCATCATCATCATCATCAACAACAACAGAGCTTTATATACAGTGATTTTCTTCAAGATGTTTTTGCCTGGTTTGGTGATAACCTGTTCTAAGTTGTTGCAGAAACAAATATTTAGATGTTCTCATTCATATGTGTCTCCCACACTCTGAACTGTGTGTGTATCCAGACACCTTTAAACCCACTCAACTGACTTAGTATTGGACTTTGTAACAGCTGCTGATGATGATTGATGCAACATAACGAGGAATATCATCTTATATTTCATACACTATTCTTCTGTATCCATACCTGTATATTCCTATCTTATCCGTGATTCATCTGCTGAAACAATTAGCGATTTGAATGTGACACTAGTAGCAGCTACTGTAACTTCTTCTTCTACACATCCAGTGTTTTTGTGACCTAACACAAGTGACACACACAAGGACGTTAATCAGACTTCATACAGTCTGATTAAGAGACACTTTAATCTATTCTAATAAATCTGCTTTGAAGTATAACATGTGTCAATACACACAAGTCACACGCAATAAACTATGCATCTGTTAGATATGATATTTAAAACACTGGCGATCGACAGGCACTTCCCTCCAAAGCAGAGCTGAGCTGGTGTGGCAGAGCAGGAGGAGAGTCGGGAGAGGCAGCATGCTGGCTACCGAGGACTAAGAATCCTTTAAAATTTAACATGTTAACAATGATGTTTATTCAATTTACAAGTTCTACTCCTAGTTTAATTTTCATAGCACCGATGTGTTGTCTTCAAACTTGAAATGCTCAGTTGAATTACTTGATTTCTGGGGGTTTAAATAATTAGAGTCAACAAAACTGCCATATGTCCCAGAATGCCTGTAGTGGCCATGTAAATAGCTGAGTCGCCGTTATAAGATAAATTCAGTTTTATTGTTGAAACAATTTGCGACTTTTGCCCTAATCCAACCTTGCTGTTGATATTTCATAGTGAAATAACTGCAAACTAATATTTATATAAACATGTACTGAAAACAGAATTATAATTCATGACTCCCAGTCAGACAATGTTTTTCTTTCCAGCAGCTCTGATCAAAGTCATGATGACGTCGCCCACAGCCGAATCTTCTCAGTCTAGCTCCCACAGCCTCCAACTGTTCCATGTGGGAATGTTCATTGCATCACTGAAAAGGAATCTGAAACAGCGTTACGCTCCCTGTAGGGAAGCACTTGCTCTGATTCAGAGTTCCCTGGAAAACACAGGCGGTAGAAGACTGTTTAACTTCAGCGTGTTGCAGAAGCTGAGCGGGGACACAATGTCCCGGGATGTGTTTATTTAATGCGACTTGTTGGGTGGAGTTTAACAGCATCACAAAACAAAATAGAACATTTACTTACATGTACAGTTTTCCTCCGTATCTCTCTTAGATGTAACTCTCTCTTTTTCTGTACTGCATTCATGTTTGTGGTCATGGTTCTCCCAGAGGTGCTATTCATTGCTAAAGATATTTCAGGAGAACGAGGAATCCCTAAAAGTCAGTTAGACTGGTTTAGGGTTTTAAACTGTGTTGAGTTGTTAGACCCTTAACACCTTGAAAGTCATTGAGGTCATGTGCATTGTTGTATGCTTGTTAACAGTCACCTAATGACACAGAAGTGAGGGGTCCTGGAGGTGAAATGTCTGAAGACGGGTCAAAAAACAAGCATCTAGTAAAATGGTTTAGTTTAGTTTTCCTTCATATTTGGACACAGAAATAATTTTACTAAACCTCAGATGTATTTTGTGACACCGAGGTTGAACAGGAATCATATAGAAAAGACTTTTTCACTACACTTAACTGTAAATTTGTTCAAATCATTGAGCAGCTACATTCGTACAATGCTGTGAAAAATTATAAATATTTGTGTTTGTTGTGTGCTGGATTGTCTAAAACTTTAAACTGTCAATTTGCCCAGTTCTCCAGGTTTGCAGAGCTAAACTTTACATAGTTTAAACCAAAACACGTTTCCCTCTCTTTCCATGACTTTTTGTCATGAAAGCCCCAAATAATAGCGTTTGGTGGCGATCTACAAATACAGGTCATCTCTGATTTCCAATACTTAGTCTTTATACTATAAACCTCAACAAAGCCACATCCTTATAAAAATGCTATTATGCATTTTAAAATCAAAATCAACTTTTTCCCACATGTGAAAATATAAATATTACGATTAGTGAGATCAATAATTGTGAAGTGGCAAAAAGGGCACTTGCTTGTAAAATTACACTAAACACAAATTTATAGAAGAATTTACACATTTACAGTAGAGTTATTGATAAATTGAAGAAATGTGAAAGATTTATTTTGATAATGAGAGTGTCACAATGTTATGTTAAAAACAGTAAAGAGCTTCTTATAATATTATTACTGGTCCAACACAGACCTTATTCGTGATCATTAGATCAACAGGGGGTAACTTCACTTTGAACTTAGTCATTGTCTTCACTAATTTTATTTCATGAATACATTTGATATTTATTATTAACATATTAACAGGCAAAAATACATTTTCGATAACACAAAGGTTTGTCCTGCCCCTCTTTGAGTGTAATTAGCTGCATGTTGTTGTTGCATCTCTCTCACTGTGCAAATTACAGAGAGCTGAGCTCCTCTTTATAAGAGATTATTACAAATATACATTTTTATTTATGTCATGGGTTACTGTTTTTCTGTATATTCATCATCGTGTATCAAATTTGATAAATGATCGAATGATGATGCTTGATTAATCACTAATTAACTGTTAAAAAGTTCCCTGCATGGAGAGGAGGGTGTTCATGTTAATGTTCTGCTGTTAATGACATAGACCTGCATCATTAATCTGCAGAGAACATCTTACTGTGTCCCGTTGTTATAATACTGTGAAGCTTGGTTTTGGAGGTGCATTAAAAAAAGTAAAAGTCTCCAGACTTCGCTGCTGCTGCAGTACACACAGCATCACTGGTTTATACGTGTGACCACAAAAACAGAGAAAATAAAGCCAGCTCCCCTGAGAGTGATGTTATAGCTGCACACTGAGCAATAAGTAGCCAGTAGCTTGTGGTTCTGAGACGATTAAAGTGCCAACTCTCAGGTGTGAAGCACTAACAGGGAAGTAATCAGAGATTAGAACACAAAGCTCACTGGGCGGAGTGTCCCAGATTGTCTGGGCTTCTTCGTTAGATTGAATGGTGTTTAGCTGAGTAACCTTGTGTGCATCAGCTGTCTGAAGTTTCAAGCACTATGGAGAAAAACATGATCTCTGAATTATCAATAACTTCAGGTGGAGTGTTTCAGCACCCTCTGCTGGTTCAGGCTGAGAATGTGAACTGAGTCATTGTTTCAGACTTTCAGCGACTATTTAAAAAGCAACACCACCTGTTATGTTCCATAACTGAAATAATCTTTAAAAACAAGAAGTAATCCTATAATCACAGAACCATTTACAATTAAATTAATTCATACATAAAAAAATACTAATTGATAATTACAGATAAAGTGTAACTAAACAAGAAAAACTACACAAGATATAAAAAAAAACTGAAAAGGATGCAGGTATAAAACAAATAATAAAAATCTTATTTTTCTTTTTATTCTCAGTAACTTTCATCAACTGCATTTATTGTCAATACAAAATTATAAATTTAAAAACTGGCTTTAATCCATAAAAATAAAATTTGGGCAAATAATATAGATGTATAAGATTCACATCTAGATGTCAGTTGTAAAGTAAAGTAGACCTGAATATTTTTCTTAGGTGCAGCACTTGAGTATAAGCACGTAGTTACTCACTAACTCTGATCCTCACATTACCGAACTGTGACTTAAGGTTGCAGCGTAAACATTGTCGTGTTGTAGGATATGTTGAAGGTAAATGTCTTAATCAGTGGCATAAAATCAATATAAAACATATCACATGTATTAGTTATGCTCATTTACTGTTCTAATATTTAACCCATAATCTAATCTGTAATGTAATATTATATTATATATTATATATTATATATACAGCTCTGATTTTAGTATTTAATAAACCACAATCTGCAGTGCCAATGCCTGGAGTCCATTCTAAGAGCAAACTTTTGTAACATCATGAAAAAGTTGATTTATTTCCACTCACTAATCCTGCGTGTTATATTTATCATTTACTTACTGTTATATTTTCACATTTCCACAACATCCTGCTGTTCCACGTGATTTCAAGAACTCTCAGGACACTGAAGGAAAAGTTCTGATGCATTTATGGCTGTGACATAATCTTAAAAGGTTGAGAACCACTGCTCACAAATTAGATCCACAAATGTGAAAGACGTGATTCACCTTCAGTTCCTCTAGGTGTCTCACTACAAACGTATTGTTAATATTCAGCAGATTCGCAATAAAATGTTTCAGCTGGACTGAAGCTCTATCAGGTAATTAATTGACTATTGAAAAAAAAGAAGCACAAATGAACACGTATAATAATCAGAAGTTGCACAGTGTCTGTGAGCTCCGTTTGTAATGTGCATGATGTTTCTGCTCTTTTCTTCAGTGAAGAAAAGGGGCTGCTGCACGCCAGTGATCAGTTACACAGTAACATCCTCATTAGTAAATGATTTATTCAAAGCAGACCATTATTCTGGCGCCATTACGGCGGCATGCAGTCCCACAGTTCATGGCAGATGCACTGGCAAAACCCGTAGACCATGATCATGACAAGGCTGGCAGGCACCAGGCTCACCAGCAGCACCCCAATTGTTGTTCTCTGCATGATCAGCAGATAAACCCCCATGGGCAGCGAGCTGAAGTACAGCAGCCCCAGCACCCACACCAGCACCCGGGCCGAAGTCTGACACAGGAGGGCTGCGCAGTTCCACACTGTCCACCTATGCGTGATGGATGCCATGGAGTCCAAACTGGATGAGCGGTAGTCGGTGGGGTGGAGGTCCTGGTTTGAGGCAGATGGTGGTGGAGGCTCCATGATGGTGATTACAACAAAGTTGGGTGAGCCACGCATGGAGGAGTACGTGGTGGTGGAGGAAGGAGAGGAGGAGGATGAGGAGGAGAACGACGTCACAGGTGGGTTGCTGCTTAACAGCGAGCTCAGGTGCCTGGGGCTGAGGAGCAGCTCTCTCTTTGCCTCATGGTAGAGGTGGAGGTTCCTCTGGTTCCTGCTTTGGATGGCCAGCACTGCCACGAGGTTGCAGTCATCCGGCAGGTTGCTAACCGTTTCCCCTGACAGTCTGGTGACGTAGCGGCAGAAGGGGCACACCACAGCATTAGGGGGTGACTCACCCAGGTCCAGGATCTTAGCGAGGCATTTGGCACACAGGCGGTGGCAGCACTCTAGCACCTTCGGCCGTCGACTCCCCAGGTTGTACGCACAGTAGCAGATCTTACACTCGAGCTCCTCTGTGGTCAGCGTGCCCACATCACCACCACCACCACTGCTGCTGCCATCCTCACTGCTTGGTAGTTCAATCATGATCCCCTCCCTAATGTTACCCCGCCTGAAGATCAGCAAAGAAATCCAACCAGAGTCTTAGGTCCAGTTTCAGCTCTGAAGGACACAGAACGTTTCCCATAGATGGAGACCATAACAATGCTCCACTCCACTGGAAATCTGGGCTTCATTGTGGTGGTCCAGCAGGATCCCTCAATAATTTGTGTGTGTTTGTGTATATGTGTGAGGCTGAGAGAGAGAGAGAGAGAGAGAGAGAGAGAGAGAGAGAGAGAGAGAGAGAGAGAGGGGGTGAGTTAATGTGAAAAGCCCCTCACTGCTTCTGGCTTCTGGGGTTTGCCTGTCCCTGAGCAGTTGGGGTAACTATGCTTCATTTGGGGCAAAAAAGCCTTTCATGGGCTGCACAAAAAAGGACAGAAAGTGAGAGAGAGAGGCTGAAAGAAGGACAGAGGGCGAGAGAGGGAGAGGCATAACTGTTAACACAGCATTAGAAGAGAACAAACAGAGGCAAAGGGACAACAAAGCAGAGCCTGTACAGACCAGAGCTGGAATTTTCGAGCCTGATCTTTTGTTGTTCAGTGAAATTCAGTCCAATTAGTGGCTAACACACACACACACACACACACACACCTAAATGTTGGTCCTTCAATGAGGCCATTCATGGACATAATGTTTTCTCTACTCCACAATCCCGACGTTAACCATCACTACCACAACCTGTACCCAAACCCACACCTTATTCTAACCTTGATCAAGATTTCTCTTTCAGCCACTACGTTATAGAAATCTCCAGATCTGCCTTCTTCCACCTGGAATATTTTGAATACCTTTCCCCTTGTTGTGCTTTGTCCTTCTGTCTCTCTGTACCTTCCTGCAGGTGTCCTCGACCTTGGAGCTGTGGCTGCTGGTCCTGCCAACCTGCCGGTGCTTCGTCTGCTGCTCTTTGTTGTTGTTGTGATCTCTGTTACCTGCTGTTCTTCTCTCTCTCCTCTGTCCACTAACCCCAACCGGTCTAGGCAGATGGCCGCCCACCCTGAGTCTGGTTCTGCTGGAGGTTTCTTCCTCTTAGAGGGAGTTTTACCTCTCCACTGTTGCCTAGTGCTGCTCAAGTGGAACTGTTGGGTTTTCTACATTATTCTGTTTATATATGCACTTAAGATTGATAACTGTGACTTCAGCCTTCGGGAAGGTTTTAGCCTTCAGACTGAAGTTGGCTTGTCACTACAGCTCATATATTGTAGTATAGTGCCTCAGTCTTTGTCTATTTCATTAAGCATTTTTATAAAAAGTTATAGTTAGCAACAGCAAATAAATTTAGCTATGGTCTGTAGATAAATGAGAGTTCTTTTTAAAGCTGCAGTATATGCATCTTTACCACTAGGGGGCACTACCCACGCTTTATTTTCAGGCAGGAACCATTAAGCAAGGACTGGACCATGAATCTTTTTTATCACTTAATAATTTACAAGCTTAAGAAAGTCAAACGCTCCACAGACCTAAAAAAGGAGTAAAAGATATAACCGTAACATAATTCTATCCTCAACACTAAAACTACTTATTAACCACTATTAACTTATCACAGTTATAAAACGTCTTCACATTGATGGTCTTGAAATAATATTTGTCCCCACAATGTAATAAAACCATGCACAGAAACACCCAGAGAGACGTGACGTCAAAGGCCTGAACCACAACAAAACACAGCAGCAGACTCAAGTCCTGGTCTGATCAAGTCAGGCAGAGGGAGACCGGAAGAGAGGAGGTGTGGTCTTTCACACTAAAACAGTCAGAATACAGTCTAATATTTTAAAAATATGAACTATAAATGTGGCAGGAGTTGTTTTTAAGTTGGTAAAGTTTAAATAGAGACAAAAATGTGAAAATATCCCAAATTAATAAAGGATTATTATTATTATAAACTACCATAATTACTGTAACAGAAGCACATCAAAATGTTACGTTGTTAAGAAATTTACAGTAACAGTGGATCAAATTCATTGTGTATAAGTTTGTATATAATATAACATAGATCATTTAATTGTTGTTTTTTAGCAGTCTGTCTGCACTAGAGGAGCTGCTTTACATCTCATACTTGTGTATAGTGACAATAAATGGCATTTTATTCTATTCTATTCTATTCGGATCAAGTTTTTGTTGCCAGTGACTCGAGTTTATTTTGAAAACCTAACACCGGATATGGTATTATATTTTCTTAACCTGACGCTGATCGCTGCTGGAGGAAGCGGAGCGAAGGGACCCGGCTGTTTTCCAATGCTGTGGACCCGGGAAGAAGGACGCGCGGGCGGCGGAGAGGCGGCCGCGGGGCAGCGGGGGCCGCAGCGCCGGGAGGAGACGCCGCCAGGCCCCGCGGGCTGCTGCCTCGCTGGCCTGGTGAACTGGAAGCAGAGACCGTGCAGGACTTCAGCCCTGTGTGCTGCAGTCAACGCAGCGTTCTGGTAAGCATAATGACGCAGGGCTATCACTCCCACCCTGATGACAGGGAAACAGATTCCAACTTTGCATTGAGTCCAGACAGTAACACACACAGTGGTCTGTTATTCTGATGTAGTTATGGTTTTTAAATCTTAGTATTCCCATAATATTGTCTATAATATATGCACAGTTTATTTTATTACGTACAACGACAGGTGTCATGGTTAAAGATTGTGAATTTAACATTTGCAGCACAGAGTTCATATGATGACTATAAATGTTCCACCAGTGTTGTATAGTTACTAAAAAACCCATAAAAACAGATAATACATGACCTCAGCGTCTGTAGTTGTGTTGTTATAATATTATCACAAAATAAAATGGTTTGAATAGAAGAGTCGGGGGGTCGAAAATGTTCAAAACGGCTGCTAAACTGCTCATTATATTCATAATGACAACATTCAAGCCTGTTTTAAGTTTCCCAAACCCAAGGTGACGCCTTTAAGATGTTATTTGTTGAAGGACAGGCCCACAGGAGGTCAGGTGGTCGCGTTAGGACTGTTTTACTTCATGCAATCGTTGCTCCTCTTCTTGGATATTTGATTACGTTCTTGCTCAAATGCACAAACACATCAATAACAGCAAGTAAGGCCTCAGTGTTTCAGTGTTCAGATCCTAACTGTTGTTTTAAGATGCAAACTGTTCTCCAGGTTTGTGGCCTTCAGCTCCTTCCGAGCTTGCAGCCTCTTGGCTGCGCTGCTGGTCCTGCTGGTCGTCACGACGACCGTCAGAGACGTCGCTCGGTCCAGATACACAGGTAGCACCAAAAGACCGGATGCGCTTTAGTATTAATGATCTGTTTCTGACGTTCCAAGCTTTTTTTTGTTTTTTATTATATATACAGACCAAAATATAAGTGTAGTCCTCACTGTGGCCCCTGTATTCATCCAGCCTTAATGTTAGTGCTGTAGAATAATACTGCACAAATGGTCATAGCTCTTTGTGTTTTCATGTCTGACTCAGCAGATCTCTACAAGGAGCTGTGTGGCTCTGACCTTTGTAGTCGCAGTCAGGTGATCGTAATCCTGACCGAAGCCAGAAAACAAGTCTAGGTTCTGGTTTCATTTAGTAATAATATAACGGGACCAGTGCGCTCAGACAATAAAATGAACCTTTGTTTTGTTTTTTTTGTCATTTGGGATAAAATATTAAATGAAAAGATGAGAACTGGACGAGTGTTAATTAATGGTTTAATAATATATACAGTAAACATCAGCTGGTGACTGCATCAAAGAAACTATTTGAATATGTTGAGTGCTCATAAATTCATTTTATATAATCTATTATATAATCAGTGTTTCCAATGATGTGACCCAGTCCGTGATTCTTTGTGTTCTGCAGGTTCTCACCTATGGCACAGCATGACTGCAAGGTAGGACAATAAAGTGCAGCTGGGTGTTCGTGTGTGTGTGTGTGTGTGTGTGTGTGTTTTCATTTCTCTGAGAAGAACTGGAGATCTCAGCATGTTTAATAATGTCAGCTTAAACGAAAGATTAACTGGAATTGTCTTGAGTGACATTAACGTCTTTAAAAAGCATTTGTCTCTGCGTGTTTTATCGGTGAGGAAGCCCAGCTGTTGTCCGTTGACAGATTACTTCACATTTACATAACTTCTTGTTGTATTATGTTATCGTCTCTTATTAACTGCCTGTGTGGGACAAACAGTGGCCTCTCTCGACTGTTGAGAAGCTGCATCCCTGCAGAGCTGATGTACCACACATGACTGTCTAATCTAATCCTCCATGGATCCGTGACTTGAAACTGTCACATGGTTCAGAGTCTCAAACTCACCTTATGATGCACGGTGTTTACGAGCTGCAAAGGGAAAGAGGAAGTTTGATCTTGAGAATTAGGTGATAATAATATATGTTCACAGGCTACTATAGAGATGGGAACTCATTTCCTGGAGGGAGAAAATGCCTGCTGGGGGCTTCTACCAAAAGGTTCTGCTGCCCCCGGTTTGTATTTGTACAGTATGTGCAGAGAGAGACACTTAAGGTGAGAGTGTAACTGCTCCCATGTCAAGAAAGATGGTTAGACAAACACACAAAACCCGCTCCTTCACGCTAGTTCTGACCCAGTTGGCCGACACCTTCCTCAGATTACTGCAGGCGCCCGAGCGGTGGAGGCGGTGTGGGGGGGTGGGGGGTTGTCATTGGGCCCGTAAGCCCGGTGGAAGGTGAGAGGGATTTGTGGGCGCCAGGCAGGATGCAACACATCTAAGTTATGTAAGTCGGACTGCCGGGTGAGTCCAGGCGCTGGTTGTGTGTGGAGTGACACAAACCTCCTCACTGTGCTTCGTTAAATGAACTTTCCATCACTGACGATCTGTGGGTCGTTCTGACCTCACGGGGTCGCGGACGCTTCTGTTTTTCTCCTCTGACTTTGTCCCGCTGACAGATCCCATCATGTCTGTGACCGACCACATCCTGTGATTGTTCTATGAGGAAAGTGTCGTCTGGCTTTGAGGGCAAATAACCGAAATAGGACTTTGTTGTCCTTCCCTGGTGCGTTATCGCGGTATCTTCCGCAGCATCCGCTCCTCATGTTCTTCATTACAGTGGTGTTCTGTCCTGATTTGCCACCTCACTTCTCCGCCATGCTTTCCCCTCCGTCTCTGTGACATCTGACCAGCGGGGGGGAATTGCGTTGTTATCACCTGCTGTTGTCTCTCAGACGCGTCCTGCATGTCGGGCTCAGTCAGGGACTCGTGGGAGATTAGCTGCTGTGGTGTGGTAACGCAGGATGAAATGTTCGGATACAGAGGTGTTCGATTCCCTTTCTCTGATACTAGCTGTGTTTCTCTAAAGCGTGCAGTCACACTCCGGTTCAGACTGGAAACAGCGTCAGGCTGCTGGATCGGGAAGTTGTGCTGCTTCTTACTTAGTGTCAATTAATGATTATTCCAATAAGGGCCCCGCCCACTATGACCTCAGCAATGAACATATGGGGAAGTCATCACCTCTCAAACTGATAATTCATGTGTTCCTAATAAAGTGGTCAGTGAGTGTAATGGCATTAGTTACTTAGGACATAAGCTGTTCCTTAATTGTGTTGTTTAATATTTGTGTTACTGTGCTTGTGATTATTTATTTCTATAAACTGTGTTAAGATGAAAACACATTGATGACAAATGTCTAATGGAAAAATGAGACATAAATAAAATGGGAAGAAAATAAAAACTTTTGTTTTTAATGCAGAATGGTGAAAAATGATCTTCATTGTTATTAACGAGCAGCTGTCCGAACAACAATGTTAAAGTATTCATTATTAATATTATTATTATTATTATTATTATTAAACACACGGAGCGTGGTCTTCATCGCTGTGATCTTCGTCACTATAAACACACGGATGATCATCATCTTTAACGTGGACATTGACACATCCGTTTGTCCTGCTCGTAAACACAGACACATGTGACTCTGTCTGCTGTTGATGTTTGTTCCCACAACAAACACAGAGTGTCTTAGTTGTGAAACCTGAGCACAGCGTGTGCATCGTAACTCTGTGTGTGTGTGTGTGTGTGTGTGTGTGTGTGTGACGCAGCTGCTTTTTCGTTGCTGGAACTGATTCGGAGGTGTGGCGCGTGGAGCCGTCCAGCCAGTCGGGTCACTCCGCTCAGAGGCGGTGTGCCTCCGACCGAACCCTCTAGTTTGAAAACAACACAACACATCAGCTGCGAGTGTTTCATCATCGCAGACAGACGAGTATCACGCTGTCAACATTTAGAAGGAATGTGGACAGATTCAGCATCTTTTGCACCTTTTTGTTCTTTCCTACAGAAACACTTCCTGATTTTTAATCTGTTTACTGTGAAATAATCTGCACATCCTGTCAACGAACCTTCACCAGGCACCAACTCCAATGAGTCACTTCTCCATCTCCACCTGAACGTTGAATGATTCTTGGGTGTTGACTGTGTAGTTTAAGCACGTCATTACCTGGTCTTTCTAATATCTGACCTTGTCTGTCCACTGTGGGAAAGACTGATCTGATTTCCCTCGTGCTGACAGTTAGACAAGGAGATAAATAGTTCTCTGATTTCTGCTGTTGACCAGGAACTCTGAGCTACATGTCGTGTCCTACAGATTCACGTTGGACGTATAATACTGATATGTGGTGGTGTTGGGTTGGTGGTGGGGTTACGCTGTGTCTACCCCCCTTCACCCCATCCCTCTGTCCTCCTAATGGCTACTCGCAAGAATGTAGTGTGACCAGGTTTATTTTTAGAGCAAGCCGTTTCAAATACTCCGACTGGGAGTCCTTCAACCAGTATCACGAGCAGCTCTCGCTCTGTGTGTGTGTGGCAACCCGAGTTTGTGCCTGTGCTTTTAATACTGCCGGGAAAGACAACGTTCACCGAGTATCGCCGTCTTGACTCTCCGGTGTTTTGGCTGCGTGAAGATCCCTGAAGCTCCCGAGATGTCGCCTGAAGACCGCGGGGCAGGATTGAGGTACGGCCGGAGCGTGTTGTGGTGGGAAACCAGGGAAAGGGGGAATTTTCAGATTCTAAGCGATTTCATTTGTTCTCTATTGTTGGTGCACGTCCTCTGAAGCTGCCACGCACGTTGTGGACTTGCACAGATCTACCTGGAAAGCAGGACGCGTCACCGCTCACCGACCCAACACTGGGGTCACATAGTTGTGGCCTTTGGCCTCAGGTCTCGCGCAGACTTTAACAGTTAACCTGAGCCCCGACTTTGCTTCTTCACTCCATTAAAGTGAGCCCACTCTATATGCGGCCGCACACAGAGCATAAACAGGGATTAGTGCATCAGAGTCAGGCTATGACGAGGCTTTACGGCGGGTGTGTAAACATCCTAATCTGAAGTGAGGAACCCGGTTGTCTTCTGCCGCCATTCCTCGCATTGTTGGCCCCGCTCTATTTTTAAAGCGCCGTCACCAGGCTTGTTAGAGGCTCAGACATGCCGCTGCCTGTGTTGTTTCAGAGATTACTGATCGGGCACAAAGTGACATGGTCCCGACAGCTGCTCACGATGGGCCAGTGCCCTCCTTTCCCCCGCCTGCACCCCCTGTCGCGCTCTCTGCTGACAGTTCTGGACAACGACTGGTTGGGACTGATTTGTAGCTTTGCTCCATCGTGACATGATTTTGTGCCACGTGTGACCGATCGCCAAACAACGAACCGGAGGTGGATGTGAAGCATTTGTGGCGTTACTAACACATCAAGCCCAACAGAGGATGCAAACGACGCATCCTGGGAAAGTAGCTGTCCTGGCAACAGCTGGTGCCGATTCATCATGCAGATCTGGTTACCACAACAACAAAGCAGGTTCCCACCAGTTAGCGCAGCTGTCTGTGAGGCTCCTGAGCAGGTTGAGCATGATAAAATCTCTGCAGGATTTACACCGTTAGTGTTACTCAGCGAAGAGATGGGGTAGGAATGAGTGGAGACGGGTATCCCGGTAGAGGAGTTCAGCATTCGATGTCAGCTACTAATAATGGAAATCCTGTGGAGCTGTACTCTGGCCACACTTTCTCCCCATGTGTCCATGAGTTCCATAAAAACTGTATTTTTGCCGTATAAGTGTCAGGTTTGTTAAATGAAGGGGTGATTTACTCTGGTAACGATTAATAGGCGACAACAAGTAAAAGACAACAGGCTGCGAGGAGCTGCACACAATCTCCCCCACTTCAGTCAAACACCCAAACTCGTCTCACACGTCTTGTGACGAAAGGTCAACCCGCTGCTCCCCTCTCCACTTCCAGCACATGCCGTCTGTAAGAGGCCGGTTTCCAGGGAAACATGATGGGCTGATCATGTGACACAGATACTGGGAAGCAATAATAGCAGGGCGGCGTGGACTAGATAAGCCCTTCTGTGTGCTGTGGAAGGCTGATGTGTCCCTGGAAGAAGGTGAAGTGTTCCTGGATATATTACAAACACCGCACTAGTTAAATTCCCTGAGTGAACCTGGGGTTAAAACCTGGCCATGTTCAGATGTTAGTAAACCAATTTAACATGCGTGTTTATCTGTATGTTTTTACTCAGTTAATTCCTATCCTCAAATAAAGCGTTTCCAAAAACGCTTTGGCCGCTTCACTGCCTGAGCCACATGTGGACCTTTTTATAGCCTTTTTATGTGAAGCGAGCACGAGGCGTGACAGTCGCGCTCAGATGGTGACCCCCGAGTTTCATGTCTCACCAGGTGGCTCAGAATGTCCTGCAGTACCACAGCGTTCCCATCCCTGCTCTCATCGTCCGCTGAGTCACCCGGAGTTCTCCTTTTTGTCAGTGTGAAAGAAAGTCGTCTGGTTCCTTTATCCGTAAATCATATTTAAAAGTACATTTATAAAAAACCCCATTGGTCTTTTGTGCTGTGAATACTGTCAGAGAAAACCTGTTGTTGCTTCTAGTCCGGAGAATAGTTTTTTAATGGCTGCATATTCAAAGTCACTTATGTTTTATTGACTCGTGGAGAGCAGTCATAAACAGAATCCTGTGAATAATAGGAGAATAAAAAACCTGCTCGTGTCGCATTTATCTTCAACACGACTCGCGGAGCTTCTGTCTTTGTTTCCCCACAGCTGGGAGATTATTGACTCGGGCCATGACGGACACTCAGGAACTGGACCTCAGCTCAGCGACTCCCTCAGAGTCTTCCTCCAGGAGACGTCGGCTTTCAAACAACAAAACCCGGGCAAGGTGAGGCTGAGGGGGGGGTGGGGGAAGGGAAAGGAGATGGGGGATTATAGAAAACCATTTTTAGCAAAGGCTAAATTGGAGCCTGAAGGAAACTGAATTTCATCTGTAGAAATAAGAGAAATCTGTTTTTCTCTCTTCGTGGTCTAGTTTTGTTTGCTGGTCTGCAGTCTGTGCACCTTCTTTGCCGTGTTAGGACGCTACATTCCAGGGATTGTGATTTCATATATTGTCGGTGAGTCCATTGCAGTTTGTCCTAAACGGTTATGACTTATATGAAATGCAGTTTGGTACGGTGTACAAACACCTGTCCTCTCCTGACGTCTCTGCAGTACTGGCCTTTTTCCTGTGGCCTCTCATTTCGTCTCCTGAGGTTGGTTTGTGGCTGAAGCCAGTTCTGCAGAAGCTGGACTTTGGCATCGGGGAGTTCCTTCAGAAAGTCAAAGAGAACCATGGTAAACATCACACATAATAAAAAGCTGTGTGTAGGCGGAACCGTGGTTTCTAACCCGGTTTGTAGGAATTACTGAACCAGTCTCACGCTTCCCGTCTTTCAGAGAAGAGAATCATCCAGGCCCAGGCTGAGAAAGACGCTGTCGAGTCAGACCTCTCCTCCATGTTTCCCAAGGTTGGTTTGATTTGCGCTCAATCCAATTGTGACTGACGGGCTCTGAAATTCAGTTCACATGATCCACATCGGCACGGAGCCCTGTGCCAAACCGAGAATCAGAAACCCCTGGTTCCAGATCACATGGGTCATCGTGTTAGCAGCGAGTCGGGCTGAGGTCAGGTTTGAACCTGCTGTTTTCCTCCTGCAGCTCGACTCCACAGTGTGTAAGGAAATGTCTGTATCGGACACCGAGGTGTCGGATGTGACGTGGACCGACAATGGCACCTTCAACCTGTCCGAGGGACACACGCCTCAGACTGAGAATTCAGACGGTACGTTTGCTGCCTCCGCAGCGGTTTTATGATAGAGATGTTCCTTTAGAAGATGTTCTGTATTTTACTGCACTAACGTCCTTCTGACCTCACAGACCTCGACAAAGAGGAAGCGTTCACTGGTGGCCTCCCAGAATTCCCTTCACTGGACAACGGCGCAACGACCAACGGCGATGACGACGACGAGCTCAGCTTCGGTCTTCCTTTGCATCTGGCTCCTTCCCAGCAGCAGATCAAATCCAAGCACACGCCTCCTCCTGAAAAAGCCCTTGCGTTGGTGAATCAGATGGCGGGGGAGGTCATCGCGGCCGCGGTCACCGCCGCCATGCAGGAGAGAATAGAGGCAGCCGTCGGCTTCATGGCGGCGAGCGAAGGAGCGGAGAGGTCGCCGCTCCCAGAGTCAACCAGGCTGCTGGAGCTGGCCGAGGAATGGGACAGCGAGGTGGAGGACTTTGAGCTGCTGGATCAGTCAGAGCTGGAGCATCTGGAGGGGGAGCTGGGGCTTGGAGAGGAGAAGGCCAAGAAAGAAGAGGAGGCTCAGGAAAAGAGTGACAAGCCTGCCTCTTCTGGCTTCTTCTCCAAGCTCCTCAGACGCCCCTGACTGATGAAAAGTAGGAGGAGGAGGACATGTGGAGGGAGGAAGGAGGTGTTCTTTGTTCAAAAGTGTCATTTTCAAGCTAGTCACATCTCATCTCTCTGTAAAGTCATCCTGGCCTAATGTCCACATCAGACTACACATAAGGTAGGGAGCCTCTGCTGCCCAGTCAGTGTAAGTTGTTAGAGTAAAGCTGACCCCGGCGCCTAGTTTGACCTTTGACCTGTGTGGTCTGATGCTGACATTGTCTGTCGTTGACCGGTTTGCTTCATTGCTGTGGTTATAGTCGTCCTGTTACAGCAACATATTTGACTGGGCGAGGAAACGTAGCATTCACAGGGCGTCTAATAAACACGCACGTCAGAATACACAGAGCGATTAATGAGACGTGACGTCACGGACTAACTGACTGAACCATGGTAAGAAGGACATCGTGTTTCTATTCTTTATATGAACTAACTAGACCACAGCGTGTGAAAAACAGAGCGATGCAGAGAGCTCACGTCTAAAACTGAACTCATTACCCAGAATTCCAATAGGCAATCAAATCATATTACTGCTGCCGTAGGATCGTTGTTTTACTACTGAAAGCAAAAGTAAAGAAGGCACTTTTATTGTTTCTGTTTTTATTTCAATTGCTGTATGAACGTTTTTTATTTCGTTATCGTTCTTTTATTTTATGATAAATGGCACCAGGTGTTTGAGAGATACATACATTTGAATATTAAATGATTCACGTCCACCCGCTGAATTTGGCGCGCCTCGGTTCCACCTGGTAAAACATCTGAATTTGCTCCACAGCCAAACAAAACCCAGATTAAACCTTTCGTGTACAGTTTATGTTTGGTCTGTCACACAAGTAAAACCCGAGAAATGACAGAACAAATGCAGGTCGTATGATCTTTGGTGTTAACCTTTGGCCACCGGGGGGCGTGGTCGTTCTGCACCCTGCTGTGGTAACGCACTGGTTAAGTAGGGATGGGGCTGCTCATCTTCAAGTGCTGTTTTTCTGACCATCAATAAGACGTTAGTTCAGTTTAGTTTAATGCGAGAGAGACAAACCAAAAACACAGACTCAAACACCAACACGTGATTCTCAGCCAAAACAAAACGTACGCGCACTTTACCATCCTCACTCTGCCTTCAAAGACAGATGTTTCTCCTGTGATGGTGATGACGAAGATTAGGATCACGGGTTTTTTATGACTGCGGGTATAGAGCGAAACGTGATCCTTCTCTATCTGACAATGTACTTTTAATGCATTAAAAACAAGATATCCTGACATTTAACAGTGCACCTGTGTCATCATCGGTTGTGGATTCACAGGCTGAAGCTGAAGAATGACTGAACTGTCTGTAACATTAGCAGATTGTTTTTACAGTAATGACTCACCACAACGTATAATGAATTAATCATGTGATGCCTTGTATTAGCATAACAGATGTCTTTGTTTTTCAGTGCCTAAGAGAACTTCGTGGTCGCTGCTGTTCATTGTAGGTTTACGTGAATTAACAGAGACAGTTTCAGGTTTACCTAAAAAAAAGAAGATGTTGGTGCGTCAGAACCAAAATGCATTAAGTAATTGTAATTTTATGTGATTTAAACTCAAGAATCTCAATAAACTGTTGGAACACTCTAGTTTATTTCTCCAACATGCTGAGCTCATGTCGGAACATTCATCTAACAGAAATCATTATGTGCACCGAGAGTCCTTTGTGCATGTCTCAGGAAAAAATAGAAGCACTCAGCAGCTGAAACAAGCTCGTAGAGTCAGATACAGACTGGTGAGTCAGGGGGAGAGAAGATGACAGAAATGCATGTTGCACAGGTGGAAGTGTCTGTGAGAAACCAGGTCAGTGGGGAAAGATAAACACTGAGTAAAACCCTAAGTAATGAACCATTTCAATCTCCTTATCTAAAGTTTTCTGCAGCAAAAAAGGACTGAAAAGTACAAAGATCTGGGTCAAGTAGAGTTCCTGCAAAGGACGAAGGCATTTGGTTTGTAACTGCTTGGTTTTACTTTAATACCATAATCAGGAGCAGGGAAGGTTTCACGGAAACAAGGAGATTAGTAGAGCTCCTGGTCCTCAGTTAAACATATTTCAGGGTTCTCCTCTTAAAATGAATACAAGCCCGAATATTGATATAATAACATGTTGTAACAACATCATCACAGACTACAATGAGAAGACATATTTCATATACAAAGGCCAGTATGACAGGCAGAAGCAGGAGTGTGCCATGGCTTCCCCGATAGTATACGGACCACATCAACGGGGTGCACAAACACATTAGGTTCACCAGAGAGGATATGGAAAACAACAAGCAGAAGAACGACACATCAAAAAGGCCCTGAGTAAATGTGGTTATCCCAGCTGGACCTTTGTCAAAGCCGGGAAGACGCCTAAAGAACCCTCTAAGAGAGACGAAGGACATTGGCTGTCTGAGACCTTTTGACTGTTCATGTTCCGTGTGTCTCTGAATCATCTGTTCAGAATCCCTGATGTTAAAAACTGGGAGTGTTCTGAATGCTGAAATGTTGGTTTGTTGTCAGGATGACTTTCTGAATTTAACTTCTTTTTTTTAGGAAAGCTTCGGTCATTTCTTTCAATATGTAACAAAAACAGTGAAAATATCATTTGTGAGTTTGATCTGAGCTGATTTCTCTTTTTACTTCTTTATGTTTTGTTTTAATGTGCGTTAAAAGGTTTCAGAGTGAATATGTTAAATTACCAGTAGTTATACACAGTACATGGTTTAAACACACAGTATATCCTCAAACTACTCCTCTTCCTGGAATGAACACGATTACAACCAAACATTTGTAAATAAGTTTAATATAAATTATATATTTTGTTAGACTGCCACCCTTAAATGTGATAAAAAATAAATATATATTTATTGTTTTTTTTGGCTACATAAATAAAAAGAAAAAATGTGTCGCTCTCCACGCTCCATTTAAAGTCAGGAGACTTTAAAGCTTTTTAGGATGAGGGTACCATAATCCAGGAGGAGGCAGCAGTGCAGCGGAATGGATACGAGCTGCCGTTAAACCCCACGGAAGAAGAAGAATACGACGACGACGACGAAGAAGAAGAAGAAGAAGGTTCAACCACAGTTTACCTTCGCGTGGTGGTGTGGTACCAGTAGAGATCGAGGCGGAAAAACAAAAATACAGGTTGAAAATACAATTGTTCAGAAGTGTCATCTCGTTGAACAGGTAAGAAATGTTGTATCGTCTTGTCGGTACTATGATTATCGAAATGTTTGTGTTCTTGCTAGCACGTGTTTATAATTAAATGCTTGACGTTTGCTAACCGAGATTAGCATAGTGACTAACTCGGCAACGGGAATTAGTACGTTGTGTTAAAATATTTTTACTTTTTAGGTTATACTCTCATAGTTAAGTGAGTTATCGAGTTATGTGACACAAAATGACTTTGTAGCTACGCGTGCTAACGTTTGCTAACCAGTTACAGCGTCACACAACAATTACGTCTGTTTAATAACGACATGCGGTTCTAATCACAAGACAAATGGATGTTAAAATTACTGGTTAGTTAGCATTCACCGAGGTATTTTACGTATTTAATGTTGTTTCTCTGTCTTTACATAGCGCTAATTCCTTCCAGTTAGTGTTTTTTAGGTCCTCCCAGCGAAAACTACTATTATTATTATTTATCGGATTGAAAAGAATGAATGGCTTTTTGTCTCTCTGTGTCTGCAATGGATTGCCGTACTGTCCAGGGTTGTTTGTCAGTGGAAAGTGTTTGTTGGCCTTTGTGGATGTAATTGTCTTACAGTAAAGTAAATAATCCTGACCTCGCTCATATCTTCAGGTTGCCATGGCTTCCTATACTTGCATTAGCTGTCGAGTTGCATTTGCCGATGGGGAGGTTCAGCGGGCGCACTACAAAACCGACTGGCACCGTTACAACCTGAAGCGCAAGGTGGCAGACATGCCACCTGTCACTGCTGAAAACTTCCAGGAGCGTGTTCTGGTCCAACGTGCTGCTGCAGAACAGCAGCTGAATGATGCGACGGCCACTGAAGGATGTGCCGTCTGCAACAAGAAGTTCTCCAGCGCCAACGCCTACCAGAACCACCTGCAGTCCCACAAACACCAGCAGGCTGAGAAGCAGACCCTGCTTGCCGCCCAGAGAAAAGTGGAGAAGATGAACGAGAAGAACTTGGAGAAGGGACTTGGTGATGAAAGGGTGGACCACGACGCCAGGAATGAGGCCCTGCAGCAGGCGCTGAAAGAACAGCACAGTCCAGCCAAGCAAAAGAAGACCCAGGTGTTACAAGGCACTTCCAAGGAAGAAGTGGAGAAGCCGGACAAGCCTCCCAGGTTAATGTGGCTGGAGGAGCAAGCAAAGAGGCGAGTGAAAGACGAGGGAGCCACAGCCGAGGACGGTGAGAAGGAGATGTGGAACCAGAATTTCTTTTTGTTCCAGGTTAAGAAGAAGAATGACTTTGTCATTGATATATTTTTTACATGTTACAATGAAATGTATTCTCTGCATTTGACCCCTTCTCCCTTGGGGGGGAGCAGTGAGCAGCCACAGGCGGCGCTCGGGGAGCTAGCTAGGGAATGGGCTGGGAATCGATCCTGCTATTCCTGCATCCCAGCCCTCTGCCTTAACCACTGAGCTACCAGGCCGAATAAAAAACCTTATATATTTAGTAATTTGTGGTGTTAAAATGTTTCAGGAGAGTGGGAGGATGTTGAGGAGGATGACAACGATGATGATGACTTGGAGGAGGATGAAGACGGTGAGGAGACGATGGATCAGGAGGAAACGGACGCTACAGTTCGGCCTGACTCCCACCCAGCTGCTCTTCCTGGCTCCATTCCCGTCACAGACTGCCTGTTCTGCTCCCGACACTCAAAGTCACTTATGAAGAATGTCGCCCACATGACCAAAGTCCACAGCTTCTTCATCCCCGATGTAGAGTTTCTCGTCAACATTAGGGGCCTTTTCCGTTACCTGGGTGAGTTTGGAGTCTAAATATGAGGCATCAGCACTTTTTTCCTTTATCTAACTAATACTCTTTGTGTGTGTGTTACAGGAGAGAAAGTTGGCGCTGGGAACGTGTGCTTATGGTGTAACGAGAAGGGGCGTTCGTTTTACTCCACAGCGGCAGTACAGAGTCACATGACTGACAAAAGCCACTGTAAACTTTTTACAGACGGTGACGCTGCTCTGGAGTTTGCAGACTTCTATGACTTCAGGTGTGTGTTTAACCTCGTTTAGTGACTGATGGGTTGTGTGTCTCTCCCCTTAGCTTGACAGCACGACGTTAGTCCTCAACACGTTGGTTGATTGTCGTCTTTGTTTTTTGCCAACAGGGCCAGCTACCCTGACCGGAAGGAGGGAGAGGATGCTGAAATGGATGAAGAGCTGCCAGAAGACAAGAACCTGGAGTATGACGATGACACGCTGGAGCTGACTCTTCCCTCGGGTGAGTTGTCTTTTCTGACCTTTTTTATTTATTTAACAAACAATAGAAAATTATGTAAAAATATTTGAGTAAGACATTTACATTGTGGTCAATCTTATACTATACATATTACAAAGAACAATTTAAACTTTACTTTTATCTCTTCAGAGTTTCTTAATTTCTTAAACCAAAAGTTCTGTGCGCTGTGCTTCATACATCACGTTTCACCAGATGTTGCCTCTCTGCTCGCTTGTGTTTAACTGTAGTTTGGGATTATTCTTCCGTATTGTAACACCGTTTTTCTTCAGGTGCTAAGATCGGCCACCGCTCCCTCATGAGATACTACAAACAGCGGTTTGGTGCTCAAAGAGCCTTGGTTCTGACCCACAATAGGAACGCGGTTGGCAGAGTCCTCCGGCAGTACAAAGCCCTGGGCTGGGGAGGAGATGGAGGTAAGAGTGAAGTTGTGATATTGAGCATAAAATAAAAAGTTATTGATATCCAGTAGATTTAAAAAGCAATACAGAAATAAATATATCCTGTCGTACAGAGACACAACATGTAGCACGCTCCTCCATCGTCCTTTAAATGCAAATGCATTCTCCACGTCCCCACTCTGAGACGTCACTGAGGTACAAGATAATGCAGATTCCTTTGGTTTGTCCGTGTTGTTGTATTAGCAGACGGTGCAGAAGGAAGTACTTATGACTTCTGTTCCCACGCACAAAAAATATGAGGCGTAAAATATTCTTACGTGGATAATGTGAACAAGAAGGTGGTGGGAAAACTCAAACTCATTCGGTGCAGAGCCGAGTCTCCTCAGTTTCCTCATGTCTCTCTTTAAATTACTGTTTGTAGAGTGAGGATCTCTCATCACTTTTTGTGAAGTCTGATTTTCATAGTCGGCGTCGGCTTTTAGCCCAAGGAGCGTAATCTTTCAGTTGTATGTTCCTTAGCTGAGTGCAGACCTTCGTTTATTCCGTCTTGAGCTGTTGACTAGACAGTTTGTTGATAATGCTATTTCCTTTAGTCCTTCCTCCAGCTTTCCCCTGCCTCTTTTATGGGGTTCTACGCCCATGCTTCACATGAGAACATTTGCAGGGAGCTGTCCTGGAAAACACAGACAAAAGGGGCAAACGAATTCTAAGACATAATTTTTATTGTGTTAAGTGTAATATAGCCAGTTATTCCTGTAAACACAACGCGGTAGCGAGGGCTCCCCCTTGTGTCTCTTCTCCATTATTCCCAGAACGGATGGAGGAAATGTGCTCCTCAACAGCATCATCCCTCACTGCACGCATGTTGTCTCTCTCCTTCTCTCCGTCTCTTTAGGCTGCAGCTCCCTCCACCAGAAACAGAGAGACATGCAGTACGTGCAGATGATGAAGTCGAAATGGATGCTGAAGATGGGCATGAGCCACAACGCCACCAAGCAGAAGCACTTCAGAGCCCAAGTTATGTTCTAAACTGGGAAACGGACTGGCGGATTTTAAAGCTCATCATCATCATATAGCTGCAAAAACCGTGCTGCTTTGCACAGTGGAGCTTGACGGATAAAATCTTATCTGAACAGCAATTACGTTCTTTTTTTTTTTCTTCACGTTCAGACGTCTGAATGCTGCTCCGCACCCACTTACTGTTGGAGATCATGTAAATTATTCACATGTATAAATCAGAACGGTGTATCATCTAAAGCCTACATTATGTTATTAAGAAGGCAGTGTTGGTCTGCCAGAGTTAGACTTATCATTCAACATACTCATCGTGCATCAATAGGTTTCATATTTATTAGACGTATAGGAGTCTTTATTAATTCACACTTGATTTTTAGGGTGAAAAACATCATTCAGCACTGATTGTTCTTATCAGATTGATTCGTTGCAGGTGGCATGTTGACATGGGCAAACATTAAAGGTCTCTTCCTTCCTCCTGTTTCTTCACTGTGCCACCGTAGGATCCTCTCGCAGACGTCCTGCAGGAGCTGTGTGACCCGCAAAGCATGGGCCACTGTTGTCCATCATAGTGCTCACTTTATGAGGTCCACCTGTCCAGTCTAATGCTGTTCGACGCAGCCGTTCTATCACAAATTACTGCTTTTAGATTGGTTATAATTTCTGTTCCAGCTGTCAGACAGCTGGTCAATGTAGGCGTGGGGTCGTATCACGTACCTAATGACGTGGTCACACATACTAGGACGTGAATACATGTTACTTGCTGTTTTTGTTGTACGTGACACAGGCTGCTTTCACTGTGGTTTCGTTCACCCTTCTTTCCCTGCGTGGCTCTGAGCCTCGTGTAGATGATGTCATCGAAAGCCGATCAGGCTTCAGGATGCTGACCCACCACGCAGGCCCGTTAATGAGCTCGGTTACTCCATTTGTTTGTGGTCCTCCACTTTATCTTTGGCAGGCTCTCCACTTCCTCCTGCAGGCTGGGAGAGTGTTTGTGGCGTGATGGTTTCAGGGGTTTAGGCCACTCTGCCCGTTCAGTGCGCCGCCGTTTGGAAACCCAGAGGGGGGGGGGGGTCCTGCAGACAGGCCGACGGCGAGGAGACTAATTGATCAGGAAGGCTCGGGGAGAGAAACGGTGCACAGAGCTGAGAGGCATTAGCAGCGTGGAAGTCACGGGATCCTTGAACCAAATACTGGATCAGTTGGTTTCAGGGCTTATTCAGCACTATCTGAGGTTATTATGGTAAAGCTGCTGGAGACTGGTTTTACTGGGATGAGCTTGTTGTTAGAAATGGAAGCCAGTCTGAGCAAAGTCTGTCGTCTGTGCTGTTGAGATATAAATATCTAAGTCCATCACTCTGGACACACACACACACACACACACACACACACACTCACTCTCTAGGGGGGAACGCGCAGAACCACAAACCTGTTGAACCGTTAAACTGAGATTTCTTCCGTTTAATGACTCACCAGAAGCTCAGACAAATTGAATCAGTTTTACCCTAAATCGTAAAACCTTAACCACAACTATTTAATGTGTTAGAAAGAAGCGCCTCGGTGGAACTCAGAGGAATCATCAGTCTCACGCTCCTCCTGAACAGGACCCGTTCACAGGCCTTCACGGCCCCATGCTCTCAGCACGATCCCGCTCTCCCTTCGAGCCCTGGGGACCTGCTATTGATCGGCGCCTCGTAGGTAGTGATTGGACGTGAGTGGATAATTTCCTTTGCTGCATTAGAGTCCATTACTGGCCCACTCCCCGGAAAGCGATAGACATCCTCAAAAAAAGAGAAGACGAAAAAGAACATCGTTCTTGGAAAAGCTGTCTCCTTCAGCAAATGATTTGCCAACAGAGGCTCCTCGAACTTTATGACCGGCTCCATGTGGCTGATGAGAAACAGCAGAAGGGTTCAAGGTAACGACTGAAGCATTTTGAGTCCCTCTTTCCTAATGCTCAACAAAGTGTGGATCAGTCTGGGAGCTGTGTTACCTCCCCCGCCTGCAGATTCTCCCAAATCCACGTGTTCCCCGGATTCACTGTGCTTTAAGGTGGAGTGGCTGCTGTTCCTTAACATGGGGAGATGGGGAGGGGGCGAGTCAAAGACGGATCATTGGCATTAACACCAAGGAACCTTGAAACACTTCATTATCTAAAGGAATCATATTTCCCATTTAACCCCCTGAAACCCGTAAAGAAACAGCTGGTGTCGGATTTATTAGCAGGTGAAGTCTGAACAATCAGTCCTAAATATTCCCCCAAACCGTCCAACCAGCGAGTCCGGGTCATTTACAGGCCGGCGTTCAGAGAGGTGGTAACCCAGCAGCTGACCCCTGGAACACGGGGAGGGTGCTGCGGGTCGCCGCATTAAGTATTCTGTGGCGGGCGGCGGAGCTACAGCGGGCTCCTCGCGCTGGGAGAACCACGCAGCGCATCTGTCTTACTGGCGGGAGGAGCAGCGCGTGCATGGGTCGGGAAACTTATCTCCTTCACATCAATGGGATGGTAATGTGATTGATCGGTCCTCTCTCAGGGGAAATGGTCTCTCTGCTTCCTGGGAGCGCAGGACTCACCAGGACTCGCAGCTGACTCGGAGAGGATTCTGGCAGGGTTGGGGTTTTAGCCCGGTTTGTCATTTACAGACGGTTCCTGTAACGCTGTCGCCGTCCTCGGTGGGGACCAAACAGGCGGAGGAGGGGGGGAGAAAGGGAAAAGGGGGAATCTCGGTCCCGCTGCGATGCATGGAGGCTGCTTGGAAATGCTCCCCGGGTCTCCGGAGCGCATGAGGCGATTCCAGCAGCATCGCGGAGATTCGGCCTCCGACCCGCAGCTACTCCGAGCTGCCACATCGTAGGTTCGGACACAGCAGCACGCCTCTGCCCTGCATCCACGGAGCGGAGCCGCATCCGCCGACAGCGCCGTGATCCCGGAGCCTGAAGCTGCATCCATCCCTTTCCTGCGGCGCAGCGGTGGTGGATGCTGTGTAAGTTGTCGCGTGGCATCTATGCAATTTTATTTCTTTTTATTATGAGCACAGAGGAGGGACAGGCGAGGGGAGGCACTACCGTCACCCACCGCCACACCTGGGAGGAAGGCGAACCGCACGGCTCCCAAGGACGTCCGCGCCCCGACGACGAGGACCCGGCAGAGCAGGGAGAGGGGGAAGCGGAAGGGGAGAGCTGCCGGGAGGCCCGGAGCAGCGGGGATGCATGTATTGGGGGGGACGCGGAGAACGAGGGGAATTTTTCCAGCGAGGACGGAGCGGTCGGCGGCGCGTCGTGCAAGACGCAGGCGATGCATTCAAACTGCAGCAGCGAGACCTGCATCCCCACTCCCAGCTGCCGGATCTGCTTCCAAGGCGCAGAGCAGGTACATGTACCAGCAGCATGTTAATGAAGCCTGCAGCAGGCCTCACACGTGAGTGTCCACGACTGTGATTAAGTTAATTCTGAATAAGAGTGAACTGGAGGTGCAGTGTTCGACCTTTATTGGCTGACAGCAGCAAAATGAGGTAAATCTGCTGAGTGGAAGCTTTCACAGCACTTCACAGACTGGAAACTAGATTGATTTCGGTAGTTATTCAGCAAAGAAAAGCCCATCAGAACCAGAACTGAAAGAAATATGAAGAATACATATGCATGTGTGCGTTCACACAAAAAAACTAAATCAGCCAGGACGGTACAGGACAATAATTTTAACAACGTGACCTTTTAACTGCTGCACTGACTTCAGACTTAATGGTCAATGCCGACATCAGCACTTCCACATGCGAGCTCTGCGAAACCTTCAGGGGTCTCTGAGGGGCCCCGAGGACCTGCCAAAATAATGAGCTGTAACAACTGAGTTACATTATGCTAAATTATATTATTGCTGTGGGCAAAACGGACACAGAAGACAATAATAAAGAGTTTGCAGAGTCAGGATTTCATGGACAGACTCGGCAGGGGAACTAATTTTCATTTGCAGTTGTATGTGCCAACAGTAAACATACGGACATACAAACAACACTGATAGCATAGAAAGATCCTCGGTCGTCCCCAAAACCTACTTCAGAAAGCCAAAGTTATCTAACAAACAAATTGCTAAGACATAACTGATGATGTCATTAAAATGCAGACAGGTGGTATAAATACTCCAACCTAAAATCTACACTTCAGCACCATGGACAGAGCTTCACACGCTCGGCTCCTGACTTTGGGTTTAGGATAATCAGTCAGTTCCTTTTTTTACACTTTCACCGCAGTTTATCTTGAGTGAGACACGCATGGCTGTTTCACTAAGACACAATCAAATCTCTTTCAGATCCCATAATCTATGCACACATAAGCTCAGCTTTCTTAAATCTCTATTAAGCCGTTTCTTTTTAATTAGTCGTGAGCTTTAAATTAAATCTTGGCCAACGAGATTCAATCTGTTGCCTGATACGATCTAGAGAAAAGACGTATATAATTAAGTCGATATTTCCTGGCATTTCCTTTAATGCCAGCCTTATACATCCTGATTTTCAGCTTTTCCCATAAGCGCTGTGCCCTCATGAAACGCAGCCTAATGCTCAGAGGTGGCTGCCAGGGGAACATCAGTTACCAACACGTAGGTTTAAACGAATCACTGCTTTTCACAAGAAAATGAAGACTGAAGAAAAACCTACAGACTTGTTCAGCAGATCTTCGTACAAGATCCCGAACATAAGTTGCACATAAGGCCAGAGACATCGGTGTCCTCACAGTAATTCATATGTGTTATATACATTACAAGACAGAGGTAAAAGGCTTTGGGCATTTTGCAGTGTTGGCAGTAAAACCAACAAGTGAGCCGCAGCGAAAGCCAAATAGATTGGTTCTACTTTTGTCATTATATATTCTATTCACTCAATACGCTGCCTAGCTGAGTTTCCAGTACTTAATAAAAGAGAAATGTTTTGTTTCATCATCTTGAGATTAAAGGACAAGGAACAGTGTGTAACATGTTCCCACAGTCATTGGGAAAAACTATATTCTGAGCCTTAACACTAAATCCAGATTTGTTTTCATTAAACATAGGAAGAAGAAGAAGAAACCAGTCCAAACCTTTAGGTCATTCTAAAATGAATGGACAGAAAAACAGGATGGTTCTTATTTGTATAGAGTAATGTTTTCCCATATAACATGTAAATCAGACTAGAGTTAATTAAACGAGCTGATTCACATCCATCATATCAACAATGACAATGGCTGAATTATAATCTATCTGTAGTGCATCAGTCAAACCGTCTGCACGTCTTCCTGCGGGTGAATGGACAGATGTGGACCAGCAGGGAAAAATGGGCTGCGTCTGACGGTCTGAAATCTGATACTCTGAAGGCCTGTTTGGTTAGTGACAGCCTTCCCCGACAAGGGACAATTCATCCTCTCCGGAGCTTAAGGGAAAGAGAGGAGTCAGGGCAGTAAATGCCTAAGTGAATATCCTGTCTTCAGAACGTGGGCTATAGCATATTAGCAGAGCTAATCTAATAGCTCTGCCTCCGGGTCCAGACTGATATTTGATTTTGATGCAGGGCCGCAGGCTGGGCGAGCTCATCAGTTATCGAGAACACACGTTTGAGATATTCGTGTCACAGGCAAAGTCCGAATATGATGTTATTTACATCACACGTCAGCATCAGTAGATTGCTTTTTGGAATTTGGAACAATCAAATGCAAATGCATCGCTGTTTGATTCACAAAACCCTGGAGGATGGAATTAAATGGAAGCAGCATTTTACAAAAAGGTTACAGATTAAAGTCCACTTTTTAAGTTACTTTGGCAAAAATAACCTTTAAGATCTGCTCAGTTTCATTTTAAACTCTATACGCCGTAACTGCTTAAAAGTGCTAAACAAAAAGCAAGCTTGGAACCGGGCCTGTGGGTTGTGACTGGTATTTCACTTATGCTGTTATTTAAATCCATAACCTAACTCAGGGTCCACTCGTTAGTCTTTGCAGTTACTCTGTGTGATAATCTGATAAAGACCATGTGATACTGTCACAAGCTAAAGAAAAAGAACAAAAAAAAAGCAAGTAGACCTTCAGTTTACGTTCGTTTGGGAAAATTATAGTTCTTTACCAAAATAAACTAATGCCACGAGCTCCTCCTGCTTTGTAGGAGCTGTACAAACAAAAACCATACACCAAAGACCAGACGACGCTTCTGTGAAACGAGTTATTCTGTTGGTGTGTCCCAGTAGTCAGCTCGTCAAGGACAAACCTAACATTTGTGGCCAGGCACCTTGGATCCGTGATATTATTCTCATGGTGTTTCTTCACTGTCATGAGGAAATGCATCTATTAAAATTCTGTTCAACTCCTCCCTTGAAGCCTTGTTGACCTTCTTGTAGGCGCCAAGATCTTGGCCTTTTTTGGAATAATTGTAATCTTTTCGTCAAATGTCACCTTATAGAATTCAGGAACATATTAAAACAGTCCTTGAACAATCCACCCTTCAGTGGGCAGCAGACCCAAGGCAGTTCATTCCAACGAAAACCGCTGAGGTCCTTTTAAACCCACAAGGTTAATGTGACGTGATGAAAAATGAGCTTGCTGACCACTGACCTTAATATACTATTAATATACCACTAGCAGCACAGCTGGCAGGTCAAAGGCGCCTTAATGGCAGGTTGAGGAATGCCTGGAGGGAAAAAACCAAACATCCCAACAAATGGATACGGCTGTAATGATTAATGCTGCATCCTGCCGTTAATATCCGGCAGTGCTAATGCTCTGAGAAATGATCGACGGCGAGCGACGCTGTTAAAGCCCTCCATCGTGTATTTTCTTTGTCGCGTGATGTGAAAAAAAGGTCCAAAAAATGAGGAATTTGATGATAAGACAGTGAACACTTTGGAAATGGATGGAAGATTAATATTATGGCTCTAATATTGATCCAAAAGCTGATAGTTTCTTTTTAAGTGAAAATATTCTGATGTTTAATTCGTCCCTGATACCACAGTGATCAAAATAATACAGGACAGGATGTACACGTGAGGGCTCCACTCACTTGTTGGAGGAGAGTAAGATGCATATGGAACATAGGAAAAACACATGACAGCATTTAATATATAAACATTTACTGACCTCTCTTTGCATTCAATGCTAAAATCTTACCAACTCGACCTTTGCCCTCTTCCTGATTTTCAGGGCGACTTGCTGAACCCGTGTCGGTGCGACGGCTCGGTGCGGTACACCCACCAGCACTGCCTGTTGAAGTGGATCAGCGAGCGAGGCTGCTGGACCTGTGAGCTCTGCTGCTATCGCTTCCACGTCGTTGCCATTAACATGAAGAGGCCGTGGCAGGTAAACCGTGGCTTTACACAGTCTGAAAACAACCCAGTTCATTGGTTCATGCATTGATCCTACATCTTTTCTTAAAACAAGTAGAAGGTTTTCACCAGGTAGGATGTCTGGCTGATAAATACAGTTTACTTGTTAAACCCATGACTCTGTGTGCATGGAAACGTCTGACAAAATATGTCCTTGAGAAACGCTATGATATCAAACCCTCTTCACTGTGTTCTCGTGCATATTTATTGCTTTTTGCAGCCATCAACCTCTTGAGGTTACAGTTTCCTCTCACCAACCATGAATTAAGTTATTATGGAGGCATTAACATTTTACAGCCTGCGATGCATCAAACCCACCACTGATACCAGCAGCTTCTCTGGCGGAGGGAGCAAGGACACACATACTCTGCCGTAAAAGCAGTTTAACAGGCAAATGTAGCCACCTGCACCTACCTCAGATGTTCCTGCTAAGTGGTTTGCTTCAGTTCTATTTCAAAGCCTGCTCTATAAAAATAAAACACGTGGAAATAACTTATGATCACATCGGGATTTACTTTATGTAGTCTAGAAATGCAGCCGTCAGGATTCGCACCTTTGGTCCATTTGGAATCATATAGCTTCACGATTTCAACCTTAATAACGAAGCAGAATATGTTATAGGTGCAGACATGTCTTCATGTCTGCACCATCTGTCACAAGCTGCAGCTGTCCTGCCTGTTTCACAGAGCACAGCTTTAGTGTTGTGGTGGCAGCTGGTTCCTGGGAAAAGCTCAGGTGGCTTTATTTCTGAGAGGATGGCCTCAGCAAGCATTAGAACTTAAACACGGTAAATTCTTCCTCATGATAGCAAGTGTTGGATTCACAGTTTTCAGTTTCAACCAGGGGTCAACTTGATGACTGAGTTTATTTTGAAGGAAACACAGATATAATGATGTTCTTTGGCTTGAGGCAGACGTAGGACTTACTGTGAACCTTCAGTGTTTCTGTTTCGTCTTCAGGTCTCTGCCGTCAGTCAGGGACTCTTGAGGTTTAACGTGTCTGTATTCTGGATTGTTTCTATCACTGAAGACCGTTCGGGCCCCTTTCAGATCTGTTTGCTACAGATGGGACTTGAGTCATTGGCAGACTGAACAAACACACAGCTGAGGCTCAAGCAGAGCTCTACTTTCTGTCGGCACAGTCTGCCTAAAGTCTTTTTTCTTCTGGAAAAAGAACAGCCCAGCTTCACAATCATCCGCTCTGCACCAACGGTTTTCTGTTTCCAAGTCATTCAGTTTGTGTCTATTTCTATTTTAGTCCCCTCCCTGTAAATATCTTTTTGATTTTGTCTGGTTTACCTCCTTGTTATTTAACTTAAGAAAATCGAATCGTAGTCATGGTTTGGGCACGTTAGAGTGTGGCAGTGAGCAGCACACGTTGTACAGATCATCATCATCATAGAGTGAATGCAAATGGCTGAGTCATGAAAGAGAAACTGAGAAGAAGCTAGGGGACGAACATCCGAAGCAAACCTCCCTGATCACTCGCTTCTTCTGCTAGTGCAGCCCCATGATTCCCTGATTCCCTGAACATTTCTCCCTAATCTATGGGAAGACGAACATGCTGTGTGGGCAAGACGGCCTAAAAATATCTCTATCTCAAAATGGTAACTGATCTGCACATAGAGTGTCTGTAAAGTGAAAATCATTGACAACAGCCAGCGTGGGTTCTTTTTACCACAGCAAGTGTGTTCTAAACTCATCTGTAGTTTTGATTGCGCAAGCCGAACCTAAGCCGTACACATCAGAGCAGCTTCTGTAACACGTTACTGTCGCACTAACAGTAGCTCCGCCTCCTCAGGTGATCTCATGTGTTCTCTCTTTGTTGTGTGCAGTGGCAGTCCATCACCATCACTTTGGTGGAGAAGGTGCAGATCATCGCCGTGTTCTTGGGCTCTCTGTTTTTGGTGGCCAGCATCTCCTGGCTTCTGTGGTCAGCCCTCAGCCCCGAGGCCATATGGCAGCGGCGTGATGTCCTCTTCCAGATCTGCTACGGCATGTATGGGTTCATGGACCTGGTCTGTGTAGGTGAGTCTGGACATGATCACATTTTCCACATCATCAAAACTGCCGTCAGATTGTATTTGTTGTTTGATGCCTTTCGACTGTTGTTGGTAAAGGGCCAGATGTGTATATAAGCTTACACACTTGAATTACTGTGTGTGAGAGCAGAAAATTAGAAACCAAATCTAGTAGAGATCTGTAAACATCAGTGTCATGCAGGAGGGTGAAACCGCAGTTTGTCATGTCAGTTCAAGTCATGTTTGGATGGAGCACAGTGTCGATGTCACAGCTTCCATTAGCGTCCTAATCAGCTGGAGATCAGCTGCTTCATTACTGCTTCGTTACTGCCAGGCAGGGAATGGCTGGCTGTACAGAACATTATAGAAACCAACACTCAATAACTACTGATGATGCCACCATGCCCGTTTCTTTTAGTTTATATATGTGTGTGTGTAGGTTTACACAAATTGTTTGCCTCCTTCCCGGTTTCCTACTTTTTTTGTGTTGTCAGCCTTAAATGTTTCGAATCACCAAGCAAATTTAAATGTTAGACAGAGACGACACAAGTAAACACAACATACAGTTTCTAAATGAAGGTGAAAAAAGGGAAAAACTATTCAACCTGCCGAACAAAGTGGAGTAGACCAAACGATCGTCAAAAGCCAGACATCAAGAAAATTCAGAAACAAATGAGAAGCAAAGTACTTGAGCTCTATTAGTATGGAAAGTGATTCATGAAGCCGTTTCTAAAGCTCTGGGACTCAGCGAACCACAGTGAGAGCCATTATCCATAAATGGCGAAAAGCACGGGACAATGATGAACCTTCCCAGTAGCGCCGGCCGACCAGAATTACCCCAAGAGCGCAGCAGCAGTGGTAGCTGAATATATAGTCACGCGTATACTCTTAGGGGAATGTGCCCTTTTTAAAGTGTCCATGTTCTTTTTCTTTTTGTTGCAGGTTTGATTGTCCACGAGGGGGCAGCGGTGTACAACGTCTTCATGCGCTGGCGCGCTGTAAACCTTCACTGGGATGTTCAGAGCTATGACAAGGCGAAGGACATGGAGGAGCCGAGCACAGGTCATTCCTCGTTAGCCCCCAGGACGCTTTGGTTGCCTCTGGCCACCTTTGGCCCCAATGGCCCTTTACACCCCACACAGCTGGGGCCGCAGCCGTGGACTTGCCTCTGTTTGGCCCCCTTCTGCACGGGCCTGGTGCCCCGAAACAACCTCAGCCAAGACAGTGACTCAGGAGAGGTTGTAATTCGAGTAACATCAGTGTAGCAGCAGGCTGTATTCAAGCAGGAGCAAGACATGTGATGGTTTACACTTTGAGCTTCGCTGGAAAATTTATACAAAACCCCAAAACCCTTTATCCTTTTTTTTATCCTATTTGTTTTTAATAATTCTTTAGCTATTCCTAATAGGAACTGTTTATCTGCTCTGGGGCTGGTCCTCAAAATGGTTTCTGCAGGAGTAAAACCATGTGAGGGTTTTCTTTAGGTTGTTCAGTGTCATATGAGCTACGCTAAAATGGTTGAACATGCATGCTAACAACTGATCGAGCACAGAGAGGTCATGATGTCACAGTCTTAGATTCAAAAGTACGACAGTGGTTGCTGAAGGAAGCTGTAGAAGTCACAAGCACAGAAAAAACCTGCAGTGGGGCTCAGAGAGGCTGCATCTGAGCTCTGATGGACTCTCATGAAAACATTTTATTTGGCAAACAAACTATAAATAAATAAAAAATAGTGAGGATTACATTATTAGACTAACCTGATTATCTACACATCTGTGTCTGGTTAGCCGAGCTACTGCTTAGAAAGACGTGACCCAGAAGTTCAGATTTCACTTCAGCGCTCTTCAGAGGATCATTTTGAAAGCTGCTGAAAATCACGGTATCACTGTGTTTCCTTTGGGAGAATTTCTGTTTTGTACAAAGATCTCTTATGTCTTAGAAGAAAAGATTTTGCCCAACAAGCAACTGGTGACGTTTCCAAATGAGCACAAACATGGACTCGTGACATGACAGAGGTCTTGCACACAGTGATGCAAATATGGACATTTTTAATGTCATCTCAACTTTGTATCTTCTACTTCTCAGTGTCTGTATATGCTGGCATATCAGCGTTGTTCAGTTCCAGACAGTTTACTGGGCTGGCACGAGGGACTGGTCCTCAGATCCTCTGTGCCAGTATAAATGCAGCTGTTGAAGATTGTGGTTTTGATCTGTCTGTGTGCCATTCTGTTGAGCTTCCAGGAGCCTGGTGGTGTTTGGTTTGTTGACAGGTTTTTGGGTGGTGGATGGTTCAGGGCTTTGTTCTTGACCTGGCTGATTTGGGTCTTTAGATTTTTTTTGGTGCCTTAGGAGGCTGGGTAACAAAAACGACCCAGTGTGACTTTTGCTGTTCGCTGTAATTTTGTTTCTTTTGAATGTAATATGGATGTAATGTATAAATATAAATAATATTTATATACACAGAGGGGGGTGTGGCTTATTGTGCTACCAAGAAAATGTACTCGATGGCTGCTTAGAGCCATCTCTGGGGGGACAGCGGTAGTGGGCCGAGCACGAGGGAGGGAGGAGAATCCAATTTGGTGAGTTCAGATTTTTTCCCCATGTTTCACATGATTTCTCAACTTAGATCATTTATCAAATACAAAACCAACCACAGCATTGTTGAGTGTCTTAACACCAGATGTGTCCCAGCACATTGAGCAAGCTTGATAATTTGGGTCACATGATGTTTCTTATACACTCAGTAGCTAAAAGAGAGTATATTAATATTAATAGAAAATTAATATGAAAATGTACAATTAGAGATGCTGTTTATTACAGCAGATAATTTTACTAAATAGTGATGGTGATGAAGTAATTTTACCCTTTCTTACCTTTACCTTTTACTTTTTACCTTTAAGCTATGTTTCAATGAAGAGAACAACAGTTTTGATGCCTTTGCTTCATGTTTATTATGCTAGCTTAATGTTTGCGTCGGACGACCCTTCTGCATCGCCGGGCAGCGACCCTTCCGAGTCGTCTGTGACGGCGGGCAGGGTGGGAGGGCCGGTCTGCGTTTGTATAAGCGAGGCATTGTTAGAGACTGGCAACTGGTAGGAGCTGGGTCCTATTTACAAACTCTGTTGCTGTGACATCACTGATGATGTCACAAACAGTGATGTCATGAATGGTGAGAGTTTCTAAATGGGACCCATTACGTCATGGCGTCAACATGTAATGACGTAATAGCGTCGTGACATGACGTCATACCATGACGTCATTGCGCTGAAACACTGTTATAACTCATTCTCTCTTTCTCACACACACACACACACACAATCTTTCACGAATCACATAAGCTATCCATTAACTGTGTCATGTCATTATTTACTTATGTATAGTTCATTCTTCTGCACTGTACCAATCCAAACATCTCATCATTAGCTATTCTCTTAAACTACTGTGAACCAAAGAAAACAGGAAATACACTTTCAGACCAAATATGTAACCATTTATTGTTAGAATAATCCTTTCAATACATAACACAGCTAATAAAGACAAAAAACCAGATACAAATATTGTGCCGACTGTCAGCTGAATGGTTGCGTAGAGAAAAATACATGATTATCTTGAGAAAAGTCAGCATATGGTCTTGATTCTGACAAAATAAGGAAGGCAAAGAATACAAAATGTACAGCCGTATGATTATAGAATATACATAACATTGCACATTATACCAACAAATGGAAACCACACACAAAATAAGTGTACACACTATACAACAAGGCACTGTGGAAGACACCTGCCCATGCGTCTTTGGATGGACCTGCCGCCCGCGGAGCTCCAGCGTTGTAGGAATGTTCCACTACAAACAGTCGTTCAGACGAGAAGGATTCAGAATCCCCTGCTTATTTCTCGGCATGTTTAAATGATTGTAGTCACTTTATGGGGGCGATGCGCGATTCAGTCGAACAGTCACTCTGAAACATGTGGACACCTAAAAGCTCAGAGCTATGAAATGTTTTTACCGCCTCTTTTCCATAGAATGACATCGCCTCAAGGTCCAACTGTGTTTCTAAGTCTTGTGGTGATATTTAGCTTGCGTGGGTAGATATATTTTGCAGTACATACATTGGTAGTTAAAGGGAATATGCGAGCACCTCTAAGATTGTGTTTACACGTCAACGTCAGTGGCATGGATAAGACAATATGTCCTGCTTTAGGCACTTCAGCAAAGCAGTGAATTCTTCAGATGACGACAGTTGCATATTATTTACAGTGAACAGAGAAATGTCATATCACACATGGATAAGTCCCAGAGTTTTTCAAAGCAGAAGAAAAAGGCCTGAAGGTTTTTGTTATCCTTTACATTCGGATCGCCTACAGACGCGCCTCTTAAAACTCATACACTCAAACAAAAACCTCAGTAACAGATATCTCCATTCTGCAACAATGCACATCTGCATTTTACAATAGTTAACACTGACGGAATGAGAACTGATGAGAAAACAAGGTTACATTAAACCTTTAGTTGTTTATGATCTGAGAAAAGCAGTGGTGGTTTTTGCATTTTGTTATTTGGCTAACAGGAGGAAACGTGAAGCTCCTAAAGGGCTTTTACCCTTATATTACTTATCCCTTGAACATTTATGGGCACTAATTGTTTCTGATAGGTGGTGAAGAGCTCAGATGAATCAACTAACATGAGATAAAGGTGAAAATGTTCATAGTCTTTGTGCAAAATACATGCCATTGCACACCTCTGTAGTTCTGTTACAGTGGCGAGCAACGGCAGAGTAGCAGTGGGTGGCACCACAAAATCTGGCTTCCATGAAAAACCAGTTGATACTGTACCTTCATACCTACTGTGACTGACGACTGCACGTGGCTCCTTTTTCAGGAGTCATACCTCAAGGAACCCGGTCAACTCAACGTTTCAGCTGAATTAGGATCTAATGCAAATTTGACTCCTCTTCCAGTTTTGGTCAATCAGGTGCAGATGTTGCTGTTTTGGAATTAAACCAGTCAACGTTTGCATTAGGAGCATTGTGGTGTGTCTCCAGCATTCACAGAGTCAGTCTGAAATGTCAAATATACAAGATACTGTCTCCACAGTGCTGGAGATAGGCGTTCGTGCGCGGCTAGCCGCAGCCACGGCGAACCCTCCCCTTGCGCTGCGGCACGTGTCCGTGAGGTTTAAGGCAGAGTTCACCATGCACTACACTGGCTGCTGTGGCTGCTGACAGACTGACAATTGCTGTAGCGTTTCTTTACGATCATGCTGATGTAGGCCTTCATCAACTTGGCGATGTCCATGACCTGCAGAGGAAGAGATGCAGAGTTTCATTCCACAGCCTGAACACTCCTGTAAATGCTGTGACATAACACGATTCCATGTTGTACAAACCATGTGGGTTTCAAAGACCAGCTCGCGGCCCTCCACTGCAATCTTATAAGCGTTTGGCAGTGGAGCTCCGAAGGAGAGAATCTGCTCATACGGAAAAACCTCCAGAGGCCACAGCTCCCCTCGTTTGTACACAGATATAGCCTCCCTGCTAACGCCCAACCACAGCTCGGAGGGGAATGCTCCGTCACGGCACTGAAACAAGCAAACCCAAGGTAACGTTGGGTACATGAAAGAACAATGTTGGATCTAAATGAACCTGCAGATTATGAACACAAGCGTTCACATAAATACATGTTGCACCGTTATTTCTGTTACCTACCTCAACGTTGAACAGTGTGGATCCGTATCCCTGCCACTCCTTTACCACCGTCATGTATTTGACCATGGCCTGTTCTTGGTTCATCCCTTGCAGTTTCTTCCACTTGTCCATCACACTGGTTCTGACTGCAGCTGCCTCCTCTCTCATCCAGGCCTCCAGGCTGTTCTCCTCCTCCAACTTCTGCCGACTCAGCGAGCCACTCCTGAAACTCCGCCTCAATGTTCCCTCCAGGAAGCTGGAGCGTTTTCTTTCAGATGTCCCTGAGCGCTCGGCCACCGAACCAGTGCCTGGAGCGAATGTCTTGGCCGAGTTCTGCACCCTGGCCCGCAAGCGTGCCATGGGGAACACCTGAGACATTTCAGGGAGACTGGCCTGGGAGCCGTGATCACCCAGGAGGTACTGAAGTCTCAGTGCAGCCAAGAACTGAAGTGTCTCCTCAGGGGCTGGATACTGACCATTAATGACTGCTTCATGAGCCTGTAGACGGCAGACAAAAACAAATTCAAGATAAAGACAGACTCTAGAACCACTCCCTCAGTCAGTAAGCAATTTGGTTTAGTTAGGCATCTATCAAAAGAGACATCCTTAAACTAATACTTATAATACTCTACCTGTTCAAACATAAAGGCAAACTCCACGCTGTCTTTGGGAACATTGTCTGTGTCCAAGAAGCAGTAGAGCTTAAAGTAAAACTTCCAGCCGGTATTGTGTTCGTCAGGACTTGCTGAAAGCCTGGAGACCAGACAATGCGTGTTCATAATGATAATGAGTAGAAACGTGTCTCAGAAACGCAGGACGCGCAACACTTACTTTTCAAACTTGGCGAGCACGTCTGCCACCACGGTGCGGCTCTCGATGGCTTTCTCTGTTGTGTCATTGTGTTCGAATAGAGCAAACATGTTCCTGCTGTCCTCCATGGCCAAGCCGCGGATAAGCTTCTCCACCACCTGACACACAAAAACACAGTCACTCACTACCTTTAGAGGCGTGGCCTGAGGACCCACAGCTGGATATAGTCTCTCACCTCTCCAGCGGTGGTGTGTGAGTTGATGGTGATCTTGCAGGAGCCTCCGCCGTGGCAGTGAACGGTGGTGCTCATGTCCTGCCGGGCCACAACGGACCGGATCTCTTCCTGCGATGGGACATTCTCCCTGGCTCGAGTCTTCCTCAGAGAGTCGAGGGCAAAGGCAGCGTAACGATCCATCTCCGAGCCGGGGAAGAGCTCTCGAGTCCTGCGGCGAGATTCAGATTTAACAAAACATGAGGAATCCAAGCTTGTTCAAACATAGATTCTCT
Organism: Microctenopoma stevenorrisi; assembly: GCA_032270685.1. Lineage (NCBI taxonomy): Eukaryota > Metazoa > Chordata > Actinopteri > Anabantiformes > Anabantidae > Microctenopoma > Microctenopoma stevenorrisi. The sequence goes on along the minus strand of JAUMTR010000009.1, from coordinate 16,798,159 downwards.
TCTTTCACGTGCAAGCAAAGACCTCTTCATGTGGAACTTGAGGTATCTGAGGATGCTCCTGGTTGGGACGAAGGTGCAGGACATGCAGGCCAGTATCTTCCAGCTGCAGAGGTTCCCGGGACTGCCTGGTTGTGGCGGTCGTGTCGTTTGTTTGATCAGCTGGCAGTAGAGCTCGTCCCGTAGTGGTTTGAGCTCCTGGCCAGTCTGCAGGATGCCCTGGATGATGGGTACTGGGTCGGCCACTCCCTCCAGGTGCTGTAGAGAGCTGAACACTTTGAGGGATTCATCCTGCAGCGTTGTGTAGCTTCTGGTTCTTGAAGCTAAGCCGGGTGGAGGAACGACATTAGTGATAAGGTGGATCACGTGTTCATTGTTAGAGAGTATAGTGAATACTTGACGATGATTTATGAAACAGTTTGACATCACGTGAAGCAAAGTGTGCAATGTTAACGAAGGGCAGTTCATTTCAAGAAGAGAAAACAAATATGTACTATCCTTACCCTCGCTTATAATATATTTTTTCTTTACTCAGAAATACCATTTCAGCTTCGAGTTACTTCATCCTTCGGTAATATTTCCCAGCATATAACGTTCCACGTGGACTGACACTACAGATCGTGTTTAAGGCTCGGCCTGTTTTATTGTATGCATCACGTCATTGATTCTAACTCGACCATTACACATTAAACACGCCATACGTGGTGGCTGTGACGGCATTAAATAGTCGTAACAACACTAGGTGGTAACCTGCTCATTTCCGTTCTCAACCTTGCTCATATTGCAGCTTTGGCTTAAATAAAGATGATGAGTATATGCTGATATTCTGGTTGATGGCTGTCCCTCCACTTTATGTCTGTATCTGTGTAACTCACTAGTGAGGTGGATGTCTCCGTAGGGCAGCGGCAGAAGAGGCGAGTGCAGTGGGTGGTGGCTGTAGCGAAGGATGGGGTTCCTCTTGTAGATCTGCTCCACCACCTCAGAGTTTAGACAGTTCTCCTGGAACCAGAGGCAGAACATGCCCACTTCAGAATGACACTGTGCCAATTATCCATCTAGTTCAGTTCAGACTAAACAGTCAACTAGATAAATAAATCCAACTGGTCACTCTTGCAGTCTACAGAGATGCGTTCATGAATCTGGGTGTGCGTGTGCATCAGCCTGTTTTGGCCTCTGGTGGCTGCTCGTAGCTGTAGAGGTTTCTCACCTTGATGTCCTGGATGAGCTGCTGTGTCGGCGTGTCGATGGGAGCTTTGGTGTCGATGACGTTCTGGATGGAATTGGCCCAACGAGTGGCTTCGTTCAGCAGCTTACAGTAAAGGCGGTACGAGTGTTTCCGGCCGTAGACGATCACGTTCCAGTAGCCTTTTAGGAAGAGATGGAGAACGGAGACACGTGTCTCTCAGATTGAACTTGTCATGTAAGCTGACAAACAGAAGACGGACGGCGCTGCAGCGTTGTTTTCCTACCGGTCTCTTTGAAGACCTTCTCGTCTGGTTGAACCACTGAGCAGAGGCTGTTCAGCACCAGTGTTCCCAGCTTCAGGGCGTTACGCTCGGAGCTCTTATAGTAGTCCAGGGAATTGTGGGTAAGCAGGAACCAGCGCTTCTTGAGCTTCAGCGAGCCTTTGGTGCTGTTCTTCATCTCTTTGTGCAACCAGCCTGGTGGAAAGAAAGAAATGGCTTTTCTGTTACACAGTGTTTAATGCTCCGGGGATTATGTTAGCAGTGACGTTTCCGCAACTATCCTTTAGCTGTGACTGAGGACTAAAACTTAAACTCTGTATTTTTCTAAGTGCATTATGGGATTGATCACAGACTTGTGCCACCCTCAAAAAGGTATTAGTGGTGTCATCATCACCTCGGATGATAAATTCTTGTCCATCGACGCGGGTGTCTCCCTTGGAGCGCTGCAGCAGGGTGATCCAGTGGTGCATCTCCTCGGGCGTGTCAGCGTTGCAGTGCAGCACACGATTCGCCGTGATAATGACGAAGGAGTTCGGCCTGAGACGGTTTAGAAATGCAGATAATAAGACGAGAGAAGAGAGTCTGATTTTCAAAGCAGCTGAAAAAAGGGAGCCGTGTGCTGAGGCTTCAACATTCAGAAGAATAAAAGAAACATGGTGCCTTTTGTTTGCTCCACTTAAAGCGTGTGAAACAGGGCGGATCAACACAAACTAAACCCAGAGATGATGTCTGATGCGGGCTCTCACCTCTCTGGATTATCTGACGCACAAACCGAATCGATCATTCCCACATCCAGCGTTCCCTGAAGGGTCACAGCGAGAGAAACAAAGGTTCAGTGACAGTCTTCACAGTGTGGATAATGACTTTGACCTTTCTCTGCCCCACGGAAACCAATTAGCTCACACACACACACACACACACACACACACACACACACACACACACACACACACACACACACACACACACACAC
>JAUMTR010000009.1:16696757-16795620 GCA_032270685.1 Microctenopoma stevenorrisi | reverse complement strand
CACACACACACACACACACACACACACACACACACACACACACACACACACACACACACACACACACACACGTGTGTCCACGGTACTCACCACAGCATTCTGGGGATTAGCCTGCTCATCGTGCATCTCTCTGATCTCCTGTTCTGTGGAGCCCTGCACCTGACTCAGTACGCTGAACCACTGGCTGTAACCGTGGAGACAACACCATCAACACAGAGTAATGACAGCAGCCAGCATCATTCACAGGTAACGGCCTGACAGTGTAGCGTAAATAATATCCCTGTGTCTCCAAAGTTATCCCACAGGCAAACATCTCATATCTGAACCTGGGCCCGGTGCAGTCAGGTTTGTGCTGCGAGTCTTCTCTCCATGAATGTTACCTGAGATAATTCATCACGCTGATGTTTTCATTCATTCACCGACGGCGCAGATATAAAACAGACCTGAGGGTAAATGTGTGTTCAGTCTGATTCTGTGGAGCCTGTGGATTCACATGGAGCCAAGAGAGAGGCCGACACCGTGAACCCGCTGCCAACAAACATGCTCAGCACCAGAAGAGAAAGAAGCTAATAGCAGCATAATCTACTGTTTAATTTGACAGTGTTATGTGACGATGATGTGTGACACTTGATGTGTTGTAGATTATACTGATGCTCAACAACAATCCCTGCAGGAAAAGTGCTGGGTGTTATGGAAAATGTTAATACAGTGTGTGCTAAAGTTCATGTGTTCCTAATGTCTTTAGATATTGTGAGACTGTCTTTGTTTTGCTTTACTGACTGGGACAGCAGACAGTGCCTCTGACTCTGACCATGAAGATAGGTAGCGTAGCTATGTAGAGTTGATAAATAGCTGTGTAACAGTTAGTTCTGGGTTCACTTTGCTGTGAACCCTCTCATGAGAGTACTGCTGTATAACTCAGTCGCATTTCCTTCTTTGTGCTTTCTTATTTCCTTTTATAATAAACCTCTTAAAAGACCATCATGACAGAAAACCTATTTATTTCTACAACACTGGGGACATTTACCCAGGACATGTGTAACCACAAACTTACCTGGCGTCCTCTGCAGATTCAGCGATGAGATGATAAGTCCTCTCTGGCATCACTATGTCGATTCCATTCTCCTTCCCGGTGTTATCAATGATTTCTCTGCACATTACAATAAACATGACTAAACTCACACCGTGATCTTCTCTGATATACTGGAATGTGTGAAACACATCAAGAGCATTAAAGAGAAAACACTGTTTGTGGGAGTCAGATGCCCTCTTCTACTGCTGACTCCCCCCTGTTCGAGTCCTTACTTGACATTGTGCATGTCCAGCACGCCCTTCATCTTGTCCTCGTTGTCATTTTCGAAGTAGATGAGCTTGCTCTGGCGCAGCACGAACCAGCGGCGCTTCCAGTTTCGTCGGGACAGTGTAGACGAGCCGCCTCCCTTCTTGTGCAGCCAGCCCTGCTTCAGAGCCTCCTGTTTAGCCCGAAACCACAGGAAGGTCTCGTCCTTCAGAACGCACCAACGGCGCTTCCATGTGTTCATCAGACCGCCTGGAGAGGAAAACGGGACCATGTGGCTTACATCTCTGGTGACAAGGATTCAGTTTCAACTGAATCCTTGAAAACTGATCCTGCTCCACTGAGTGGGTCTAGCATAGAAACATCTCATCTTCGGTTAATGTGTCGCATATTAGGACAGAGTATTTCTGAAAGCCCCCCCCCAGTCACTCACGCTACCTTTTATGTAGACGAAGCTGTGGAAGTATGGGAGCGTGACGCAGCTGTAGACAGAGTCCCGCCGGTATGACAACTCATCATCGGTGTCAAACCTGTCGAAGTCATCCTCGCTGTCCTCGAACTAAAATAACAGCAGCCATTAGATGTGCACGACACAGAGTGGTGGCGAGCAAGCAAAACGTCAGTAGGAGATTATAGTTTAACACGTACACCTGCTACAATCGGATTGAAAACGTAACTAGTTCAAAACAAGCAGTAGAGCTGTATACCCCCCTCCCCCCACCTCTGACCCGCGTATTCATGGGGATACTCACCGATGACTGAGCCCCCTCCGAACTGAAGCGGTAAGCCGACGAGCTGTTGTAGGTGCCCACAGAGCCACGGTAGTCTGGAGACCACTGTCCACTGCGAGGGTTGGAGAAGGCCATGCTGCCACTGGACACGATCGCACCCTCGTCATAGTCGTCCTGGTCATAGTCCGAGTCTTCGTCTGGTGGTATGAGCTCCACCAGGTCGTCAGACTGAGCCTCAGATGAAGCCTGGGGGAGGCAGTAGGCTGAGTCCCCGCTGAAGGAGGCGCTGTGACAGGCTGCCAGCACTGGTGGTAAAGGCAGCGGCTGATGGAGCACGGTGGTCGGAGGCAGCGGTGGTATCACACCGTCATTGGCGTACGGGTCTTCTTCAGAGGAGTCATCGCTGGTCCGGATCCCACTCGTACGTTGCCCGTCTGAGTGGCCGTGCTCACTTGGGTTCGGAGAGTCTTTGAAGGCCTCATCGTCAGCACCAAACCCTTCATCGACCTCCTCTTCATCGTTGCCTCTCCTCCGTCCACTCTCCTTCTCCCTTTCTTCCTCTTCGCCGACTCCCAACGAGCTCTCGATGTTTCTCACGCACTCGTCGATCTCGTCAAAGTTCAGCGAATCGAGGAACTGCTGCGCTGCCTTGCAGGCCTCGTCTTCCAGCCGCATGAGCTCCTGGTCGCGTAGGCGCTGCAGGCGGTGGAGGGAGGCCTCGGTCAGAGAAAGCTCCTGACGCTCCTTCTGCCTCTGCAGTACCTGGATCTCCCGCTCCAGCCGCAGGATCTCCTCCACCTGAGACGCTTCATGAGGACGGATCGCCTCCTCCTCTCCGGGCACCTCCTCAGGGGCCTGTGCTGACTGCAGCTCCTCCAGGAGGTCTGCTGGTCTCGCATCCTCTGCGGCACATTGAGGCTGAGCCGAAACCAGAGAGGCCAACCGCTCGGCACAGAGCAGTTCCTCGGGCTGAGCCTCCTCAGCCTGAGGAGTAAAAAAGGACACCACTTTATGGATCTTGCACAAATAACATAACATTTCAGTAGGTATTGTTCTTCCTATTAATATAACTGACTTATATTTGATAAAAATTTAACGTTTACAAAATAATGAATCTATTCAAATATGCCTTTGGAGAAATAAACGCCTCCAGACATGCAAACACGATCCACCAAGCAGGAGATTCATCCTACCTCTCTGGTGAGTCTCTCAGCCTCCAGCCTCTGTCTCTGTCTCTCCCTGCACAGACATAAACAGACAGACATCAGCTGATTGAAACAGACTGGAAGATATGGGATTTACCAAAACCCAAGTAATTACATTTCCCGTCTCAGCGTGGCATTAAAATCCCGCAAAATCCATTTAGCACACAGACGGCAAATGTCAGGAAGAAAACACATTTTTGTTCATCAAAAAACCAACAGGAAAACTATGAATGATAAATACGGAGGATGCATGATTGTGATTCGTCATTGCTGAGTGTAACTTTACGTTGAAAGTCTTGTCTCTAGAATCTGGGATTTATACATAAATTACACACTTTGACCGGTTATGACTATTTTTCACGCACGGAGAAATAATGAATGTGAAACGCTTGAATGTTTCTTCACTAGCTTCACTCCTCGTTCTACCTGCAGACTCCAGGACCAGACGTTATATAGAGAAGTGGCACTGAACAGAGGGCGACAAATCTATGTGAAAATTTCACTAACTGCTCCTTTAACCTGACTAACTCACCTCTCCATCTCTTCCTCCATCCTCCTGCGGCACTCCTCCTCCTCCTCACTCCTCCTCTTCTCCTCCAGCAGCTGGCCGTAGGCCCGGCGGGCTAGCTGGCCCCTCAGACGTTTCTGGAAGGTGAGCGCTGCCCAGCGCAGGAGCAGGAACCTCCTCCTCCAGTAGAAAGCCCGGTAGTTCTTCTGAATGACCACAATGCACTGCAGCAGCTTCCTGTACTGCTTCCTGCGCGGAGAACAGAATCATCAAAAACCGTGAGTGTCATTAGAAAGACGATGAAGAGCTGCGGATGAGGCGAGTCGTAACTACTGAGTTGCACCTGGCGATGTAGCCCATGACGTGAGCCTGGATGATCATGGCTGCTTTCAGCACCTCCACCTCCCTCTGCTTCTCCAGGCGGTGCTCCAGAGACTCCCGAAGAAAGACCTGTGAGAGCAAGAGGAGGAAGGAAGAGGTTGAAGGAGGATACCGTTTTTTCATGCTCGCAAAGTGACTAATAGAAACTTTGAGTTTCGTCCAACCAGCAGACCGCTGGCTCCGTTACACATGTACAAGTTTTAAAAAAACATTCTGTGTGTTATTTCACAGAATTTGTGCATCCTAATTACAAAAACACAGTTCTTTAATGAAGCAGGGAGAAGAAGGTGAACAATTAACATTTAACTCCCACGCTGGCTGCACACAGGCGTTCTGGAAAAGAAAAGTTATACAAATGAGAATTAAAAGCGACTGTTCCTCCTTTTTCCACAGCATCACGCTTTAACAGGCATGTAATGACTGAACTCTACAAAGCGGCAGACGTAAATCAAATCCAGATCCTCCCCGTCCTTTTGTCCGTGCTGCTAAAGACAGCACATTTAGAGCGGCGAGCGATTTCAGCTAAGTCTCTGTGAAAAGAGCCATCTCACAGGCACTCGGTGCAGCTGGCTGCTGCACAGGAGCCAAGCTGTCGTCCATTGATAGAGAAACTGGGCCCACTGAGGGTTAATCCGATTAAGAAGGGAGGAGAATGAGATAGGGGACATGGTCTCTATGGTAGAAATGTCACGGCGCTATGGGGCTACAGAGGTGCAGATTGACTTTCTCCTGTTGAACGATGTACTGTGGTGTGTGTGTGTGTGTGTGTGTGTGTGTGTTGAATCCTCCACACTAATGAGATTTTCGGGGGACATAAACTCGTGGGGTGACTTGGAAGCCACCGACTAGCAGGTTAATTAACAAGGGGGCATGACATGCCGAAACACGTACGGGTAAATCACCAGAGCAGATTAAAACTCTGCTAATTCCCTTATTCAGATGTAAGAATAAAAGCTCCAGATCAGTAGTGAATTAAGTATTTGGTATGGTAAATACTACAAGTAATAAATGTACAAGTACAGAGGAGGCGCAACGTCGATGTGGAGCATCATCACACTATCCTGAGCTGCTACCAGGTAAGTTTGGCTGCAGTAGTTTAGTAGCGACAGTTAAAAGCCTTATAGATAAATGTACATTGGATGTGATACAGGCCTATTGTGCATCCTCTGGTTGCTTTTCCCAGAAGCACGCCACACATTTATGGGCACAGACGCACATTAAGGGGTGGAAAATCCGTTTACTCGCCCCTGTCTGATGGTATCACACTGCGTCTATTCTACATTACAGCTGTTATCGAGGCTGTTGTGTTGAACATTTAAAGCCTTGAACATCACACATCAAGTTTTTCTCTGAAACTTAGCCTGTTCAAAGCTACTAGAATGTAATTTGAACCAACTCTGAATTTCAGAACTAGACCTTGTGGGGACCAGGTCCTTGTGGTTCCCCAGTAATGTTGCCACACACAGCACATGTGTGTGTGCCACACATCAGAAAAAACACTACCTCACTTTATGAAACAACTTCCAACATGAATCACGCACAACAAAAAAGTACGGAGTGCACACATTTGGATCCCAATGATTCGAACAACTAATCCTTTTTAATCATTACTATGCTAATTAGCGCAATAAAAGCCTCGCTAAGCCGCGGCACACTTGCGATTCCCACTGCTGGGGCCACTGGGGGCCGCTCACCGTGACAGGTCAGCCCCACGGAGAGAGCAGATCCCGGGACAAACAAGCGGAGCCACATCACTTCCAGGAAATTAGGTTCAAGGCTGGAAAAAAACATTTCCCAGACAATAGTCCAAACGTGTGCCGAGTGACAGGGGCTGATGTAAATCTCACCGTGAGGGAGACGGGGGGGCCACGGCAGAAGGAATGGCTCGATGTTGCAGCGTGTGTGTGTGTGTGTGTGTGTGTGGGGGGGTGTTTCTGATGTTTGCAAGTCTAAAGCTTCATTTATTTTTTACTTCTTCTTTAATGCTCAGTATCTGAATGCCTTTTTTTGTCTGTCGACTCTTACTTCACATTCCTGTGGCCTCGCTGGTCCTCGAACACAGATACTCCTACTAATGACCGTTCAGCTGTCCGTCTGTCCTCCACTACTGCCACCTCCTGCAGCACCACACAGTCACACTGTGATTGGGGATCTGTGTCCCCATCTGTCATTCCCCATTGCAACACACACGCACGCACGCACGCACGCACGCACGCACGCACACACACACACACACACACACACACACACACACACACACACACACACACACACACACACACACACACACACACCCTGGCAGAAGGTATTTTCTTCCTGACCTGGTGTAGCGGAAGCAGAGAGTGATAGACTGGATCCAATAACTGTTTCCACGCTTTAGGTGCTCTGTACGTCAATCATTCCTGGTTTTACGCGCGCACACACCCACAGATAGCCTGCAGTCACACAGGCACCTGATCTGGAATGGTTTCATTGAGCTGGATTTGTTAAGACACACAAGGACAAATTAAGTCTCGAGGGGAGCTGAGTGCAGCCAGATGGATTCAGGTAAGTCTGAATCCAATCGTATTCCATGTTAGCAAGGAGAATACGGATCAGGCGGTGGAAGCAAGAAGCCGAACGGAGGGCAGGACATTGAGGAGCTCAGGGTTTGACAGCAAAAAGTCAATTATGGGCAAGAGACCTGAGAAGAATGGATATTTTTCACTGCTGACTCGCTGGAAATAAGGTGGGAGTATAGATTCAGATCAGACTTTCTGCTCTCAACACATTTTTCTCAAGTTCCTTAAATAGAATTAATTATAACACTTCTAATTAAACGTTTGGATGGACGCTTCTCACGATTTCTGTCTCGGTTCCTGGGAAGAAAGAACAGCAGCAAACCTAATGTGAGCGTGGTCCGTCTCTCACCTTGGTCTTGCCCAGCTGCCACTCTACACTGCTGCTGTCGTAGAGGTGCAACAGCTGGACGCAGCTCCCTCTGGGGTCATCCGGCATCAACACGCCCCGCATCAGGACTTTGTACCTGGACACGAGGTGGGAAAAGGTCGTGGTTAGGATCCAGTGCTGCTGTGGGTCAGATGACGGTTCTGGTTTTGTTGTGGTGGTACCAACCTGAAGCAGAAGTCTTGGAAGGATCTCCGGATGGGGAAGCCGGTGCGTCGAATCTTTACCGTCTCCAACATGCCAGAATATCTGAGCTGGTTCAGAACCACCGTCTGGTCAAAATGGTCAGGCATCTTGGGAGGAACCAGAGTCAGAATAACAGATTATGTTCCAGAACCTACAAGTGGGTCACGTGATGGCTGCAGCTCAACCACGAATGACTAGAACCGCTTTAAACCGCCATGCTCATGCATCCATCTGTGGACCACTCAAAAACCGATGTATGACGGCAGCAGCCAGCAACAAGTTGACCCCCACCTCATGGAGGGGGGGGGGGGGGGGACAAAAAAACGTGGCATTGAGATGCCATCATCACTGACACAACTGCATTCAGGGAAGGCCGTTTTCCTTGGGACCCCCTCTCTAACCCTTTAGCCCCGGTGGGCGTAGGGGTGCTCAGAATAAGAGGGTGCTTTCATACTCGCAGTAATGCCCTTTTTATTCAGCACCCATCTCTCTCGATGGCCCGTCTGAGCCGCTGAGATGGAGGCAGGCCAATTCACTAGCAGAAGATCTCGACTGAGTGATTGAATGGCGCCCTTTAACTGCCACTGGCTGCAGAAGAGCCCTCATTACCATAACCTGGGTTTGGACAGCGCCGCGCTGCAGTAAGACAAAGCTGAGCGGTGTCAAGAAGCTGCCCTCTGCCTCCTGCCTTTCTTTGCCCCACATCTATCATTCGCTCTTTCTAGCTGCTTCGGCGACGTCAACAGCTCCTCTCCTCAGAGGCGTCTTTCTTTTTGCTTTCTGTACGTCTTATACAGTTGCCTGACAGGCCCGGAGAATGATATTACTCAGCCTTTCTTCTGTCTCCTCCATCTTTGTATCTCTGTCTTTCTCTGAAACACAATCGGGAGAAGTTTCCCGCTGGGTCAGAGCCCTGCTGCAGCGAGAAAACCAGTCTGCAGCCAATGGAGTGTGCTCTCCTGCTCCATTCAAGGACACGTTCCATTTCAGAAACGCTCTTCCTGTGTTTTAACAGGAGATGAAACGAAGCAGCAGGAGAGTTACTCGTGTTCATGCTACAGTATTTGTGCAGGGTTCAGAAAACTAATCAAGTTTAACAGAAATTGAAAACTGAATGCTACAAAACACGAAGTCCAACAACCCACCCGCTCAATCAACAGTGATGTAAATAAGCATCTCTGGCATCTACAGGGATGGAACAACAATAGTCTGAACTCAGCCTAACTTCTCTGCTAAAAGACTCAGAGCAAGGGACATTCAGCAGGACAAAAGGGGGCGTGGCAGACTGCTCCAGAGGGGGTTGGGAACCTTCAGGAGTCAAAAAGGCAAACACGGGGCGACAATCAAAATCAGGATGAGCTTCTCCTTCAAGTAAGAGTTTGGATGGTGCACAGTCCTCAGTCTGTGTGTTCATCTCACCCTTTTACATGCATTCAGAAACTGAACTGATCGATTTCAGGTTTAGACCACAGGTGAAAATATGAGCTGTCCAGGAGAAGACTTTCCTGACGAGACGGCTGCTCCAGTGACGTGCTTTAGTTTGTCTGCTGTAGGTTAATGAACTAATTTGATTCCATTTCCTGCAGATGCATTTTCTGCATTTAAGATATGCAACAAAATACGACATTTAATTTGTAGAAGTAGTGGAGCTAAGTCAGAGTAATGTAATAAAACGCACTGGATGGTCTAATCTGGACACCCTGTGAACTACTTTACAACTACTTGTAATTGTGTGAAGCTACTCGGCAGTGAGAAATAACAACGCTATTACCAAGAACTTATCTGACGACTTCTGGTGAGTTCAGTTTTCACAGGACAAAGGAGGTGATGGCTGCTAATGAGTCAAGGGGTTGGTCGAGCGCAGAACTGTATGATTGTTTGTTACACGTCTCCTTTTCCTTATAAGCATCCAGGTTTTGAATGTGGGGCCCGGCAGGGATTAACCACTCGCTGCTCGGCAGGGGAGCACGAGGAGGTTTTGGGGAATCCGTGGAACAATGTTTCTGCTCTTACAGAGGCATAAATCCAGCCTAAACCCCTGACCCTGCTGGACGTAGGACGAGGAGAGTAAAGAGGAGAATTCTTGTAGGCTTGAATTTCTCTGAAACATCAAAGACACAAAGAGGAGCTGCGGTGCCACGGAGACGCCGACAACAGATTCATTCTGTGGAATTAAGTTCAGATTAGCGGAGTCCAACATCTCTTTTATCTTCTTAGTGCAGGTTATCTTCAAGTGGTCGTGGTTTCTTCCAGCAGTTCTAAACCCAACAACACTCAGATCTGAATAAGTGAATAACTCTGCATCCGTTTCTCAACACTATGTCTAAACAGTCGAGCCCAGATTAAGTCAGCGTTAAGTGACTTTGCTATGCATTAAAATGTCATTAACTAAACATTTCCTCACTATGAATTCATGTATTACACATTCATGTTTTGTCCTCTGAGCTCAAACACAATGATCATCAGGCCTGCAGCCTGCACGTCAACTCAAACGCTCCTTTTCCTTAATAAGTGTGTGTTTTCACGCTCGGAGCTCAGTTAACGTAACCAAAAGCAGGAAGTACGAGCAGAGAGACTGTGGGATCAGACAGATGATCCCAGATGAGACCAACTCTCGCAGTGAAATTATTAAGGAATTACACATTTGCTTCCCCAGAATCTACGAGGCACCAAAAACCGGACCGTCTCTTAATCCATGTTTTACTCTTAATGATGCGTAAAACACTATTTTAATCTCTTGTCTTGGTCCAAAAATGAAACCTGACAGAGCTGGAGAGTTTAACATGGATTGGTTTCACTCCAAAAACACTACACTACATCGAAAAGCACGAGCTAATCATCTAAAGATCTGCCCTCATCTCAACCAGAAGCATCTGATTCACCTTCATGTCACTCGTCTTTATAAATCTGGAGATCAAACTCCCAGATTGAACCGCTGCAGCTCTGCTCCGTCCACAGCACTGAAAGCCTTCACTGGATGCTTCTACCCTGTGCAACAAGCGTGCACCTGAAGGCACCGCTTCCCATTTACAACACGCGTCAGGTCTCACCGTGCATCGCGAGCTCTCCGCTTCAGGGTTGTTTCGCCCCACGTCAGAGACCGGCGTTGAACGACGGAAAACTTCCCGAAGCCCACGTCTCTCTCTCTCTCACACACACAGACTCTGCCACCACAGACTCAAACAAAGGCTCCAAGCCTACAACTCCACCACTCCCCCTTTCTGTGAGAAGAGGGAGGGCTCTGGTTGCCATGGCGATGCATCTCCTACTGAGGCTAATTTGTGCAGGCCACTTGTAGTGTCCGAGAGAGAGAGAGAGAGAGAGAGAGAGAGAGAGAGAAGGCTGTTGGCTGTTTATATTCAAACGGCTGTGACTTTTGTGTCCTCCAACTGCAAACTGGTCTGATGACGCCTCTGAGACCGGATGAACCGGACTAAACTCCTTCCTCACATTATTTTATTACCACATCTTACAACAGCATTTGTAATTTATTTTTTACTTATAAACTAAGTATATATCTATTTTTCTATGATAATAAATTTGGTCATATGACGTTTTATCTCATTTATTTCTGCTGTGGTTCAGGAGGTTGAGTCAGTCGTGTTTTGTGCTAAATGTGTTTCATAGCTGTTGGACTGTACATAGATACAGTACATAAAGTAGAAACTTGTTTAAGGATTGTATCCTTACACACGATTAAATCCTTAAACAAGACACTAAGACATTTCTTTTTAACAAAACCTTTGGTTTTTATTTTTAATTAAATGACTTGCTTTTAATCTTTTAGCGTGTAGCCCTGAGAGACCCAGGGATGAAGGGCTTTATAAATCTCATATCATTATTATTATCTGTTTGTGCAGCGGTAGAACAGGAGCCATCTGCTGACGCGCACAGCTACGGTTTGAATATTCCACGTTAGCCTGGGATTCACCAGTCATGTTTTTAGAAACGAGCTTCTGCGCCGATCACAGCGGAAGCGGGTCGACTCATCGCAAGCACCAAGAAATCAGCCAGAGCTGGTCACAGATTACTGCCCGTCACTGCAGAGACGCGTGTGTGTGTGTGTGTGGAACAGTGCATGTCACCGTGTTGTCAGCTCAAGTCCAACCCTGACGACAACAAGAACAAACATCAATATATCTTCTCTTATCAGGCGCCATAGTGTGATGTCATCACCTACACACACTAACATCTGTGCGCCTGACTGGCAGCGGACACACACACACACACACACGGATATGAGAAGAAACTGCAGATTTAAAGTATTCTCATCATTAATGAAAATTTACTTAACAACCAGAATTATTAAAACACAGCCGGCTGAAACGCTGCGCGTCCTGGCTGCGTTTACTCTGGTCTGTCCTCACTGTTACATTCACTCAATATATTGATATTTCCACAGAGACAACACTTAACGTCTGCAGGCTGTCACTGAAAGTCCCACTTCCCAAATCATCTGCATTTCCCAAAATAAAAACAAGAGAGACTCGTCCTCTCAGCAGCATTGTCTCCGAGGCCTCCGGCCCTTTGACACCTGCTCGGAGTCAGAGTCAAACAGGCAGATGACAGGCTCCCTCCGGGGGGTTTTAGGGGCCTCGTGCCGTGTTGCTCTGACCTCTACATCCCCAGGAGCAGAACCCCCCCCCCCTTTCCCCATCTCTTCTCCCACTACATTAAGCTCCATTGAAAAGTCATCATCCAGCCTTGTTTAACATTTGGTGAGGATTGGAGCCCAGACGGTGGCGTTCCACCTCGTAAAAACACGCCAGCTGGCCTCCCAGAGGACACCAAACAGGCGAGTGTCCCATCTTTCCATCGACCAGAACAGAAGACCTCCACATTTAGCAGTTAAGGATTCATAATTTAATTATTATTCATCTTCTGTACACGTTACATCGATGTGTTTTAGTTTTATTCACGCTGACGTCATGTAAGACTTAATATAAAGCCTAACATGTAAAATCATATGGGACGAAACGTAGCTGACACACACACACACACACACACACACACACACAGTGAGCCGGACAGAGGGTCCTCTGTGTGTAAAAGACAAAGCCCACAGACGACAGACACAGAAACTCAAACACAATCCTGACACACTGACGCTTTGCATTTGCGTCACAAACATTCAGTGTTCGAGTCGGACTCACGGCCGAGGAATGAGGTGCTGGACAAAATAACAGGAACACCTAACAGTGTAGCCCAAGCAACTGTGCTGGAGCCATAAATGCTGATTTCCATCACTTAGCATCTGCAGAAACCAGCACTGATGACGAGCTCGTTACCTGCCGATAATTACAAAGACACTGTGACGGATTCTGTGACGACTCCATAGAGACGTTTAACGTTTGCAGTTATCTCGCTAACGAGTCAACCGGGCAGATATCGGCGTGATAGTGACGTAAGAACAGTCCTGACACAGAGTCGTTCCAGTCACGAGAGCCAGGGATAAAATGGTGGAAAGGAAGCAGCAGCCACTGAACTTTTCACCACCACCACCCCCGCCGCTCCATCCCCCAACTATACCTACACACTGCATTTTTCTCCAGTCACACCGTTAATACCACCGCTCTGTGCCGCGTCGCATCTGTGTACATTAGCACGGAATTCTCTACTACCCCTGCCTGTTGCTAGGCAACCGGGGGTCAAAGGGCCCCAAAAGCGCCAGACACTTTTCATTCCACTCCGAGGGTGGTGGGTGGGGAAGGGCTGATTAATAAATAACACATTCTCTGTGATAGTGTCAGACATCCTGACCTGCCGATGTTTGCTGAAGGCAAAAATGGTGACAGTGTGTGTGTGTGTGTGTGTGTGTGTGTGTGTGTGTGTGGGCGAATACACATGTCTCCACGAATACATCTAAATGCACTCACCTTGTGTGTGTTTGGTTTGATGCATCGAATGAAATATGGGTTGGAAGTGCTGAGCGTGGCCATTAACGAGTGCAGGGACACCTGCAGCAAAACAAACACCTCTTACTACAAGTACTGTCATAGTACTACTACTACTACTACTACTGCTGCTGCTGCTACATTACAACACTTTACACACCTCATGAATATTAGTACTATGGCCACTATCACTCCATTTAAAACACATTTGCCTCTAACGTTACTACGATTATTGACTTCTGTCAGCACAGACTAAAGGAGCAGCAGCAGCTGGTTCTAGGGTTCAGACTCGCCTGATGAACACCGACGGTACGTTTGGGGGGGACTTGCCTTGAACTGGGAGCTGACCGTGGGCCGCCTGTGCTTGGAGCTGCTCTTCAAAGTGTCCTGTTTGTTTCGGCTCAGCACGTGTTCAAACAGGTCGTAGACAAAGTCCGACCTGGCGAACACAGATTTTACCTTCACGTTATGTGCTGTGCATTTTTAAACACATTTAAACACCAACATGCGGACGTGAGGCGCCACATTATCTCCTTTGACTGAGTACATGTCAGGAGTTGTTGCAGCCTACCTGCTCTCCCTTAGCAGATTGAGGATGTCGTCCCTGAAGGTGTCTCTGTTCTTCTCCAACATCCCCCTCACGTCGTACACCACCTGCAACGAGCCACAAGAGGGAGGCAGAGAGTTTTACAGCAACTCGAGCCAGAGGAGCTGATTTGCTCTGTGTCCTGTAAAAATGTTTCACACGTTAAACAATAACGTGTTTTTTTTATCACAGAAACATTCAAATAAAAGACGGACAGACGGCTCCCACCTCTCCTGCATAGTGCTTGACTCCAAAGTTGTGCACAGCAACACGTGGTTTCACATAGAACGGGTTTTTCTGCAGCGAGAGAAGTTAAACACTTTAGACAAACTCCTCTTCCTCTATGTACCATCATCACAAAACGTGTTAGAAATGGCTCAGAGGGATCGCCGTCGCGTTGGAAACGGGTGCTGAAACAAAATACATGTGTGTCGAGTGAAACAGCTTTGACGGAGACGCACCGAGTGCTGGCTGTGGAGTTTCTCCAGCAACGTGTCGTCTGTAGCCTTCGGGAAGTGACTCTCCTCATTCATCAGTGCCAGGAGGCCCAGTTTCTATGGAAACACAGAGTTCATCGTCATCATCATCATGATGAAAACGTTGCTTTGGAGCTAAATATCAGAGTAATTTCCCGTCCACTGATGATGTGTTTCACAGGAACGCGGAACTTTTCCCATCGTGCGTGTACCTTTTCAATCAGATCCAGACACTCCCCGTTGTCCATCCAGTCAATGTCAACCCAGACCAGACCTTCCCTGCAGGAACCAGGCACAGACAACACGTCAGAAATGATTTAACAGCAAAGGAAGCAAGTTTCATCACCTCCAGGAGTCTCTGTGGCCAAAAAGAAACTTTTGTAGAATGTTTTATCAAATCTTTTAAAACCTGCCACCCATTAAAAGATCATTTAATTAGTTTGTATCTGAATATAATTACATTATTTATTTATCATATTAATCATCATCATATTAATCATATGATATATTAATGATCCACCACACAGAAAAAGATCCGCCTACTTGTTGTATTCAAGTTGCTCCAGGGAGAAAATGTGCTTGTTAAAATATTCCTGAAGCTTCTCGTTTGCATAGTTGATGTTAAACTGCTCAAAGCGATTGACCTGCGGGGAACAAAATGAGGCAGACGTAAGACGGAGAGTTAACGAACTGAAAAATGAGAGCCCCCCCCCCCAGAGTGTATTTACTCATTACTTGATTAGCAATTAAAGAACGATTAAAATAACACATTGGCGAGGTTGTACACACACACACACACCTCAAAGTTCTCAAACCCAAAGATGTCCAGGATGCTGATAGACTTGAAGTCTTCTTTGCCCCTGATGCGGTTGTTGAGCTTGCGGATGATCCAGTTGAAACACTGAGAATAAAGTGCCATGGCCATGGAGTCTCTGGAGTCCACCGCCTGTGGAGGAGCAGAGATCAGCTGTTTGAAGAGCTTCTGGACACGTTTGCCGTTCTTTATGAAGTGAAACTGTGAATATTGACCCGATCCAACATGTTCTGTGTAACTTAGTATTAACATGAACCTGTTCTACAGTGAGGGGGGTGGAGATCTCCTCGCCCCTGAGGATCATGGACCGGTGGGTCAAAACCTCAGCCAGCTGATCCGAATTCAGCCCCAAGAGGTCGGACGTCTGGCTGAGAGCTGCAGACGCCACGAGGACAGAAACATTAGAGAACTTTAAAACCTTTTTTAAAACCATTTATATCTTCTATATAACTTCTATTAACCCCCCACAGAGAATAGCAACGGTGGCTTCTCTGACCCGATTTAGAGGAAATCTGTGCTCCTCCGGCCGTCACAAATTCCATGTTCCCTGCGTGAAGGATCCCAGCTAGCAGGCGCAGGATCTCCCCGATGTTCTCCTCTGTGAACTGCATCGTTCTCATGGCGTTCTGAAAGACACAAGCGCACACGACTCATCGTCCTGCTGCAGGGAGGCGGCAGCTGAAGGGTTTGGACTAAAAATACCGCAGCTGCCGTTAGTTACAACCTGTGTTCAGTTGACATTTTGGAGGTTTGGACTGATTTGAAGAGACATGTCCGCTGGTTTGTGTTTGACAGCAGGAACGTCTCTCTTCAGTTTACTAACTATGGGTGAATGCTAAGTGAGCCCAATGCAGAAATACACGTTCATATATATACATATATATAAAGAGGGAACTGTCAGCGAAGATCAGCACAATGAATATCCAAACATGCAGATATAAGGTGAAACTGCTGTAAAAGAACTGTTGGTTTCAGCCGGGATCGAGTGAGCGCAGCGTGTCCTGCGTACCAGGACGTCCTGAAAAGTGCCCTTGTCATTGATTGTCTTGTCGGCGGAGCAGCTGGACTGTCTCAGGTAGTA
The DNA here is from genome assembly GCA_032270685.1 of Microctenopoma stevenorrisi. Classification (NCBI taxonomy): domain Eukaryota; kingdom Metazoa; phylum Chordata; class Actinopteri; order Anabantiformes; family Anabantidae; genus Microctenopoma; species Microctenopoma stevenorrisi. Next base: position 16,779,515 of record JAUMTR010000009.1, on the reverse strand, counting down.
GTAGCTCTCAGCGTGGCTCAACCCAAACGCGTCTGCAACGAAACCAAGATGCACACGCTGTGTTAACACATACGGAGGACGTGGTCAAAATGCTGGGGGCAGACATCGGGACTTTCACCTTTCTGCTGGCTGTTGGTTCCGGCTAACAGGGCGTAAAATATGTGGTAGTTTCTCTCCCCCGGGTTCTGTCGGACCACTCGGTTCTGGAGACGAGAAGAGAGCATTACTCAAAATGCGCTGAATGAAAATGTGTCGTTTGACAGCAGCTGTGGTTCGTTTCCCGTGGCGACCGAATGTCCCCACGACATTCACATTTCCGTGGATGCATTTGATGCTGGAATAAGTAAATCCCACCGCTGCTGCCGTCAAACACACACTTTTCTGTTGGTTGGAAGATTCATTCAAGGGACTTGGGACAGGTTTGGTAGAAGGAAGGACACTCACTTTTTCTAAGAGGTCTGTGGTCAAAGAGGTTCCAGTCAAGGCAAAAACCAGTCCGAGTTTAAAAACCTAGTTCGCATCTGTCTGGATTAAATTAACTAACTAGTCTCCTGCTAATCAGGAGAGAAATCATTTATGTCTCACGGGTTTGTTGGGTACTACTAAATAATGAATGAACTATTTATGGTTTCATCTAAACCGCCTCCACCCCACACTGTACATATTAAACCCAGTCAGTGGGACTTTTAAAAGGATACAGTCAACGATTCTGCCTCCCTGGATGTTGCCTTTCTGGCAGAAATGCAGCTGCACAAACTTCCCAAAGCGGCTGGAGTTGTTGTTGTAGACCGTCTTGGCGTTTCCAAAAGCCTCCATGATGGGACTGTGGAGGGAAGAAGCAGCAGGGCCCATTACCCGGGAGACAAACGATCACCGTCACCACCTAGACGACTCTGAGTGAGATCTGTAATTACCTGCTCTCCAGAAGCGCCTCCTCCACATGGGACGTCCTGTCTCTGAACGACACCTCCAGGGAGTGCTGGCTCATGGCCGACAGGAACTTCAGGATCAGCTTGGTGCTTTCGGTTTTCCCCGCGCCGCTCTCTCCACTGAGGCGGTGAACCACACACACACACACACACACACACACACACAAATGGTTAGACTGCATCTCAGGGTTTGTGACAACGTCCTGTATTTTTTCAGATTCTTAACCTGAGCCTGACTGTTTAAAATACATGTGGAGGAATGTGTCTTTATTTTAAGTTCGACTTGACCCGAACATCGTTGCTGCCTGAATAATAGATTCTAGTTCTGCTTTTAATTGGCCAATTCCAGAGGAACTTTTCCCAAAGCTGAGGGCAGCCGAGGTCGTTTGCTTCTGGATCAGAGGTTCCTTGCAGGGCAGGAAGCATGTGGTTCTAATTAACAACACCTTTGTTAACGTTGGTGCTCCATGGGACGAGGACGTAGTGGTCCAGTGTGAAACGGGCTCCTCGCTCCCAGCACTTTCTTCAGGGGATCACATTAGCGCTGGACATTATTAAGGGACGAGTCCCTCTGAGCTAGAAACGGGGCTCATTCCCTGAGGCTCTGTGACGCCTGGCCTCCGGCGTGTGTCTGACCCCTGTGTGCACCGGGGCGACGGAATAATTCCAACCACTAGATGGTGTCCGAGACTCACTGATCCTGTAACCCAGGAAGCTGGTGCACACCAACAGGGTTTTTAAAAATCGCACATGAATTTAATAAGTTGAGGAACCTTCATCTTCATCAGTGGACGGAAAACAACGTGCGCAGGAAGAGCCGCGTGGGCACGGAACAAACGGGGAGATATACTCAAGATTAAGATGACAGACAGTAAAACAACATGTCGAGTGTTTTAGACTGGGAGGAAACGAGCACCGAACTAAAGCACCAGACTGGGTTCTGGTTTCCACTTCCGCTCCACGCTGAGCTCTATGTGTCGCTCGCTGCTCGCTCTCTGGCAGCAGCAGCACCAGGACACTACCTGGACACGCTGGGACATTCAGAAGTTTTTCTCTGACCAAAGACCAGACTGCAGCTAAAAGCAGGATTTTGTTAGAAGGAATGCCTCTTCTTCTGGTCTGGTCTCAGCTCTGTCCTGCTGTGGCACATTGAATCACACTTTAAACTCCACAGCCGACATTTCAAACAGCTTCTCCCCATTCGTTCGGGCGATAACTGTGATTTTGCATGTCAAGCCTCACGAGGCCTGTCGGGTCTGATCTGTAATCACCGCCGCGCTGCGTCACTCTCGTCCCACTGCGGCACGGAAGTGGAGACGCTTTCCATTTCAGAACATTCATCATGCGACCACCTGACACCTGCGTACACCACATCTTTCCACTCACAGTGACACGACCACAACGTGAGCTGGGGTTCACAAACCGAACGAGAGCTGCTTTCACAACTCGCTGCGCAGCCTTCAGATCTCACTAGTGGCTCAGCAACTTTCCTGAAGGGATTAGATCTCACTTTAAGGAGCTTGGTGTGTGTAACTCATTTAAATAGCTTAGACCAGTGGGACACCCAAATGTGAGTCATTTAAAAAGACCTCTGGCAGCACAGCAGCACACACACACACACACACACACACACAGAGCTAGACACAGCACTCCGCCTTTGTGTTAATCTCCACATGCTGTTGCCACCCACGGTAAACCCCCCCCACACACACACGCACGGGCAGGAAGACTTCAGTTGAGCAATTGAGCGTGTTGGACGAACTGCTTCCACAGCTCTGGACCTCACCCAGACCTTTTGTACGGAGGAGCAGAGAGTCTTCCTGAGCGCGGTGGAGAAACTGAGACAAACACGATGAATGGGGGGGGGGGGTGCGCTTAGTTATGTCCTGTATGGACGCTTCTTTAGAGCGGAGACGTTTTCCACTGGAGATAAAAGTGGGACGTCGCTGAAGGACACGGACGTGCGCAGAGAGAATAAAAAAACATCCCAGCTACTGAATGTGAAGCACATGACTGATGACGCAGCTCGTGTCCACTCCTGGTGTTACACAGTCTACAGCTGATAAAGAAATGCTGTGCTGCCAGACTCGATGCAGGGATGCTTAAATAAACCGTAAGAATTCCACGTGAGCTTCATCACAGGGAAAACAGCTAAAGCTTTGCTCATCCTCACGTTGTTCATCACTAGAAGCCAAAACAGATGAGTTTAAAACACACAATATCAGAAACGGCGTTTTATTGAATGTGGTCACACCTAAAATCAGCGTCTTCGGCCCGTCGTGCTCCTCCTCCTCCTCCTCCTCCTCCTCCTCCTCAGTCACATTACAAACTGTGCGGACAACACCGATCACTCTGGACCAAACCCCGAAGGAGAAGCTGGCAGGTGTGTTTTTACAGGCCTCTGCTCTGCTGCAGGCTCGTCGTGACCCCCAGACACCCGACTCATTTACAACGCTGCAGAGTCTTGAGTTTGACCTCACTCCCACCTCTGGGGTCAGGGACAAACCTCTGGGTTAGGCTCTGTGGGCTGTGAAGAGCTTTGTCATCTAATCACATCTGAGCTGCTTTGGACACAGAGTCAGTCAAAACAAAATGAACTGAAGCGTCACATTTTTAAAACAAATCTGTACGAGCCGAGTATCAAACAGCAATAGTTTAACAAGCCAAAGTTCAGAGCTAGTTCTTGCTGCAGTCTGCAGCAAAGGCTCGACGGGGGCATTAAACCACGTGGCTCCACACAGGCAGGTATCCGGATCAGTGAAAACGCATTAATGAGCAGATGCCTTGTGTTAGGGCCGCCTCCTCCTCCTCCTCATCTACACCACCTCCATCTGCCTGGATCTGATTACCCACAATCCCCAAATCTGACGAGAAAGCTTCCTGCCTCGCCTCAAAGTGCCAGCTTGCAATTTATAGCTCGCTCACACCATGAACTAAGCCTCTGTGTGTGGGTGGGGGTGCTGCCATGTTGCATGTTTTACGACGGTCTGGACAGAGGCGGCTTTGGTGCTTCTCAGGGGGCCAGCGGAGTAAAGTTTTGGGCGTTAGGGTTTATTGTGAACCCCCCCCGAAACTGGAAACTTGGCTGCCAAACGTTTGTGGGTGCAGCATCACGGAGGGCGAAGCAGATCACATGATGCAGTTTCTGCCACATACACAAATCTGCTTATATATCAAATACACAAAGTTAAATGTGAAATTCTCTGATTCCCTGGTTCTGCTGGAGGTTTCCTGCAATAAAGGAAGTTTAAAACCGTCGCCCAGGGAGGTTATTTCCTACAGTAAGGAGCGTGTGGAGGCCGAATCGGTCAGGCAAAAAAAAATCAAGATGCAAAAGCTTTAAAGAAGCCACAGGTCCAAAAAACCTCCCCGTTGCTTCCGACAATAGTTCAACGCAGACATCACCGAATCCTGAGCGGGCTCTGTCCTGATGTTCACTCTGCAGTCGGCCCACACAGCTGGCCAGTAGCCCTCAGGATAAACACACGCCTCCCTCGCTCTCTGCTCCGCCCTGCAATCATTCACGGCCTCACACATCCATCACTCAAAGCAGCAGCAGGTCAGACGGAGCTGAAGCCAGAGCAAGTTAAGGTTTTCATTTCCTCACAGACACAACTACAACAGACTTTTGTGCCTTGCTCGAGGGCGACAATTAGCAGCTGATTAACAGCTCAGAGGCAGTAAAGTAACACTGACAAACTCCCACCGTCAGTAGACATTGAGCACATTATTCTGAAAATTGCTAATAATCAGGTTTAGAAATGTTTTCTCCAGGCTTCAGTTTGTGTCTCGGGAGGTTCAGTGTGTCGTTTGCCGTGTGTTAACCATCAGGTTGTGTTCAGCTGAGACAACAGCCAGAGGTTACAGCTGTGGTCTGTGGTTCATCCAGGTCTGCGTGACTCCGAGCGCCGCTGCCGCTATGGAAAAGCTACGCAACCCAAATTGTGTTTTTCTTGTTCTTACAGTTCCTGTGGTAAACTAAATGTTTTCCTAAACTCAAGGGCCTCGGAAAAGCTTGATAAACACACAGGGAGGAAAGCATGGCGAGTATCAGGGAAAGATGAGATGAGATTGCGGAACCCCTCAGGGGGAATTTGCTTACTGCAGCAGGAATCACAGACAGATACGGAAACGCACAAAGCAAATCTACAGCAGCGACACGTCTCCGTCAACAGAATGACACTACAGTGCAGCGACAACGCGACATGTTTGTGTTCACGCCTCGCTCTGTGTGTGCACCGTGGTTCATGTCTTCTCACTGACCAACAAAAGCGCGTCTGTGTCCCGAACGGAAAGACAAAGGCAAAGAAAGACCAGACGAGTGAGCAACACGCGGGAGAAACTGTAGGAACTCTGCAGTGCGACCGTGCACCAGGAACCAGGTTGGTGGCGGGAAGCAGAGAGTGACCACAGATCTGTGCAGGGATGTTCCAGGTCCTGCTTCTTACGTTGATTATTCTAATGAAATATTAATTCTACTTCGTTCATCCCTGGGGGAAATCAGACACGTAATGCTTATGGCTACGCAGCTGGAAATGAAAGAAATAAAACAATGAAGTGAACTAAGAAACGTCGCATTTTAAATGAATTCTTTTGCATTTAACAGTTAAAGAAAAGCCTTTTATTCACTCAAACTCAAACCGGCTCACATTCAAACAGGACATGTGCGTCGCATTATCCACGCTGCCAATAAAACAAGGCTGTAAACTAATGTCAGCTAGCTGTAAGAAACCTGCACCGCCACATCCCCACCCTGCTCAACACGGGTGTTTTTCATCTCATGCCACAGAAGTCTTTACGTTCAGTGACGAGAAATCGAACATTCGAATCCTTGATTGTCCACAGGCCGAAAAGAAGAAAAAGGAAAGAACATGTGTAGGTGAGTTCGGTCAGAGGGTTTGAACCTCAAGTCCACCGGCCACGTTTTCAGGATACATGGATACGAAAATATTCAAACCTCTAAAATGTTAAAAATAACTTTTCCTTTTGAAGGCAGGAGGGAAGTAAATGTCTCAGTGCGTCTGAGAAAACAATGGATGTGAAAGTCCTCCAGCTAAAATCAAAGAGGAAGGATGTGAGGAAGGAAAGCCGCCGACAGAGGATGAAGATAGTAACAGAGTGTGTGTGTGTGTGGGGGGGGGGGCTCAGATCCTCAGAGCTGCAGCCAAACCACCCGGGGGAACTTGAAACCTGATCAAAGTGTTTGCCACACCGAGGATCAATCAAACAAGTCGTTTATCCAAACAGCCAATCAGAGGACGTGATACAACCAGGAGAGGTGCGGATTCCAGACAACAGAAGTGGGAAAAGCTCTGATTGCTTCCACTCACCTGATCAGGACACACTGGTTCTGCAGCCTCTTCCACAGTGAGCGGTAGCACTCGTTGGCGACGGCGAAGATGTGCGGGCAGATCTCTCCCAGGTGGTGTCGGCTGTACAGCTCCACGGCGGGCCGGTCGTACAGGCCGGGAAGCGTCCGGTAAGGGTTCACCGCTGCCAGGATGGAGCCGATATACGTCTGTGGATCAGAGAGAGGGTTAGAAATCTACAGATGTGTGTGAACAGAGAATCTGTAATCACAGAGAAGGCAACAGAAAAAAATAGTGTGATCTGTGGAGAACAAGTAGAATTAAATATATAAAAACTACGTATTAGAGGAAATATTAAAAGTTGAAAAGCTGCTAATGACAACTGTGATGACTCAACTTAACCATCTTTAGCTCTCGTTTATGGGTAATAAAAGCTCCATTAAGCTCGCAGGGACAGCGAACACAACACGTGAGCTCAGTCACACACCACGTCTCCAACTCGCAGCACAACATTCGACACATCTGATCTTTTGTTTTCTTCTCCTCACCACTTCAGCCCCCGCGAATCTGCAGCTTTTCCAAACCAGCTTCACATTTCAGAGTTCAAAGCAAAACAAACCAAACTGCTGAAATAGAAGCTGGTGAAGCCAGCACAAGCCTTGGCAGCAGATTCAGAGCTGTGGTGGTGACTAATGGATAAATAGAGAGCCTTGGAAAAAGGCCGCACACCTCATCAGCATGTGAGAAAACAACTGGATGTTGCTTTGGTTTGAAAAGTCTCAAAGGTCGAAGCGGCGCTCAGAGTCGCCACTGTGAGAGGAGGCTGGGAAGAGCTTTGCCTCACACGGGTCCAGTCCAGGACAACCAAACGTTGGATGAGTAGAACGCACTGAGCTAAAGTTGTGATGCTGGCACCCAACAATGAAACCTTCTGAATGAAACTTGTTCAAAAGCAGCATAACGCCAAGAGGAGCTGCAGGTTCAGCCGAGTCTTCTGCATCAGTATATTACAGTACATCTGAAACTTGAAGCTCATATGGAGGTCAGTTGAAGAGAAGTCACAGCGTTTATTTCTATTAAGAAAAGGGCAAAAATCCCTATTAGTTAGTGAAAAAAGTTTCGGACAAGAAACACAACTCTGCCCCGTGTTCGTTAAACCTGCTCCACCACCTCCCCCTCCCCATTGGCCCCACTGACTGACTGACCTACATTCACCCTCGATGCAAATGTATTTGAATGGCCATTGTTGTGACATTATTTACATGACAAATCTGCACCAGACTATTCTGCCCGCGCGAATCAGCCTCCACAGACAGAAGCGGTGGAGAGGACCTGTCCATGAATCACCCCGAGCTCATGCTAAACACGGCGTGGCAGCTCTCCGCTCAGGTGCAGGAGGCAGCGTAAACAGTTTAGAGTCCGACGGATCCGTGGCATACGAACCTCTTTCCTGATGCTTATGTAGTGTCATGTGGTGTTTGGGATTCCTGCCTGAGCTCTTGTTTTAAGAGTTTGTGTGTGTGTGGAGAAAGTCATCAGAGAAACGTTTGTTGTAGAGGGGAAGTCCTGCACGCGTGAGCCCGTCTGTTTCTGACCTCTTCAGATTGCTCGTCTGTGTTCATGCACCTCGGCAGTAGGTGGTCCAAACAAACCCCTTCCACTCAGGAAAGCCCTGAGATGTGGCCTATGATCGGTCGCTCTCAGCCAGTTTGCTCCATCGGTCTGGAGAAGTTCACACAACACTGTGAGCGTCGCTCAGAATAAAGAAATGCCTTTGGGTAAAGTCACGCCCGCCCTCTACGCGATGAATTACAACTCAATTAGGTCTCCCTGCTCCTCCATCCTGGTAACAGTTTCCACGGCAGCACCCTGGCTGAGACATAATTGGCTGTGGCTCTCATGAGAAGGCCCGTTGGCTGAAGTGATGAACCACGGGCCCTTGCCCACCGTGTGTGGAGTCCAGTACGCTCCACCATTGCACAGACGTGGTGCTATAAACACGACATTCACATGTAGACTGCGTTAGTTTTCCCTCAGTATCAACTTTAAAAGGAGGAAACTCCACAAACAGAAAGGTTCCACATGTCGAACAATGAAGCTTTAAGAAACTCAATCCTTTGCTGCACACGTCAGGATAATTCACTTCTTCTGTTTTCCACTGAATCTTCCAGCGTGTTCCACTGAAACCGTTACTTTAACAAAACATGTCAAAGTAGAGCACTTCTGTTTGGCAACGGTACCCTCAGTGTCTGTGCCAGGAGGAGGAGGAGGAGGAGGGAGAGAACGAGGAGAAGAAGTGTGTTTTACCATATTTTTAGGCAAACTGTGATGGACTAGGACACTGAGCACAAAGAACAATGGAGAAATCTCTAAATAATGCTGTGGAAACGCAACAGACACAGACACTGATCCAGATACTGACACAGACACAGATACTGACACTGATCCAGATACTAATAAAGTTATTGATCAAGATACTGACACATACTGGCTCCTGATACAGTGATCAGCTTATATATGTGTGTGTGTGTAGTGACTTCATGGATAATGTGAGGAATAATAATAAAAGCAGGAATAATCCATGGATTCATGATGACACTTGTGCAGCAAGGCAGTTAGTCATAAGGGCTGGAAGGTGCTGGAAGGTGCTGGAAGGTGCTGGAAGGTGCTCATGGGCAGGTTTCATCATACGGAGGGGCGGTACAATAATACAATATTTATATACCCCCCCTTCCCCCGTAAAGGGGGTCTGTGAGACGTCCTACAGTGCTGTCAATGACATGTTTTCACAGTCTCACTACTGCTGTTCTGATGCGTTTCAAATTGTGTTTGAAAATTCCCAACTTGACCCAACACATAATTTATGTATGAGCAAATACTCATGATGGGAAAAAAAAAAGGTCTCATTCAAATATTTTTCCTTATCTTAAAAGAATACAAAGCTACAGGAAGCTGCTTTTCCTTTTTCAACCATCTGACGATGATATGCATCTGCGTCTGGACGCAAATTAGGTTTTGATGTCAAGCATAAAGCTCATTGATGCATGTTCATGTGTTTCCCACCACCTCCGCACTGAATGAACAGGCTTCCTCGCTGATCCCATCCAGGCACAGAGGGAACGTGACACTGAAATCTGAACAGAGAGCAAACACTAGCAGAGAACAGGCATTAAAACACTCACAATCTTATCGGCTGTTCTTATTATCCATTTTCATATTTGTCCACCAATCAAGACGCTTGTATTTGTGCATTTAAAAGTCACAGATTGGAACTCCAGAGTAAATCTAATTGACCGAGTCAGGGCGATCTGTCCACCAAATTCCAAACTAATCTGTTTTTCTGTTTGCACGATGACTTAACTAATAACACATGGGTGCAGAACATCTGCCAATACTTCACTGGTAAACCAAAATTGCTAAAAATGGTGCAAAAAAAAAGAAAACTCCGGAAGGCGTAAAGTCTTCTGGCAGCGTTTTTATTCGATGTCTCATTTTAAGCGAAAACCGGATGTCACAGGAAGAGACACGAGCGCAGGGGAACCGTGAGCACGGTCACTTTTCTAGCACGAGCAGCATGGTCTGTGTGTTATTCTAGAAATCTCTCCCCAGCACTGTGATGTGCCTGCAGCTTGTCCAGTCTGCTCATTAACAGCTGGGATTCAGGTGTAACGGAGGGTTATCTCCACATTCCAGGTTTCAGCTGCCTGATGAAGTCCGTCAGCGGGCTGGCTGCACACACGGCCATTTAAAAAAAGCAGAGTGAGTCATGGGGCCGATTCTGCTGAAGCTGACCCACTTGGCAAAGGCTCTGATTAAGAAGTGGAAGCACAAAACTTCTAGTTTCTCTGACGAGCATCCATAATCCCGGTTACCTACCCGGTGACCAGCGAGTCGCTGCACCACAGCTGCTGGACATTAACTGCTGCAAAGCAGCCTGCATTCCTGGACTGGTAACCTAACGGATGTATTTATATAAACGTGACGGGGATTTCATCTCTCTGCGATGTCAGGCTTTCAGGAAACATTTGGCTGAGCAGAGGGAGTGAATTTCTTGTCAGTATGAAGTATGAAACCTTTTCTAATCAGTACTGACTGTCAGACTTAAAGACCAATCTACTGTAAACGTATGCAGAAATAAATACAGAGAGGAGGAAAGTTTGACGACGAAAATATGAGAAACAGAAAGTCTGTTTCTGAAATAAAGAGTTCCTGATTTGACCACCTCCCTACATGAAGAGAAAAGGAGTAGAGGTGTTGATACTAGACGGCCCAGAGAGACTGTGCACGTGTGTGTGTGTGTGTGCGCGCGCGTGTGTGTGTGTTGAGCCTGTGTGTTGGTGTGCACGCTCCCACTGGAATCTGCAGAGGAGACGAGTGAGACCATCAGTAGACGGCACAGCTGGTTACAATCACGCCCCACACTCACACACACACACACACACACACACACACACACACACACACACACACACACACACACACACCTTCTTTAACACTAATGCACAAGTAACAAATAAAAAAGCATAGTAGCACTGAGGTCTGTGCTGCCATGAAAAGGCGTTTTTTTTGTGGTTGAATATCAGCCACTACACAAACCCACTAATGTACCGTCTGTAATTCCCTCTAGAGTCAGCAGGGGGGCTTTGAGGAATTCCAGGGCCTCCGTGTTGGGGTTACCCCACCGGGCCCCTCGTGCTGCTGCATCACACTTCATCTACGAGCCTGTCACCTCACCTTTCTTTGCCCTCTGTCACAGCAGGAGGTTTTTAAGAAGGCATGAATGTTTCCCGCTTTTCTCTCTCATGTCTGAATATTTCTTATTTCCAGGTGCCGTCTTCAACTCTCGAACGCGCTATGCTTGTAGAAGCGTGTGCATCTATCTGGGAACGAACCGCCCAGACGAGGCCGCGACACCGGATGTTTCACTCATGTCGCAGAGGGCACCGACTGATCTTACTAGAAACAGACACAGCGACGTGACGGCAAAGCAGCTCTGTGGAACGTCTAAACACTGGACGGATCTGCGTAGGAATTTGAGGCCAGGATGTTTGTGAGCAGCCATTTTTGATCAGAAAAGAAATAATGTACAGTTTCTTTAAAGTGCAGCTAAGTTGTAGGAGTAAGTAGGTTGTGAAATTATGCAAATATAAAATAGTTATTTGTGCAAACGTAGGTAAAAATGATCTGATTCGGACAAATCAAATAAATAATAGAAACTCCACAAACATTTACTTCATTATCTGAAGATGAACCACATTAGTTTACACCCTGAAGTCGTAAACAAATCCAAACTGAAAAAGCTGATTTTCATAACCAGATCTTTTCAAATAACGTTTTGTTCCATTTCACATTTGATCCCAGTCGTTCCGTGTTCTGCTCTTAGGTTGCAGCAGTGTCTCGCGAGCCAGTCCCATCGGTTTACCACGACCCATTCACCAAAACCTCTCCTCTAATTTTCCCCTCTTTGCAGTTTCTAGCCCAAAGAGAAAAAAAAGAAAGACAGGAGGCTGTGATGAATTGATTGGATAATTTCAACCATACGGGAGCATTCTCATGTGATTAAAGTAACGACATGGCATTCGTCAAAGGTTAGCGTGGTTAATGCGTGCAGAAAGCACAAGGCGGCCTTTGTCGCCGGCTTGTTTGTTTAGAAGTTAAATATGAGAGTATGGTTTTGAGGCATTTGTCCTACATTCGCCTGCTGACCCTTACAGTCGAGCTTCACGCGTCCCTTTGCTCAGACTGAGGTCAGAAGGGACAGAGCTGCTTTGTTTGCTTATTAGCTGGGACAGTGAATCACCTGGGAGCAAAACGCTGCATGAAAACAGGTGGAATAATTCATTATCAAATATGCTGAGAGACAGTTGGTACAAAAAATGATTTAAAAGCTCGTGGAACAGAGAAGAAGACGATAATAAGACAAATAACTTAACAAAGGGGCGTTCAGCGTGGTGTTTGGTCTATGTTCTGCATCTGCAGGCGCTGCTTAAGGGTACCGTGCTGCTCGTAGCGCAGATGCTCCGACTGCTCGGCTTCTCCTGTTGGGATCGTCACAGAAGGACGCGACCTCCCCCTCATCTGTGCCCCTCCACTGGGACCGTCCCATCTCCTCCTCTTATCTGTCTGCTTCCAGGCGCTTATCTCCGCTCTTACGTAGGCGATAGAGCAGCTCTGTCGCTCGTTTCCTGGGAAGAGCCTTTAAAAGAAGCCAGCGCGCCCTGAACGTCCCGGCTGACAACACCACGTATCGTACCACGTTCCACGTATCGTATCAGAAGGCTGTGAGACCATCACTCAAAGCGTCTGCCCTGAAATCATTCACTTTAGCTTTCTTCCTTGGGCTTTCATACAGCATAACAAATAAAATACTACACTTCCAGTTCATTTCAAATCACCAGGCTCTCCTGAGGACAACAGGTCAAAGTCTGCAGCATTACCATGTGTGTTGAAGGACGGGCGTGTCCAACAGTCTGGTGACAACAGAACAAACAAAGACTCGGGCACTCACGTAGATGTGTCTCTGCTGGTAGCGCACACGAAGGTTGTGCATGATTGCACCGTCGTGCAGGTCCTCCAGGGTCGCCATGTCCTCCACCCCTTTGATACTGCTGTGGTGCATGGGCTGCACCTTCTGCCTGGTGAGTGCATTCTGCTTGTACGTGTACACCTGCATCAGAAACATACACAACAGGAAGTCAAACACAAACTGAACAGCGCATTTGATTTTATGACAGCGGGGTGTAACATGCAGGTGGAGGGGCTGTTCCCACCTCCACCAGCTGCTCCCAGCATGCTCACACCACTCTCCGGCACATAGCTATTCGGTCCGGCACCGGATCGGTTTCCTGATGTGCCGATCCATGTCCTCCTCTGGTCGGGAGTCATTCGCTCACATGCTTGGAGACGAGATGTGGACATCAGTCTCCACCACAGTTTTTACATGTTTATTTTTAGATGCAGCTGTCTCCCTGTCTTGCTCATTTATGACCGAGTGACCTGATCCAGAACAGATAAAGACAAGAGCCCCAGACCACAGCAGGCGCTACATAAACCTTAACCCACACAAACACACACAATCACACAAATCTGCAGTTTCAGATGTTTTTCTACAAATAATTTAGCTCTTATTATTATTATTTTCTCACAGACCATAAGGCCGAGCAGAACATGCATCCAAACTTCACGCTGTGTCTAATATCAGGTCTTAACCACGACACCTCTGGTTTTACACGCTCATCTGCAGTTTCAAGTTTGCATTTCATGCACCCAAACGAGTCCGTTTGGCCCGAGACACACCCGTCTCTAATGTCATATTCAAAAAGAGATGACAGTGACGGAGGGGAAGCATTTTACCCACGTCAGTGACGAACATCAGTCGAGTCAGGGAGGTGAGTTAAGTAATGAGCTCACATTATCCCCGCTGTGCAGGAGGTCTGCAGCCTGCAGGAACACGCAGTTAAGCAGTATCTCCACTGAAGATGGAACCCTGGTGCTGTCTGCAGAGAACTGGACACACACACAGAAGTCTACACTTTTCTCACTCGAATACTACAACGTCGTTTTCAGACTGAAGCGTTTTAAAGAGTAGAAAGACGAGTAGATAAAAGTAAATAACTAGTTTGTTACAATTTTCCAATTGAATCAAATTAAAACTGTACAACCATCAGCTTAATGTGGACAGACACACACACACACACACACACACACACACACACACACACACACACACACTCTTACACCCCCAACATGCTCCAGGGCCTCATTTTACACAATCTTCTCTCAGTGACGCTTTAACAGATCAAACCTTCTCGTCTTCCAGCGCTCGTGTAATAAACAGTCAGCAGCCGGACGTGCTGCTCCTGCTCCTCCTGATAAAATGTTGGGAAAGGCTCTAATAAGCATTTGCAAATATGTTTTGACAGAAAAGTAAATGACTTTTCAGACCCCTCCCAAATGTGAGCTTCTGCATGATCCCCTCCACCTGGAGGCTGCGCCACCCAACCTCCGTCCGACCTGTGGCCTCTGAGCAGCTCCACTGGAGCAGTACGGGCTGCTGAGGAGGGAGCGGACAGGATGGGAGCCGTAGTTTGTCACGTACAAAGCAAAAGAAACAACTTTTGCAACACGTTTTTCAGCCACACTAAGGTCGAAGCTTTCGAGCCTCAGGCGTAGACGCTCTCCGTCTCCCTCTCTCCGTCTCCCTCTCTCCGTCTCCCTCTCTCCGTCTCCCTCTCTCCGTTTGTTCTGCACAGTGAGTACAGCATCCCAGCATGCCTCAGTGGCAGACAGGCTTTTCCTTCGGCTTCCACCTAATTAGGTTTCTAATTGGCACAGTTTTCTGTGCAGAGACGAGGAGGGTCAACGGCGCGGAGACAAAGCCGCAGAGTCCGGTCGCTAAGCCGAGAGACAGATGCTAATATGAGTAAATCTCTGTGAGACAAAGCCATTAGACAGCTTCACTGCAGAGCAGGTGGACGAGTTCAGATCGCCAGGCTCTGTTCCCGGATCAGTCAGGGAACAAGTTTGTTGTTTTCATAAAACTTTAACTGTTAGGTGGCTGTTTTCATTTAAAGGAATAGTTGTGTAATAGTGTGTGTGAGGGTCCTGGCCGTCGCGCGGAGCATCTTAAATTGTTCAGGCATGTTTGCAGCTCTGTCAAACCAGAAGCTGCAGGCAGCCAAACGCCGTCTTTGTCAGAGGTGGAGGAGTCAAACTCTGAGCCCCACCCCCCCACCGCTTTGCTGTCTGTCAAAAAGTTGAACAAATAACCTGCGCCTGCCTCAAGCTTCAACACCCCCCCACCATCATCATCATCATCATCATCACCATCAAAAGCAGCAGCTGCTCTTTGAATCACCATTCATCTCCTGCTGCTTTGTCCTGCAGGCAGCTCAGGAGGCGGAGGCTACCTGCACCTTTAAAAAAAACACTGAAACCTGAGCGAGACAGGAGGAACCCGGCGACCTCCCCGAGCACAAAGCCCCGCGTTAATGAGAAACGAGGCCTTATCGGAGTTATCCGCGCTTCAGGAAGCTTTAAATACCAACGTGTTCTACTCATCAACATGAGCAACACACTCCACGACAGACACACTGGTAAATATTCCTGGTGTAAACACACACGGACACACTGCAGTGGGTTTGGTTTCTAGCAGGGCTCGTCCTGATTGGTCAGCGCCGTCTTTCCTCACAAAGGGCGACATCTGCTCCGAAGCTGAACAGGTGACGTCCGTCTCCAGTTACACACGACAGACGGGCAGCGGACACACGCGCACAGAACAACACGAGGGAACACACCTTGGTCTACACGCACTGGACGTCAGGACGGAACCAGCGCATGCACACACCCGAGTAGAGTGAATCATCTTACCGTGGCCTCGCTTAGAATAAAAGACAACAAGAGGAAATAAATGTGTTGAACTGGACACGAGAACAGAGCAGAGTAGAAAAAAGGCTCCGAGCTCCAGCCTCAGAAATGTGGATTCATGAGCGCGCTGCTCTTTTCGAGGGCGATTAGATTTAGTGAGCAGCAGGACTAACGGAGCCACTGAGCGAGTACGAACCAGGAGATAAGAATGCCTTAATCTTCCTGTAAATCTTCTGGACAATACGCCGGCTCAACATGACCCTAAATCCCTCAGCGCTCACATTTACAGGCCATCCCGCTTTCTTTGTCACAGCTGTCAGCACAGGAGGGCGGCGGAGGGTAAATCCACACAGGTTATTGTTTGTTTTTAAGGCCTCGGTAAAGCGGAAGAAAAGGTGGCAGCTAGTCCAAACTGTGTGAGCCGCTCGGGCCAGGGCCCGTCTCGT
Organism: Microctenopoma stevenorrisi; assembly: GCA_032270685.1. NCBI lineage: Eukaryota > Metazoa > Chordata > Actinopteri > Anabantiformes > Anabantidae > Microctenopoma > Microctenopoma stevenorrisi. The sequence goes on along the minus strand of JAUMTR010000009.1, from coordinate 16,763,465 downwards.
GGTGTAATCACACGAGTAGCCTCGCAGACAGGGAGAAAACCACGGATGAGCTGTGACCCTCAGAACAGCTCGTCCCGACGTGTTGAGACCAAACCGACGTTACTGGATTCAGTACATTCGTTCTTCTGCTTCTTTCTGCTGGTGACTCACAGTAGAGCAGTCAAAACCATTTGGTCAACGGCTCAGATCAAACTCACATCGGTGTGGAACCTCTATCAACCCTCCAAGGCGTCCCAACACCCCCGTGATGTGAGTGCCAACACACGCGCAGCCTTGGATGTTGTTGAGGTGAGATTCTCGCTGCGTGAAGACGGACACTTCTTGGCGTCACTTCACGGCTGATTCCAACCTGTGGACTTTGCCGCCTCACAGAGCCAATCACAGCCAGCAACCAGCTCTCTGAGCCCCGCTCCACACTTTACTTTACTTTGCGTTGCTTCGCAGATGCTTTTATCCAAAGCGACTTACGGGGAGTCTGGCTCAGGGAGACACCTGGTAGAGGATGGATTAGGAGTCAGACTGCGACCTTCTGCATCCCAGTCTGACGCTTAACCCATTGAGCTACCAAAATCCTTCACCTTCAAAACTCCGTGTTTCGTCAGCCTCAGAGACATTTGTAGAACCACACGGCGTTTAGTGGATTTGCCACAAAACTAGTTTGTTAGTTTAAAAGGTTCTGGAGCACGTGTGGCTCCAGAGACAGAGACAGAACAGACAAAAGCGTTTCTCACCTGGCCGTAGTCTGTGGTAAAGACGACAACACCTCCAGAGCAGGAGGACGCCGTGCTGGGAAGGTACTGTTCATCCTCCCATAACCACACCCGGTCACCCTGCAGAGTCGGGAAGAAATGACTTCAGTTAACCCACGACTGTGGAAACATTCAAACCACACGACGCTTCAGGAACAGTTTAATGTGACGGACGTGTTTGTGACATATTACTATTTTCTGTGTGTCCTGATGGATCCCGTTTATCAGACTAAATACAGACTCAACTGTAAAACCCGCCGTACTGGTGAAACAGGACCGAGCTGAAGAAGTGAGGGGCCCTCAAAGCGGGTTCCCACCTAATCACATCTCCACATGTGCAGCCGTACATTAGCGTGACCGCGCGCTAATAGCAAAAACAAATGTGACGAAGAGCCTCCTCCTCTTTTTGGAACCAGGCAGGCAAACAAACCCTGGCGATAGAGACGGGCACCTGGCTGGATGAATAGATGTGAAGTAAAACACAAAGGGAGCTCCGGTCTGCAGAGTCAGCAGCGGATCAGAGGGGAGCTGCATGTTGACCTGAACCCTCTGTGGTCCTCTCTGAAGCGGGAAACCACATGATTTAAAAGCTCCTGGTGTCTCCTGAGGGGACATACATACAGAGGACGGACAGAAAGCGTCGCGTCCTTGTTTGGTGGGAGGAGCTAAACGATTTCTGCCTTCGTTTCCTTAATTGAACGCGATTATGCAAAAGGCTCTGTGTCTGATCATGTTTGTAACTCAACACAGGACAATTTGATTTCCTGAGTGATGATGAATATGGTGACGTGGATCAGAAAACTGATTTTTTTAGGGTTATTTATATCATATGCCATAAAAAAACTGTGAAAGTGTGTGTGTGTGTGTTCTTACAGCTGCACTGGATGACACGTGATCATTATCAAACTGACCAGAGGAGAGCGGACGTGGAAACCGTTCCATTGTAACGTGCACAAAGAGAAGACGTGTGCCGTTTACCAGCCGGGAACACGTGGACATTCCTGGTGTTCACCACAGCGGGAATCTGATGCTCACACCATGTCTGGCTGGAGGAACGGAGAGAGGGGTCTCCCTCCTCCCACCGGCACACTTTGACAACAAAGACCTCCAACACACACACACACACTCATGTTCTTTGCGGGCCGTGTGTGTTGCCCGCCCCCCCAACAGTGGCACACTATCTTATTGTGCTTTGCTTCCCTCCTTCCTTAATCCACTCTATCGCCCCTCCCTGCCTTCTTCACACACACACACACACACACACACACACACTGACCAACACTACTATCCCATTTCCAAACTAGGGCTTTGTGCCAAACGCTTCTGCTACAGCTCCTCTCCATCGTTCAGCACCACTGACGGCCTGAACTCAGAACATCAAATGTCTTGATTTCGCTTTTCTGTCGGACTGAAGTAAATAAGAACCAACCGCGGTAGGTTTTTTATTCTATGTTGACAGACACTCGGCAGTAACTTTGTAGGGACTCAGAAATGCTCTGTTTTTCTTGCTGTGCAGCAGAGTATCCAGTGTAATGGAAGTCGGAGACTCCCCACGTTCCCCAAAAGGCTCCACAAATAAATACCCGGGCCCGCCTTCATCGGAAAACCTTCACAGAACCGATGAAGTGCGTCTGAATTAAGCAGGAACAATAAAAACGACGCACAGCTCTACACGGACATGAAAAAAAGCCGAGCTAATGTCAAAGCCCGAGCACAGAGATGCTGAGGAGTCTTATCTGGGACTGGATCAAGGCCCAGCTGTTGCAGCGCTAAAGACCTCTGAGCCCGTTACTCAGTTAAACCTGAGTAAACTCTCTCTCACTGCAGAGACTTAAACAGGGCTCATTATTACATTTGGAAGAAATGACAAAGCTATTTATCTAGAAATCTGATGTTACGTTATCACAATAACTGATTTAATAAAGGTTTAGTCTCGGTCTCATGATAACCCCGTGTTCTGGCTTCTCCGTTTTCATTTTCTAACATAACGGAGTCAGAAGTGGAAATATCTGGAGGGGAATGTGGAGTTGCTCAGAGCTGCTGCCCTTCCAGCTCGTGTTTAAATGTGGTTGGGCTTTTTGCTCCTTTCACAGATGTCTCTCTCTCTCTCTGTGGCCTTTGTCTCTACCCTGATGCTTCCTCCCAGCAAGCACCAAAACAGCAACACCAACCTCCTCCCTCCCTCGTAGAACGAGGCGCTGACCCGTCTCCTGTGCGTATTTTTCCTGCGTGACCTCGACATGTGTGGCTGATGCTCTCTCTCTGCGGGGTGCCGGGCGAGCTGGTAGAACAAGGAGCTGTGATGCTGGGAGCGCTCATACGCCATCAGGGTCGGGAATGAGCAGCTGCCTCGTTTGAGAGAATCCACTTCCTCTGCCATAACAAACGGCGTCTTGTGTTCGACCACAGCCGTCCCCTCTATCGGAGCTTTCAATGGGGAACTTTTTTCTTCTCTTGTACGCACAAAAACAGTGACTCAACACAACGGCTGGTATGTTCTCTGAGCGACGAGGCTCGTGCACTTTACACTGCATTCTGTATTTATGCTGCTGGTGACGAGAGCAGGACTCAGCTTCTGGCTTTTCAGGAGAACGAGGCAGCGAGAATCTGAACGCTGTTGTGGCAGCTGACCTTTAACCTCGTCTGCGCCAGTTGTGTAGCAGAAGCAGCACATCAGCAACAGCTGCGGCGTCAGCGCGCACATGGGGTCCGTGGAGCCGCAGCTCTGCAGCTAAACTCACAGCGAGCCAGCTTCTTATCACGTCCCCTTTGCATCGTTTCAAATCTTACAGCCATGTTTGTATCGTTCGATTACACTGTGTGTACTCTACAGCCTCTATATTCTCCTCCATCAGCCAAGTGGAACTGATTGCCTCCTTTTGTTTGCACAAGCCCCACGTCATTTAAACAGTAGAGCAGGAAAAAAAAAACCTTGAAAATGCAACATGATGCTTTCAGGAGGAACGGAGCTGAAACCCAGATGCAGCATCGCTTAGCTGCGTCTGACAGAACTGGTTTTTGATGTTTGAGTGCAGGTGTCCTCGCTGTTTTTCTCTTCGCCTCATGGCTCACGGGACCTTGGAGCCTCTTCAGAACCTGGTCATGTGACCTAAAAACACGCAGCCCTTGAGGTGAGAGTATTTAGCCTTCCTCGTATTGTCCATCTACAGACACTTACTAACTTTATAATTACTGACAGACCATTTGTGTGTGTTTCTGTGAGACTATTCAGCTGTTGCTGATGTTCACTGGTGGTGCAGCGAGTCGCAGACGGCTGTGTCAGGCCTTTTTGTTTTGCTTTGGCGAGATAAGAGGCGAGCGGCTGATTCGACCGGTTAATAGTTAACTTTCCAACGAAACGGCTTTTTATGGCCGAGGTCAAAGTGAGTAACCGTCGTGGGGTTTTTGAATGTGTCTGTGTCCTCTGGCCAATGGACAACAAGAAAATAAAGCGCCACAGAGGAGGGCCTGATAGGGCCTGGTGTTCGCCCAGTCCTTTTACAAGCACCTTTCTGTCAGACTGCTAATTTGTCTGAGGAGGTTTATGCTCGACATAACTCAGAACAGATGGCATCCGCACAATTTTACCCCTTCAGATGAAATTTACGGCTTCCAAAACCTGTGCCGAGCATGAAGGTGAGATTTAGCCCTTCACATTCTCCAGCTGTTTCTGCACATAATTTATGGACGATTGCTAGAATTCCTTCCGAAAACCAGCAGAAGAAAATAGGTCTCGAGGGTAAAGCATAAAAAAGGAAAGTATTGCTCCCCTGCGATGACAATGAGTGACAACACAATAGAAACAATGCACACACCAGTGTTTAGTGGGAAGCGGCTGTCTGGGAAACAGTCAGGAGGAGGTCTGCGAGTGCAAACTGACCTTGAACCTTTGCCAGCAGGCAGCACGGACCAATCAACTCACAAAGTCTTTGTGCTGAACTAATCAATGCGAGTCGAGCAAATTTGAATGACTGGACACACCGAGCGATTGTGGGAACTGAATACGTTCCTGTATTGACTTTTGGAAGTGTCTGGGAAAACCTGACGATGTGTCGCGCTCTCACACACACACACAGATGTAGAAATAAACAACCGCACACCCGTGACTGTTCTGTATGAACACGGACACAAAGACACACAAAACAAGTGTGTGACTGGAACCTGAAGCACCTTCATGACACCGGAGCAGCGCTGGGAACTGTTGGAGCATAACGTAGCTCGAGGGGTTTGCCGTTACTCATTCTGGAGCCTGGGGCTTTGCAGCTCTATGCACCCCCACCCCCACCCTTCAGTCAACACATGCAAAAAGCACCAATGAGGGGGGAAACTGCTCGACGCTGTGCAAACATCCTCTAATAGCCAAACACGATTACCTGGATCCCAGTGGCATCTTCTCAGACGTCTCTTTCCCCCGTTACTGGGACATCACATCACAGTGGACACGCTGTCCACACAGACCGGCGCGTTTACCTCTCACTGATTGTGGACACGTGTAACCAGCTCTTTGAAATGTGACTTTAATGTGCAGCCATCAGCCTTTACTTAAAAGCAGCTCTTTTCAGCTTTATCCCCATTTATCTTTTGGAACCACGCTCCCTCTTTAATCCACTTAAGACTTACGTCTACTTCCTCCGACCGGGACACACACACACATTTGTTTTTGCTTTAAAGGAAAATGGTTCCACTTCTTTGTGAGGTGCTCTGGGTAAAGCAACCAAACTGGGTTCATTCTCAGCATTTAAAAAAAAACAAAATGACGTCCTACACGGTGGCTCGACCTACAGCGAATGCTCATCGTGTGTGCTTCACGTCAGCCCCACTCACAGAATTTCCAGACCTTAATACCCCTAAATTAAATGTTATATACCTCTTAACCGCCCAGCTCAGCGACTGGTACCCCGTATTATTCAGAGAGCCTCGGGAGAAGCCTGCTATTCATGATGCACAACATGTAATTTTGCCAGAGGGTAAAAAGCTTTTTCCAAACTCTAATCTGCATGAGATGAGGGCGGTGGGTGATGGTTTTAGGCCTGAAGCAGCATATATCAAATCAACGTACACATACAAACAAAGTTTGCTTAAGTACTGCAGAGTCGAACCACATGTGGAAAAGAAGAGAGCGTCTATGTATAGATCCGTCTGCTAGACGTTACGCGAGTTTTATTTTCAACAATAACGTCAGACACAGGAAATATTACGACATCTGTGAGGCCACGGTTACTGAGAAGGATAAAAATCACAGAGAGGCTCAACCACCCTTCAAAACCAGGTGAAAAAGTCCGATATCACACACTAGAAGTGGTTAAGCGTGATGTCTGTGGCTCCTTGATGTGAAGGCAGAACAACAGAGCCCCATCACGCCCACCTCACTGCAGCGCGAAGCCAAACTCCAATGCTTTTCTGCATGGGAAACACGGCTGCCGGCTTGTGCAGGGTTAAGTGAAACCATGTGTGCTCCCGGACGGCATGAGATTCGCCCTGAATATTCAAGCATCTTTTCATAATCAAGTGAAAGGTGACTCCTGTTGCTAACGAATGCTGCAGGGCTACTCTGAAAAAAGATTTAGGAAAGAGTGATTCATGACAAACATCATACACATCATCATCATCATCATCATCAGTCGACAACCCTTTTTTCTGTAAGGTTCATGCAGTAACGTTGAGCCTCTCCACTTTTAACAGCCTCTCCTCCCTCTGCTCACGTTACGCTGCTGTGTTTTACCGTTCTGAAACCAGAAGTGACTTCTACATTGGCTCAGAGGCTCCGTGGTCGAAAGATATTTAGAGCCCAGACTTAAGAAAGCGAAGGGTTTTTATGTGTGTGTGAGTGGGAGTTCAGGCAGGGACAGTTTCCTCAGAGGAACTCTGCACATGCTGTATCATCTGGTTGCCAGGTCTGAGTAACATTCACCTGTTTTCTCACTTTCCTCCTCTGCAGGTTTTACAATGATGTTCAACCAAAATATCCTCAAACTACTAATTTTATTCTAGTTACTGGACACAAATCCACATGCTCCTAAACGTTTTCTGAGCGTTTGCTTAGGTTTCAGCAACTAAAGCTGAGAAAGGAAGTAAGACGCCGTCTCTGGTTTCCAGAAAGACCATCTTTAAAATAGTTTTCTGTGGTTACCTTAGCTTCTGTGTCACGACCTGTGTCACTCTGCCCTAAAAATGAATAAAACACGAGCTCACGCAAAACACCTGGTCCAAGATCTGAATTATTAACAAGGCAATTTCTGAAATTTGAGGCCAGAGGTCATGTCAGTCGGCACACTCTGGTGTGAGGGAGTGGGTGTCGAATGGAGGCTGCACAGGAAGCAGCTGCTCATCATCATGTGATCGGCGATCAGGGAACATCCAGCAGAGGAGCACGAAACGCAGCGTCCGCGTGGTACTGAACGGCCTCGAAAAGTCCTGAGCCTTGGACAAATGGAAGAACAACACTTTCCCACGCTAAATCCTCAAAACTTCAGAGACATGTAGTTTTGGGAGATGAAGCTCTCAGTAACCTCCTCAGCTGCTTTGTGGATAATTAAAAGGCATGTCGCTGTGGATCTGGACAACAGCTGTGGGGTGGATCCATGCGATTCTGCAGCTCACTCGGGAGAGACAAACTTTCTGGTTGGACGACAATCAAACGGACGAGAGGGAAAACGCAGGCGGACAGTTTCGCTGGTTGTGAGAGAATAAGAAAATGTCGAGCACTGTAATCGTTGAGCGTCAGCAAACAACAATCACGGACGGAAGATGCTAAACGTCCCGTAGAACGTTTCACTCTGCCGACGTTGCACGGCAGCGAGTTAGTCCAATGAGTATGCAAATAAAAGACTTATCAGGTTTCTGTATTTCAGTTTTATGAGTCCAGACAAGTTGTCAGGATGACTTTACCTGCATTAGAAGCACAACCACTCGCACAGCGGGCGTCACTGCGTGGGTCACAGCGGGCGTCACTGCGTGGGTCACAGCGGGCGTCACTGCGTGGGTCACAGCGTCTGTAATGACTCAGTGTCGTCATCGCCACACCGCTGGGACTCACTCATTATTAAACCCCCACAGTCAGGTTTACGAAACAAACCGAATCTTTTTCCAGGAACAACATTTCCAGAGATTTCTATACTTTATGAACGCCTCTTGCTCAACACTCGCATTCTTGCGTCACCCATGAACCTGCTCGTGGCCTTTCGCTCGCCTCAACACGCCTGAGGATTTTCTGGATGGATTCATAGCTTAGGTAACGAAACCTGCTGCTGACTCAGCGAGGCGTGCGAGGAGATTTTTACCTCGTAATAACTGAACCCGTCAGGTCCTTGGAGAAGCTGCTCATTAAATTTCCACGTGATTGTGAGGAGACTGCACTGAAGGTTCATTTTTCTGCTCACAATATTCAAAAGCACAACAATAAGCAAGTTTTTATTTCTGAATGTGCATTCAAAAACAGACTCCATATAATGACTGACAATGATTTGAATGTAAACAATCGTGCTTCAATAAACCAGCGCTGAAATATTCATTCATCAGGACGTGCGGATGAATCCCTGATGACAGTGAACGTTTGTGCGACAGCACTGGCTGGTGGCTGCGTCTCATTAGCTATTCACAGGTTATGTTCCGGTCACTCACTCCTAGTTCCCACCATATGCCGATGACGCGACTCACGCTGAAGCCAGTATTTATGACTCAGCCGAGCAACAAATCCTCACACACGACTGGATCTAAACAACGATGTGAACGATGAGCAACGTGCAGAGAACAAAAGCTGAAGTAACGAAGCAGCTCGGTCACCAACAGCAAGAGACTCAGCTTATTCTGGGAGGTTTCCAGACCAGCGTGTGAAGAAATACATGCACACGGAGCAGACCAACGCTGGCAAGAAAATGTGCTCTTAGACAAGCCGGCTGTGTAATTAGAACAAACAACGTGCGAAGAATCAGAATAAAAAACTACCGTGAAACAGTTTTAAAGGTCAAATCTGGAAACTGCTGCAGAACATTTGATGAAGGCGGGGGAGCTAAACACGGCCGGTGTTTGTGTGTAGCTTTGACGTCATCGTCTCTGAAGGAGCTGTTAACTACTACATGTGGCCACAGCAGCCTTAAAACACAGCAGAGCGACAGCGAGGCTCAAACTTCAGGTTCCTTGCATCTGATTCACAGATCTGTGAAAACCTCCTCCTGTGGCACTTATTTTTATCCAAATCAGGCACTGAAGCTATGAGACCATCAGAACAAGGAAAGTACCGCGCGTGAAACTGGAGGACCTCTCTTCGTCGTCCTGCATTTATGTCGTATTACAGTTACTATAACTATGAGATCTGTGAAAAGCACCGACACCAATGTCCGAGCACATGACGAGGAAACACAGATGTTTCTGAAATCACACAGCAGCTTGTTGCTGTCTGTCCAGTCACCTGCAAACGGACCCTCTGCACATGACGCGTCTTGGCTCATTCTGTGGACGTTGGTGCCAACACCTGGTTGAAAGCTCCGCTACAAACGACTCCGAAGGTGCTTTTGGCTTTCTGTTTGGAGACGGCCACATGAAACAACACAGAGGTGAAAAAAGACCTTGAGCTCCAGGACGGTTTGATGCCCCCCCAACCACAACATAAACACTCCTTTCCTGCCCGTGCAAGAAAGATGAACACGTTCAAAAGAGATTTGAAGAAGCCCTTTGAAAAGCAACAGCTTTGAAGTGAAGAAACTCTAACTCGCTTTTCCTGTCTCGACTCATGTCTTTGTCGAACGGCCTTCCTGCCTTTCGAGGGAATGTTTTTATCCTGCTGGCAGCCATTTTTATTCAGTGGATCAAGGTTAGAAATTCCCTTTCGGCCGGTGTGGTTAGTAAAGATAATGAAACAGTATTTTGGCAACAATGAAACCAACTACTGATGTGGTTTGGGTCTTGATCCTCAGATAGAAAAACGCTCCTGAGCCGTTCAGCTTGCAGATATGAACATATGAATGTAGCCTGACGCTGCACGGATACAATCCTGTTTACACTTTTTAAAATGCATCTTAGGTGACTGGATCAAAAGTGGACCGAGCCGGACCAACCACTCCACCACCAAAACCCAAAGTCCGTTGGCTGACCAGGGACAGACGGACGTTGACGGTCCCAACTCAACGCAACTGAAGCCTGAACACAAGCAGTGAGCGGACGGGGTGGGCATGAATGGAAATGGACAGAGGTGAACGGCGATGTGTCTCTGCTGGGGACTGAGAAACCAGGTCTATAGACTCAACGTAAGAATAAAACCCTTTCTTATTTGCTCTCTGGAACAAGGAGGTTCTTTTGGGTCGTTTTCCGTTTATGGAACAAAGCAACTATGAATCCCACAAGTCGAGGCTGTAATCTCAGTTCTATGTTCTCTTCTGAGAGTCGAGCATGTCACATCCACAGAAAGCTGCACTGGGGTTTTGGCTGCCGTTTTTAGTCATGTATTTCTGGGGCTGCGGCTTTAGGAGGCGATAGGTGCAGTTCTACCCCGGTCCGTCAGCAGTGTAAATCAGGCGTGAGATGAAATCAACAGGTTTATGCTGCGTCTATGAAGCATCATTCCTAAGAAAGGAAGCCCCTGTCCACTCACGGTACCTGCACTCTGCCGCTTCCACTGAACACCTCACCTGTACCTGCACCACCGTCACTGGGCTTACTCCATCAGGAACACTGAATATCATGAGCATTAGTGTATTGTTTACTTCTGCTGGTAATAAAAACACAGATTCTGCCTTATAGGTTTCCAGAACAAGCCGTGCCACAGGAAACCCAGCTCTTGATTAAATAAAGCTGTTATTATTTTGCTGTCTGCCGAGTCTTGATTTGTGATTGGTTGAAAAGTGGAACACGGCGCTGATGAAGATCAAAACGGCTGCCTGTGGCTCATTAGTGTCGCACGAGGAGAAGAACTCTGAACTCAAGAGGAAGAAACCAAACTTTCTGAAGATCTGCACTTCAAGATCAACTTTGACCTGATGCAGAACAAACCAGGCTTAACCCCGTCTCCAGCGCTAATAACCTCTGAGGCCAATGAAGGGAGGAAAGGGCCAAAGCCTCCTCACTAAAGCCCGCCTGACCTACTTTCTTCCACTGTGTGTGTTCAAGACATTGTTTGTACAAGTGTGCGAGACGGAGAGCGGACAAAGAAGTGTGTGCAAGTACAATGACGTGCATTAAGTTTCCCTTTGCAGGTTGTGCTGCATACTAGTGTGTGTGTGTGGGTGTAGGTGTGTGTGTGTGTGTGTGTGTGTGTGTGTGTGTGCTATGGGCCGGCAGCTGAGGAGCGAGCTGCCATGTGTTGCCCAGCTGTGGCTGCCTGGCACTGGTTTTGCAGAGTCGTAGCAGAGGCAATGGGCAGAATATAAATACCGTCTTCCCCCCGCTGCCATTCTTCTGGGACAAACAGCAGGCTGCTGGTGCAACGAGGGAACTTTTACCATGTAAGCAGTAGTTCACAGTGACCTGAACAGTGTAAAGGGTTGGGTAATAACATGAACGGATTACTTTTTTTTTGTTTACTTCTATTTGCAGAAGGGGTTCAGCTTAAAAGATGTAGGCCTGGACGTCCTGTAAGGTTCTACTCCACAGTTCACATAAAAGAGATTATTCATATGATAGTTTGATAGTTTTTCCTCAATAGCTCATTAAAAAGCCTCCAGTTAATCCAGAAAGCTGCAGCCAGAGTTCTGACTGGAATTAACAAGAGAGATCCTATTACTCCCACATTAGCTTGTAGCCTGTTAAATCTAGAATAGAGTTTAAAATCCCTCTTCTCACCTATAAAGCACTAAATGATCAGGCTCCACCCTAAGTTAAAGCCTCATAGTGCCATATTTTCCCAGCAGAACACTTTGCTCCCACAATGCTGGACTACTTGTGGCTCCCTGTGGTTTACTGGATAGCAGGCAGAGAGCCGAGATGACTTTTGTTGTGAACCGACTGTAAGGTTGAAGCTTTTTGTTCAGAGGACAGCTGCTACCAGTAAACTGCTTTTGCCTACTTCCCATTGACCTACATTTTCACGTTCTGCCTCTAATTTGTAATTAACCCGTGCCCCACACAGATCTGATCTTCAGGTATGAAATCCCCTCGAACAAGCCCGATCCACATTAACTTGTTTACACTGTCTCGGGCTGTTTGCTCAGCTCAGCGTGAGAAAGGCCTGATCCCGGGACATGCTTCAACCCTCGCAGCTTTTAACTTCTGCTGCTGGCTTTATGGCTGTTTTGGAAAAGTGTCAAGTCACTGAGTGCACTCACAGAGACTATCTAATAATTCTGGCGGCTTGGCCGGTGAGAAACTGGGTTAAGTGGTGAGGCAAGGGTGAAATTAGAAGAATTACTCTGCAGTGCGTGTGTAAACAAACTGGAAGATTCTGTTTTATCTCCTTAGACCCCAAAGTGCCTTTAAATTGCCATATATCACACAGTGTAATGAGAAAATTGGGATGGAAAAAAGTGGAGCATACCTCAAGACACCAGAGTGCAAAAGAAGGGGACAAGGTTACCACAGTTCTGGACGTTTGCTCAGCAGCACGTGGGCAGACACATGCACCTTTTATCAAAGGAAGATGGTTCAGTGTTGGATTCTACAAAGGCTGCAGCATTTTCAGTTTGGAGATCACTCGAAAGGACACATGCGATTCACAAGACTCGCAGCGAATTCCTCAAGGTCCATTTAATAATCTGACACAGCCAAAGACCTAATCAGGAAAAAGACGTGTACGTCATCAGCTCGCCTGCTGAAAAAGCTCAGCACAGAAAGAAATCCGTTTTAAAACAGCGCAGCAGCATCTGATAGAGGACTGAAGACAGGAAACAGTAAGTTTATGGATCAGTTTCATCATTTTAGAACAAAGTCATCTTCAACGTTCTGACTCTTAATGGAATCGAGGGAGAGAAACTGCTCGGACACACTTAATTCTTATCTGGCTCCATGATCAGCGACATTAAATCAGATCATTAAACACTTAGACTTTTCAGCTTTCCCTAATAGCTAGAGTAAAAATACCCTGATGTACTGCTAAGTATGTTGAGGAGTCCTTAGAGGAGAAGACCTGCACTCTCACAAGGTAACAGGATGTCATGAGATGGAGCTAATTAGTGGAAATGGATGTTTGGCTTCCCAGGTTGTGCCTCGGTTCTTGTGCTGTGTCGTGTGTATGTGTTTGTGTGGACGGGGCTTTCCAGGACGCCAGCAGCATAGTCTGGGATCAGATAACCCTCCTCCTGCTTCCCCCCCTCGTCTGCTTCAAAATAAACCAGTGTGCATCAAGACAAACACGAAAGTCCCTTTAAAGAAAGTCAGACCGGGACAGAGGCGGAAGCTGAAACAGATTCAGGAGCTGTTCGTGTTAACGTTTTTCTGCACCCTGACAAACACGGCCGCCGTGTGCAGAAGAGTGACACCTTGTCAGGGAAGATAAGTCTGTTGGCTGCCAAAACTTTATTCCCAGTTTTAATTGACCATTTGAGCAGCGGGGAAGCACAGCGCAGCAGGACGCTGAGGGATTAGTGTCAGGAGATCATCTCAGACCAGTCTCTTTTCAAATATTGCCTGTGCAGTCACCGAACCAAGGTATGACCTCTCCTGAAGCTTCCTCCGTTACCGCATCACATCAGGGTTTAGATTTTCTCAAGAGCACTCACAGTTTTCAGACAGAAATGAAGTTTTCCCAAAGAAAGAAGCACTAATCAGCTTCCTGAACACACCTGAGCTGCAGCGCCACCACAGAGTAAAAACACACGAGAGAGTTGGAGAGAGCGAGAGGTTAGGAAGTGTCGGGATCCAGAGGAATGCTCAGAGCCACCCGGGAGGAAGTGGAGCCTTTATAAAAAGCCAGGGGAGGAAAAGAAGAGGTGGGGAGAACAGATGGGGAAAGGAGATGAGAAGAAAATGGTGAAGACGTTTCACCAACAGAGAGAAGGGGACATGACTAAGAGCTGATTAACTGTCGCTGCTTGAGCATCAGCGTCATCTAAAAAAAGACAAGGAGCGAGTTCTGAAACTAAAAGTTTCACGACTTTTTTGTCCCAGTCGATTCTTTTGACTTTTTCATCGCCGCGTCTTCGTGCACGCGTGGCTGTGAGTGAGCTTAGCTGGCTTAAGGAGATTTACCTTTTTATGAAATTAAAGAGGAAAACAGAGAGATTCCGTCCCGCAGGCCTAATCCTCGCGCTGATATGTTTACAGCCAAAACATATGCGTGAAACCAGCCTTCACCTGATCCTCGTCTGAGCCACACAGCGCCCGACCTCGGCGGCTGCGCGGCCTCGTTATCACAATAACACAAGCCTACGTGCCTCTGCCGCCGCGGCGTGCACAGCAAATCATGGATTAACCTACAATCTGAGACAAGGAGCAGATGTGAAGGTTCTGGAGCACTTTGGAGATAAAGTCAGAAGTGGCGGCGGCGAGCTGCTCAGCAGGGTGGATGCCTCGAGTTTGAGTCTCAGCTTCTCGTCTCAACACAAGGCATCTTAACTGCTCATTAAAATGATGAATGGAAATGACAATTACGGAGCAGTCGGTGGAGGAAATAAAAATAAACAGGTTCCTGTCTGGGGCCTGGTCTGGAACCACCAGCCCGAGACTGGGTTTGATTTCCCACAGTTCCAGCTGCCCCTCTGCTCTTTGCACAGTCGGTTGACCGCTAGTGAAACCAGTTTGAGATCGAATGCTGGCGCTCTGGCTCGCGTCCAGAGACTCTGCCTCATTGAGAAAGTGTTATTTCAGGCGTAAAAAGGCTCGACCGGTTTCCTGCATGATTTTTCCCCACCAGGCTTTTAAATGATGACGAGACATAAGACACCAGCTCTTTCTGTGCCACTATTGTTCCAAACTTAACTTCAAAGAAGCAACTCTGTCACAGTCTGAGGGCCTTTTAACAGCAAACGTCATGAGATGCGATGGAAATCTGTGAAGTAAAAGGAGCTTGTGTTTATTGCAGGACTTGTGACTTATTACAGGTTTTGTTTTTATCTAAATTTCTGAAAGAAGTCCTGACTGGACAGAACCTCCAGACTCAGCTGCATGTACCGTTGTCCTACAAGGACAACGAGCAGCGGCTTTGAGTTGCACACAACCACAAGTCTGCAAGTTGTTTAAATTCCTTTCGGTTTCTTCTGGCTGCTGCACCGGTGTCGGGTTTCAGCTTTAAACGAGGCAGGCAGAAACCCGGGGAGGGAAGAGGGAAAGAGAAACTCTCCGTTACGGCAGAATCATCGTTAAACGGGAGGCAGAACAAAAAGGCGACGGGCCCATTAACATCTATGATTGGGCCGCAACACTTTATGGCTTTAACGAGAAATGCAGACGTCCGACACGCGAGGGGGAGGAAGAGGAGAGAGAGTGGAGGTTTCGGGACGGGTTTGGACCTTGGTCTTTTTGTAGTATAACTAAGTTCTCCTTGTGATTTTATCATTAGCGTTTTTAAACCTACACAGATGTAGCACAGCTGGAAAGGAGTGAACTAGGATGTCCCCACATGCAGACCTGTGATCTGTGAATCCATAATGGAGAGAAACCACAGGCTTTACACGCCGGATGTGGAAGCAGAGGTTGTTGTTTACTACGCTGTGAACAAGCTTCCAGACTCTGTGAAAATCAACTATGACTTAAAAATACAAAACCTTTTTGCTTGTATTAAATGTGTCTGACGTTGTGCAGCGCTGCGGGACAATGAACACTGCTGCGTTTGCCTCGACGACCGTTGTGGTCACAGCAAACACAGATCTGCTGTCTGATTGGTGGACGGGTGAGGCCTAATAGGTGCGGATTGCTCGGTACTGGTGAGCTGGCCAGAAGTCAAACGGCAGAACCCCGTGTACTAGTTCCTGTGTTTGGAACTATGGAAAGTCTCCATGACCCACTATTGTGCTGTTAAAGTCAAGGGAGATGTCGTCACTCCACCTTGAACCACGCCCACTGGTTCAAATAAAAACAAGCCCTCGAACTGTCTGGCAGCTCAACTGCCTGTCTGCGCAGTATAAACACACACACACACACACACACACACAGGCCGCACCTTCAAACCCTCCGAGGACAAACTCACAACTGTTCCCTGGACATCATGAAGCTGACACCGACCCACCGACCGCGCTTCTTCTCTCTTTGAACCCTGAGGGTGCGAGTTTGAGGAACCTGAATGAAGCCTGGCTCGTCCTGTCTGCAGCAGCTGCTGCTGCCTCAGCCTCCACTGAGAGGTTTGTCTTTCAAACTGCCACCAACAGACTCACCACAGGTTTTTACATACGTACGTGTTTACATAGCAACCGCGTGTCTTATCTGAACACTTGAGGAAGGTCCTGTCTTCTGTAAAGACCGTAAAGAACGTACCAAAGGAATTCAGATGAGCCGCCGAGTTTCCTGATCACTCTATTTATAGTTTATAGACTGACTCTAGTCCAGACTGTTTTGGCTGCAGCGCAGTAATTAGAGACAAGAAGCGTCCTCCGGAGGGACGTGTCATTGTCAACACGTTCATGTCTCTGTAGTTCAGGACAATGTGCTTTGCTATAGCTCTGCGGTGCAACATCCAATTGTGGTGAGGCTGGTGTCCCTGCACTCGTAAAACACCACTTAGTGACAGATAGCTCGACAGAAATATGCTCATTAGGTTCAAGGCTGTAAGACGTGTAGGACAGAAAACGTTCTGACTTTACTCCAGCGTCAGTAACCTGAAAACCTCCCTCCTACACTGCACCTTTATCAAATTAAATAAACAGCAATAATGCAAAACATAATAACACAGGAACAACTCGGTCGGGTTTAGTCCCACATCTATGGTTCGGTTACTTCCATTAATGTCGGCCTCCGACCGCTCGGCCAACATCTCCACCTCACACCAACTTTCTTGCTCTGTGACTTTCTCCATCACGAAAACTACGGCGGTTTCCTGACTGCAGCGCGTTACCGTCGTCTCAGACCGAGCAGAGGCGACGCGCCATCAACACAGCAGATCTACTCAGGGCGTCTTGGAGGTTCCTCACCCTGAGGAGCAGGACGAAGGTCCGATGCCCTTTGCCGTCGGAATGTCTCACTCGTCCAAACCGTCTTCACTGTGGACACATTCCTCTCAGCTCAAACCCTCCGCAGGCTGGAAGCTGCTTTATTTGCTTGTCAAATGCCCTTTTCTTTGAAGACTGGCCTCTTTGTCTCAGCTGCGATTAACTAGCAGATATAAAAGCATGCAGGCAGATATTTGAGACTGCCCCCCCCCCCTCTAACAGGGAGAGCTCAGCAGCCAGATGTACTGTACATATATGTACATGTACATCTACGTACATGTACATCTACTTTGCTCACAGGCACCTGGGAGCTCGGTGACTCTCGTGACCTTTGGCCTCTCATAGCGCTGGAAACCCGAGAGAGCAGAACAGGCAACGTCTCAACACGGAAGCAGGCTTTTCTCTTGAGAGCTGCTCAGCTGTGTGACCGTTAAAGCTCGGCGCTGCCTGAACAGAAACCGGTTTTAAATCACTCTCGGGCTTGTGTTGCGTTTGTCAGGTGACGCTGTTACCTGGCTGATGTCACCAGAGGGAGGGGCGCACGCCGATGTCGTAAACCGACCACACCGAACACTTTTTAGCCATAAGTCACAGTTTGTGGGAGACTGACACAAGCAGGGTGCTTCCGGTTATGGAGAGGAGCCACCCGATGGCCTCACAGAGCCAAGAGAAGCTTGTTACAGAGCCTGATCAAATCTGTGTCGTGCTAGTGGAAGATATGACACGACGACCAGACAGCACGTCGCTTCCCATTTCCGGATCAAAAGTAAACGAGCGTAGAAATGTGTTCTTCTTTAAGAAAAGAAAACTGTGACCAACAGCACAAAACTGGAAGATTTAGATTCCAGAGGAGAGCAACAGGCTGGAGCTCACAGACCTATAAAACAAGTACTCGAGTAGTTGTTCTCAACATTGTTATTTTAAATTATTCTTATTAAATTATCACCTGAAGACCAACAGGTAACTCTGTGCAGTGGGAGCTGAGGATTGTTCCCACTTTAAGTCATTACTCGTTACCGACCATGTGTCTGCACACAGAAATAAAAAAACTCTGCTGTGTGGCCAATCAGAAGCTCCCGGTGGGAAGAGGGTTCAGATTTCTATTAATAACCTCACAGCACGTTTTTTTTTATTTGTTGGAGGAAAGAGAAACGAGCTGCGGAAATACCACAGAAATCCAGTGGGACTCAGTCCAAACCCAGCACAGCCCCCTGGTCTCCCTGTGATTTACCTAGAGGCGCTCACAGAGCATGCGTGTGGCCTCCTCTAATGAAGCCATTTCACAGAACTTTACGGCACCTTTGCTGCTGTGAAACATCATGTTTCACTTAATGCACGTTTCCCCGGTAAATTCTCGTCTGGAGTCATCTCGCAACAACCTCTTGGTTCCCTGCAGTGTTAGTGCTGACTGTAAAGCACTTCCAGGAAGCTGTCACTCAGCATCCTGAGGTTCGTCCTGTGAGCCGCGGTGGAGAGGACAGGTAGGAGAGGACAGGTAGGAGCGGACAGGTGGGAGAGGACAGGTAGGAGCGGACAGGTGGGAGAGGACAGGGACAGGTAGGAGCGGACAGGTAGGAGAGGACAGGTAGGAGCGGACAGGTAGGAGAGGACAGGTAGGAGAGGACAGGTAGGAGAGCAACAGGTAGGAGAGGACAGGTAGGAGCGGACAGGTGGGAGAGGACAGGGACAGGTAGGAGCGGACAGGTCGGATCGGACAGGTCGGATCGGAAAGGTAGGAGAGGACAAGTAGGAGAGCAACAGGTAGGAGAGCAACAGGTAGGAGAGCAACAGGTAGGAGAGGACAGGTCGGATCGGACAGGTAGGAGAGGACAAGTAGGAGAGCAACAGGTAGGAGCGGACAGGTGGGAGAGGACAGGGACAGGTAGGAGCGGACAGGTAGGAGAGGACAAATAGAAGATGAACAGGTAGGAGAGCAACAGGTAGGAGAGGACAGGTCGGAGCGGACAGGTAGGAGAGGACAAGTAGGAGAGGACAAGTAGGAGAGCAACAGGTAGGAGAGGACAGGTCGGAGCGGACAGCTCCTGCAGCTCCGCGTCCACCAAGTTGCAGGAATGAAACGGGTCAGAGACTTAACTTACCTCCGTGAAGAAATTATCCATTTGGCCTCGTTATTTGAATCCCCGAGGATTCACCGCATGAACTCCGCGCGTCCGCTCGATCCGACTCATGTGTTGATAGTTCGATTCCCAGGACAGAAGAAAAGAGTTTCAGTCCACGGACGTGAGTGATGCAGCACAGTCCGTGAGGGAGAGAGCTACAGTAGTGAATTCCCTCTTTGTTTCATGGGTCACTGCTCCACAGCAGCAGCACAAACTTCTCCTCAAACTCTTCTCCGCGCGCATCTGCTGCGTCTCCGCGCGCCACCCGGCTCCGCGGCTCCGTCCGGTTCGGTGACTCGGTTTGTTTGGTGAGCGGCAAAACGTGCGGCAGAAGCGGGTCCACGACAGAGCGGACCGCAGAAAAGTTTGGAGACGCTCACTCAGTCAGTCCCTCACGCCGGCGGACAATGATCCTGAAGCTCCGCCTCCCGGCTCCTCCCCCTCCTCCTCCTCCTCCTCTGTCTCTCTGACTCCTCCTGCTGTCAACATGTGCAGCACAGAAGCACAAGTAAAAAGTGGCCGTTGTTGAGTTTATTGATCATGTGATGATCTGATGTGATCAGAGGTTCGGAGAGTTTTTAGTTTGGATGATGTTTTTGTTTTTAGTCTGACATGAAGTGTGAGTGAAGCATTTGACTTTTTTTGAGCCTTCACATCTAATCCAAACACAGGATTCTGTGTGTGCATCTGGTTTCTCCCCCCTCTTACCAGAATGACCCCTGACCTCTCCAGGTCACCCTGGGGGGGCCCCAACCCTTCACCCTCCTTTTTGGGGATTTAGCGCCCGCTGCAGGTAACACATGTCACCATCCTGTTCACTTATCTCAGAGAGGTAACCATGACCTGGATGACTGAGAACCTTCACATCATTCAGACATCCTGTTCTCAGCATATCTGTCCTTCAGGACCTGCTACTGACTGCTCCAGCCACTAAACGTGAGCGGGGACATGTCCACGTCCATGGAGGGTGGTGTACGTCTCCATGCTCTGTGGTGCTCGGTCAGACGATCGATCCTTTTACGGATTATTCTCCGTGATGATGGAGCGAAACACGTTTCTTTCTGCAGCTTCGCCTCCGAGCTCCTGTTGGGGTTCAGGGGCTTGTTCTGGTATCAGGACGGTGGTTTCTACAGGGCTGGGATCTAAAAATAACAGATGTGGAGTAAGTTCTATGACATAAACACATCTGGTTCTCCTGTCACCAGAGTTGTACTTTGTTCCAAACTGTGGTCGATGCGTGTTGGTCGGAATAAACGCACAGTAAAGAAGAGAGCATAGGCTGATGCTGGGAGGAGAAAGAGGGCCCGAAGATGCTGGGTGGGGGGGCACAGAGCCTCCAAACATGTGGATGTTTAGCGCCGAGAGCACTGGATGTCTTTTTAAACGTTTTCCGATCTGAACGAATATTTTTAAATGAACACAACAAACCACTAATAATAAAAAGTTATTTGACTCTGGGATGTTTTGCACCATGAGCCCTCTCCACAGGTCGCCTGTCTGGACAGCGTCCCCTCAGTGACCCTTGACCTCTTACTCTGTCTGCTGACAGAGGTTCAGCAACACTCAGTCACCGCGGCGAAGGTCTCGAGGGTTTCTCAGTCAGGGTCAAAGTGGATTTAGTGAGAGGTTCTGTTCTGCTTCTTATCTCGTTGTTGCGTGTCAAGCATTTCTGGGAGCTGACACTTAGGTGCTGAGTTTGATTTGTCCCGTGAGCGACAAGGAGCTGCTGAACTACTCAGCTTTTAAGTAGCCTCCACATGTTTCAGCCTGTTTCACACCATGCCGACTTTTTTCTTCACTCCGGCTTGTTTCTGACTCGATCGCGTGTTTGGCATCTATACGGTAAAATATTGACCTGCCAGCTGACACCACTGCTCAACCTCTAGAAATAGAAAAAGCCGGATCAGCTGGAGGATGACACGTTTGACAGCTGTGTGTATGAAGAGATTCAACAGATCAAAAACAAACAGCACCAACATGTACACCCTCGCAGTAACAACCTCATCGTTGAGAAGAAGGCAGTTTCCTCCTTCGTCTGCATCTCCAACTTTTCCAAATGTCCCAAAACAGGATCCGGAAGACAAACATTTCCTGTGGCTGTTTTAAACTTCTCCTAATGATGTGAGATAACGGGCCCGGACATTTAGTGTTTCTTTCCCTCCTTGTGACAGTGGTGAAGCCAAAACAGACATTCTCCTAGGGACACCGTGCTGACAGGAAGTGAGAGAGCGTGGACACACATGGAGGGCCTGAGGCCTGGTCGGTCATGTCTCTGTAACTCTAACTATACTAAAGTTGGAACCCGTTCAAAGGCTCTGGGGGACTTCTGTCTTAGAAACATCTGGAGGAGGGAGGAAGCATAAGAGAGTTAAGGCAAGACGATGCGATGAAACAGCAAACACTTTCATCCTGGGCAGAGCACGACAAGCCAGAAAACAGGTTCCCCCCACCCCCGACAAACATGCGTCGAAATGGACTTTACAGCCTCATTTTACCTTTAAAAACATACCTGACATTCATTTCCCCTTTTCAATGAGCCATTTCCTCACGAGAAGCATCTGAAGAAGTGATTTTTAATGAAATCTGAGGAGTCGTAACTGAAGCTGTGAAGAGAAAACAGATACATGGGAGTCAGTAGATTTACAGTACGTTAGCCTCCAGTTAGCAAGAGAAGCTCAAATAAAGGTGCTGGCCGGAGTTTGTCTGCCGTGACTCATCGCCACAACCAGAAGCTTCAAAGCTCTTTTGAACTTTTTCTTCTGCCTTTTACCCTCTGGCAAAATCTTCGCTTCAGCGACTCTCAGTCCTCTTCTCTGGCTGCAGAACGAGCACAGCACAGCAAACACAGTCACACCCGCTCTCAGTGCTCACGACTTTGATAAAGCAATAAACTGCTGCTTGATTGGACCTCTAACCAGGCAGAAGAAGGTCACGACTCTTTAGTTCACCTGTCCCACCACTGATGAGGACGCATCAGGGGGCGTTCACACATGCATCCACATAACGTATGGTCAAATGGGGTGAAAACCAGGTGCGAATGGTCTGAGTGGCTGGAATCTCGTCTGTGCTGATGGCGCTGCCGCATGTGTGCAATCAGGCGAACTGGCCTTTAAGAGAAACAATTCAAAGACTTGTGGAGCCTTGTCGGCTGTAGGTGCTTACAGCCAGCTGGTCGTCGGGTGTAGCAGTGGTTGTAGGGTCAGCTGTAGTTCATAAG
This sequence comes from Microctenopoma stevenorrisi, assembly GCA_032270685.1. NCBI lineage: Eukaryota > Metazoa > Chordata > Actinopteri > Anabantiformes > Anabantidae > Microctenopoma > Microctenopoma stevenorrisi. The sequence continues at coordinate 16,741,375 of JAUMTR010000009.1, read as the reverse complement.
CAGATCTCTCGGGTCATCTCGGAAAACGTAGGGTTTATCAGCAGCTGGTGGCAGAGGTCAGGTGAAGCTGCAGGTTACAGCATCTCCCACAGCAGCGTGACCTCTCTGAGGAGAGAGACGGAGTCTTCTCCCCTGGATCCCTCCAGAGCAGCTGAGACGTTGATCACAAACTCAGTCCACAGACACTGGAGAGAAGATATCTGTGAATTCAGTCAAAGCACCTCTGTGAAAATGTTTAGTAAAATAAAGAACCTTTAACAGAAATGTACTTCACTTAATTCAGTTGATAATTTCATCGTTATAATTGAAGAGTTGAACTGAATGACTTCACATTAAATAAGGTAGCGTGTGGTCATTTTTAAATCTAGTTCATACTGTATTTTCTTTTCCATCACGAGGCATTTCTGCCTACAGAGCCTCGAATCTTTGCAAAGGCTGCCACCTAGTGTCTAAACGTGGATATTACATCATTAAAAAAACCAACGCGCTGAAACCCAACTTCAGCTTTAACATCACCATTAAAATTTGCACAACTAGCACAAAATTACCAAAATACAACCTTTTCTTATTCTATTCATTATTTAATTTTAGCAAAATTAGGTTTGATACAGAACAAATCTGAATGAAGGCGGGTCACTGCATAAACATATTTAGATCATTTTTCTTTTGCACTTCTACTTGAAGTATGGGACTTATGGAAAATGATCTTACTAATCTCATATTTTAATTCAATAAACGCTCTTTTCTGTGTCCAGTACATCAACAAGTCCGCGTGGAACGAGGAGCAGGGGGCGCACAGAGGCAGGAAATGAAGCAGAACCATCACTACACCAGCTCTTCATGAAAAAACTCTCCATGCGAAGATCTGTGTGAATATTTAATATGAAAAAATTCTACAGTGAAGGAAAATGGACGTCCTGCTAGTCGACATCGCTCTGTGGTTTCATAATAAACGTCAGAAAAAATGTTCTTGGAATATTACAAACACAGCATTAGAAAAATCGTAGGGTTGCCAAGGCAACACAACCATATTATCATATATATATATATATATATATATCTTTCGTATGATAGCACAAGAACATTACAGCAGAACTCAGGAACAGACGTTTTCCTCGGGACCGTGTTTCTGCTCCGCGCGCTTGCTTGAGTGCGTGCACTACCCACGCGCGTGAACGTAGGGGTGCGTGTGCGCGCAGGCGAGAGGATCCACCGAGCCGAGCTCCGCCGTGCAGCAGGAACAAGACGCCAGGCGCGCAGGAGAAGCCGCAAAAAAGATTTTTTTTTCAGCAGTCGCTACTTGAAACTGCGCGGAGAGCAGAGGAGCGTCGGAACTTCAGTGCACACGGTAAGAGCAGCCGCGACCGGTACTTTCCTCCTTTTCTCTCTAAACAGAGCGGGTTCGGGGCTTGTGGTGGTTTTGTTAGATTCTGTTTTCATGCCTTTTGTCTTTTTCCATCCCTCCATCTGGGGACGCGGGGCGCACACTGTATGGATGACTGTAAGAGACAAAAGATCCACTAGAAGGGAAATATTCTATGAAATATCACAACAACGAGGCGGAACTGGGTGATTTAGACATTTCAGAAATTAAATCTTATTCTTTTCTATCTTTTCCAGAGGAAAAAATGTGCACGAGCTTTAAAAAGGGGTGTGTAGAGTCAAAGAGGTACACGCGCCTCGGTCTCAGACACAGAATGTCGTCTTTGCGCACGCGAGCGTCTCTTCACGCGCGCGCTCCACGCGCCCTTTATCATTTATGAATTGCCCACTAATTGTTTATGATTATGAAATTACCACAAGCTGCTACAAGACGCACAGAAGCAGCCTTTTTTCTCACATTTTACAGCCAGTGAACATTTCAGCATCCAAGAAGACCCTCTACTGCTCGCCCCACCCCTCTGTCTGTGTGGAGGTGTGACACACACACACACACACACACACACACGCAGCGCCTCTAATCAGGTTACGCCGTGATTCTGATGAATTATTGATCTCACATTTCTGTTTTATTGCACTGAGAGGAAAAAGGAGGAGGAAGGGAGGGGCCGGGGGGTGATGGGGATTTGGGAAGCGCTCGCGGGATGAAAAAGGGGTGAGGGAGGATTAGAGGTGCACCCCCCGCTGCGCACGCTCTTTAAGTTCACCCTCACACCCCAGTGATGTTGGATGTAATTTGTGCAGCGACTCAAACTTTATTAAACATCATCTGTCGGTTAATTGTCTGATCCTTTGTTCGCCGCGGCGCGCATGCGCACTGGGAGTTGGGTGGGGATGGAAGAGATGCCCATTGCCTATCAATAGGATGAAGCTCTTGGTTTATTTATTCTTGATGATGAAATAAATGAGCAGATTGTTTTTTGTGTTTGTGTGGGGATTTTTTTAAAATCTCTGCTGCTCTGGGTAGTGTGATGCTGTGTGTGTGTGTGTGTGTGTGTGTGTGTGTGTGTGAACAGAGTCCGTGTGACGGTGATACTGCATCAGAATTGGACCTGTTCTGACACAGATCACTGACTATGATCACGTTTAATATATAATCTTATCATGCACAAACGATCTGGTTCCGGGTTTGCTGCTGTTCTTTGCTTTGCGTGACGTCAGCTATAATATTTTAGGACTTTATTGCAATTTTCCTGTGTTTCTGACACAGTGTAAAGTTACATCCTCTGCAGCGCCACATAACTTTTATTTTAACCTAAAAACACGGAAACAGTCGAGCTTTTATTTAGATCAACCACTGAACGACCGTTTCAGGGTTGAAATGATCTTCACCACTGATCTCATTCTCTGGTAACGACCTCTCTCTGAACTCGGTCATTCAGGAGCTACTTTTTCACATGTTGGTGACAGTTGCTCTTTAGCTTTAGCTTGACTTCAATTTTCTGTGTTAACTCAACATTTTTGCATTAATGTCATTTAGTTTGTTTTTAAAAAAGGGCTCATATGCTGCCATGAGCTGGGACTGGGACTCTGCCTCTGGGACCTTTGACATATGTCTTTACCTTCTGTTGCACGCTTCTCATTCTGCAGGCGACCGTGTCTTCAAAGAAACATGACAGTAACACACCACAAAATGTTGAATATAACATATCTCAACATCAGAAAACTGCCATGATGGAACCATATTTCAACTCAGCTGTGCGTAATATTCTTGTAACGCTCCACGGAAAGGTGTTGCAGTGACATCGCTGAGTGTGTGACATGGTAAAGGCGAGACCGGATAGTGATGAGTCCTGAGTCCTGAGTCCGATCATTCATCCTGCTGGACAGCGACAACCAGCAACCTGATGAGCAGTTATGACGGTGACTCATCCATTAGCGCCGCAGTCAGCTGCTCAGCGTGTCTGTGTGTGTGTGTGGCAGACAGAAAGAGATGTGTGTGTGTGAGAGAGGGGGGGAGAATCGAGACACAGTTATAATTATTAGTTCACACACTCTGTGTCTGGTTCTCTATCTTTATGCAGGCAGTGAGCAGGAGTGTTGGACAGATCAGACCATGGGTGCATGACGCCTCGCTCGTCCTCTGTCCTAAACTAGGTAGACAAACGGACAGCATATGCGGTCTTTGCTCCAAGGAGCCAGTCAGCCTCGTAATCAACAGGCTCACTTTCATGCAACACAGCGTATGTCTTAATTAAACCATCGCCCTGCTGTGTGCCTGAGACGGCGGCTCGTCTTCTAACAGCAGAGGAGATAAAGCGGGGCGACGGGAGGCTGCAGCTGCAGCGCGCAGAGTGTGAGTGCGCGGAGGAAGGTGGGGAATGGATGCAGTTGCAGGTTGAGTCACCGCTGTTGCTATAACTGTCACTACTGCTGCATATATTCATGCACCTCGTGCTATTTATAACGCAGCTTGTGCAGCGACAACCATCTTAGCGAGTGCCACATGAACATGAACATACTGTAGGTGCAAAAGTGAGGGACGAGCTTACATGTTGCATTAGTCCTGCAGCTACAATGGCTGCAACTACTGCTATGAAGCCTGCAAGCTAGCGTGGACTGGCAAACTCTGCTCCTCTGCAGCATCACTCTTCTTGATGGTATCATCATGCTAGTGGTTTCCAGGGTTTGGTGAGAGACAGCTCCTGTTTGGGTTGAAGGAGGGAGCAGGAAGCCGCTGTGCTGTTTGGCAGACCAGCTAATGAGCGTTGGAGTGTTGAGTCCTCTGCCATTCGTCCGTGAGCTGCAGGGAAACAGAACATGTTGCCGTTCCTCCCTGCGAGCTTTTTTCAGACTTTGCATGCATAACTGTGCAGTGTCCCGGCCTCACAAGAATGAGGAAGTTGGATGTTTCAATTTCCTGACAAAGGAAGCATAACAGTGTGCATTAAAGTTTATTTTGGTGCTGTCATGGAAGCCATGTGACGATAATTTCACAGCAACACGGTCATCAGAAGTTTAGTCTTTTTATAGAAGTGGGACAGCAATGCCATTAACACTGATGTTACCAGAACTCAAAGGAGAGTGTAATCATTAAGCTTTAAATCTGTGAACGTGTTTGTTTGTTGTCTGCCCCCTGCTGGTCAGAAAGAAATGTCTGCAGCTTTAAAAAAATCCTGTTTCCATGACAAAGAAATGACATTTTTCACACAGTCCATCACATTTGATCTGCAACATATAAGTCGTGGCCACGGTTGTAAAACGCTTCAACGTAAACACTGATGTGATTGTACAAAAGCTAAATGCGTGTCTTTGACCTGTGGTTTGACGTGTCTCACACTCAGTGTTTCTGCAGCACGAAACAGAAGAGAAAAGAAAACACCCCTCCTCGTGTCCCCGCCTGATCCAGCCTAGCCGGAGGTTTGATGGCGGTGCAACATGTCCTCGTCCTCGGCAGCTCTTTCACCATGAGCGCCATCTGTCACATTGCGCCTCGTCTTCTAGGAAATTATAGCTCAAACTTGGAACGACAGCGTTATCTGATATGTAGCCTGACGGGGCAGGGATGAACTCAGCAATCTCAGCACACTCTCTGCTGAATCCCAAATCCACTTACTAGTCGTCCTTGTGGGTCTGAAATCATTTGACGAGGACAGATAAAGGGACATTCTGCCCATGTTTCCTTTACCAACCTGCCCTGTTATCTGTGGAAGGGACAGATTTAATCCTAAAAGCACAACTGACTTTGGTAGTTATGATGGATTTTAATGGCCAGACGCTTTCATTTCATACTTAAAAATGCATCTGGCATCTTCTGCCAGAGAGAAGCTTTTATTCATTTAACAAGTCATTTAACACCCGTGCCTTCACATTTCTACGGAGATTTACTGCAGTCTTAGTGAATCCTGTGACTTCCGTTGAGGCATTTCTCCTACCGTGTGCACTCGTTTTTCAAATGCGTGTGAATCACATCCGCTATTGTTTCTGCATCTGCTGGGTGTTCGTACCTGTTAAGGGTTAAACGCACCTCTCTCCCATAACTACCGTCCAGACGTAAATCTCTCCAGCTATTGGATACATTACCACTAAACCTTTGAGCAGACGTTGGTCTTCCTGCGAGTATGCTGATCTGAGAGGGGCCCTTAATAACTCTGCTGATCCTACGAGTTTCCCTCTAGTCTGAACATAATGAAATGGAACGACAGAGTTTAGACTCTAGGTGCTCGGCCTCCTTGCGCTTCTGTTGCAGTCCCAGTTCTGTCAGCTCCCATCATGAGGGGGAGAGAAGAAAATTGCAGGAATATCTCTCGCTGGGTTTTTTTTTTGTGAAGTGTGAGACGTGATCAAGGGCCTGTCTGGACCACTCAGCAACACGCATGTGTGCGAGTGAGAAATCAGACGGCGAGGAGGTGGTTACGTGTTTTCCACATGAGAGAGATTATGCTTCATGTCGGACTATATTCGATGGCCTAACAGCACAGATTTGATATATTTGTATTCCAGATGTATTTGTATATATTTATTATTTATCATTAAACTTATATACATGTGTTTATATATGTATTAAAACATATTAGTGTACGAACAGCTGACACCACATAGATCAGACAGAGGCCATCTACACTGTGTCTTCGACCAGTCTGCCTGTGTGGGGCTTGGCTCTCACCCCCCCCCCCCGTGGCTCTTTTTGGGGTTAGCTGGAGTTTAGAGCTGACTTTGTCCCATCTTTTTGTCTGGCCTGCCCCTCGCCGTCGCTTACTGCAGGGCGGCCCTCTCCTTCTCTCCCTCAATCTCACTGTCCCACTGTCTTTGGCTGGGGACAGCGGACGCCCGCCATGTCCGATTTCACTCCACTGGCGCCTGGCCCCGAGCTGCAGACGCACGGGTGACAGGGGTCATTCAGATGCCACGCTGAGCGGGCCAGTTTAACCAAGCCAGCAGTCAGGAAACCAAGGCAGGGGTTGACGTCTGAGTCTGCAGCTCTGATTTGTGTAGGAATAGATGCGATCGTGTTGTAAGATCTCAGCCTGAAGCCACTTTTAACTGCACGTCCGAGGACTCGAGCCCCGTTTCTGGTGCCATCAGTTTCTTTCTGCAGCTTGAACTCTGTCTGATTCCTCTGGTGACCTGTCATCCTTCCAGGACTGACGCTGCTGTAGTGGTTGTGACATTTTTAGGAACAAGGTTGTTTCCTCTGAATAATGTTCAAACTCTATACGGGAAAGACAGAAAGAGGCTGAATGCACAGCGTGTTTTCCATGTTTGGTCTGTGTGGGCAGCAGCAGCACGTGATGATATCAGGTTTGTGTTTTTGTATTCATCTTTAGCTTCGTGCCACATGCAGCATTTATCAGGAGGTGATTTACGTTTTCCTGTACACTTGGATCTAGCTGGTAAAGCGGCTGATAAACAGCACAGAAACATTCCCAGAAAGCAGTCAGGAGTTATAACCCCCATTTCTGGGCTCAGAGAAGTGGGGGTGAGAATTTCAAAAGGAATTTCATAACGTACGACTTGTGTCCTCAGTTCTTATTGACTGAGGCAAATTTTAACTTCCATCAAACGCCCAGACTGCGAGACAGTAAATGGAAGAAATGTGACAGAACAACACAAAAACCATCTCTATTTCAGCAGAAACTCCTCGTTGGTAGCGTTAGCATTCAGTAGCCTGTGTTGCCTCAGCGTGCTTTCAGCTCGACCACGTCCACAGGTACAGCAGAGTGCACACTGAGTGTGTTCAGGGATGCGTGTCAGCGCTGGCTGGGTCAGACGTCGTCCACACACTCGCATGAAACAAGTTTCAGATGATGCAGGCTAAAAAAAACGTTTAATGGTGTTTCGGGCTGATCACATGACAACATGATGCATCCAACTGAAGCTGAACTCATCTTCCCTTTCGTACGTGTCATGTGAGGGTGACAACGCACTGGAGGTGTGATGCGTCTGGTGAAATACTGTGGGCGTTGGCTGAAAACAATTGCAACCTGAAATAAAAATAAGAAAAAAAGATAAAATGCAAAATGTGCACAATTTGGAGTCAACGAGCCAAAACATCAATTACTCATTCCTTTTCCCAGAACCTTCTCAGAAATAGAACTTGGCGCTGATCCTTCCTGAGAAACCTGCCCTGGTCGCCAGAGCAGCCCTGCAGAGATATCGATTGATGAAGGACCGTGTCTGGCTCTGGGGGAAAGCCAGGGGCCTCAGGGATCCGTGCAGACAGATGGGAGGGAGGATGGCGTGTGACACTGTAATGGTAGAGCTGCTAGTGGTGGGCTTCAAGCTGCAGTGCTATTGATTGACACTAGAGATAGAGCCCTCCAAACCCGAGCTGAGAGCAAGACAAAGAGACAAAGAGAAATGTTCTGCGCTGAAACAAACCCCAAGTGGTTTCGGTAACGATGAGAAGCCTCTGTCCCAAGGTATGAAGTGCACGTTGTATCGAGCTGTATAATATTTGTGCTTTACAATAAGCGAGATAAGCAGGAGAAATGTCCGCGTATTTTTCTCCGTCACCGAACCAAACTTAGGACAACTTCTGAAAGCTGCATTGCCCTTACAACACCAAGCTCATATTGACATCGAACTAAGTACACGAGCGCGTTGTCAGCTGTTCCTCTTGCACGTAGCAAAAAGTGATATCAATTCAATGCAAATAGCAATCAGGAAATCGAATGCAGAACTGAAGTAACAACAAAGACGGAACTATTCCTCTGCTGAATTTGCTCTAAGCTGTTCTGGTGTCAGATAAATTTCAGATGTAAATGTGACGACCAATTTGGTGAACGCAAACCCTTCACAGGTTTGCCCTTTGTTTTCTCACTCATTGTTTTCCCTTTGTTTAGTGCGTCTGTAAAGGACCAGTCCGGCTCTTTTCTGAGAACGTCCACGACGGTTGCGTATTTCAGGCGTCTGCGTGCGCCGTTGCTTAAACAGTTCCTCGTCATTCGAAACTGAACACCTGCTCAGGATTTTCAGGTATTCATTTGTTCTGTATGTGTGTTTAAACCAAGTCAGAAAAAGGAAGGTATTCAAATAATACAAAGAGCAAAGCTGCGGCATATTACTGATAACATGCAAACACAGCTGAGAACACAAAGCCCAGCCTTCTACGTAGCACAAACAGTGGTTACGACACAGTGCTCTATATTTATGGCTTTTTATGTTTATGTATGTGGCTTTTTAAATCAATAACATCACAGTATCTGCACGGTTCCAGTGTCGTTTGGATGGGATGCACAGTACCAGTTACCCAGCCGTCCAGGTGTCTGACCGGCGTCTCTGTCTTCGCCAGCCTTGAATAAGAAACACTCGGCTCGTAAGAAGGGGGGGGGGCTTTTTCATTTCTATTCAGCAGAGACAAGATCACAATTCCTTTGAAAGAACATAAACCAAGTACTTGACAGCATTTGAAGTCTCCTGTCCTCAAAGTGTGTATCTGGGACTGCGCGGTGGTAGTGTGTGCGTGGATTATTGCCAGGAGCCTTTGATGGAGTGGTAGATAGACTCGGCTGTCACAACAGTGACCGAAGAGTCTCTTTGAAATGACAGAGAGGACTAATACATTCACCCGGTGTGGACTCCGTCTCCGCTCAGGGTCCATTTTGGTTTGAGGTTTAATATGTGAAGTATATTGGAGCTTATCTTACACGTACAGCATGTGTTCCTGCTCAAAATGGCTGCCGTGCCTTCAGAGAGGGCGGCAGACTTTGCTGTAAGGCCCTCAGTGAAGGACCAGCAACAGCTTGTCAGATGGAGGATAAAATGACTGTAAAGTCAATTTAAATTCAAAAGTAAAGTCAAAAGTTAAAAAAAGTAAAGTCAAAAGTAAATCAAACTGTTTAATTCCTCCCCTGCCTCGTGTTAAGAGATGGATGTATCTTGTTGTTCTTGTTTATTGTGCCTATATGGCCGTTGTCTTTATATTTATATTTCGTTGGTGCTATTTATGGTGGTGGGTTTTCTTATCTTTCTGTAATGAGAGCGGCTGTATTCATGGCAAAACAATTTCCCTCTAGGATTAATAAAGTGTTTTGAATCTTGAATCTTGAATCTTAAAGAAAGGGAAATGAAAGTCTGCTGGTGAAGCTTCACATCTGTGCGTATCGTCAAGATCGTCTGTGAACGAAGAACAAGCTTTTGGTTTGAAATGAACATAGAGAATGAGACTCAGTAATTAAAAGGACAAACCGATGAGTGAACGCACCTCACACTAAACCCAAGGTTTTATGGAGATGAATCACTTCAGTTGTTGATGTACCGCCAGCTAACTGCAGACATTAAAAATCGACATTCTCCTGCCCTTGTTGCAGGGCTCTCACAGCGGGACACAATATCAGAGCAGTGCAGTTCGTTTCTGTCTGCACGCCTGAGTTATTACGGTCTCATTCCCATTCACATCATGTAGTTATGATGTATGACTGTTGAGTGGCCATTAGATTTAAGCTGCGTTACCTTGAACTGTGGGTATTCGTGACCTTTGGGTTCTTTTTCCAGTCAGTTGTGCCTCTTTCAGAGAGAGTTCCCCTGTTGCTCAGTGGGCCGGGAAATTGTCGGAGAACCCCAAGGTTAGTGGTTGCTTACAGAATATAACTGTATATAGAATTGGCCTGGTAACTCAATGGGATGAGAGTCAAACTGGGGTACACAGGGTGGCGGGATCAAATCCCAGCCCATCCCACCTACCAGGTGCGTCCTTGAGCAGTACACCCAGCTCTAGCTCCTTATAAGTCGCTTTGGGTAAAAGCGTCTGCCAAGCCATGTAAAGCAAAGTAAAGCAAAGTAAAGTATTGAGAAGCACTGGGAGACAGAGGAGAGATGAAAACACGGCAGACACCTCCAGCAGAACCAGGCTCGACCGGTTGGGGTGAGTCCAAAGAAAAGAACAGCAGGCAGCGGAGCATCAACAAGGTTGGATTGTAGGGCCAGTAACTGGAAACACAAAGTTAAAACATAACCTCAAATGAGTCACCTTTAAAAAGGATGGACGGGACAACACAGGTGAACCAAAGAAATTCACCAGCTACATGCGCTAACAGCCGCAGCTAATGCTAGTTTGCATGAGCAGCATTTTATGGCAGCGAATCAACAAGTTGTCTGCACACGTGTGTTTAATGTGTGTTTAGGAGATAAAAGAGTCTTTATTAATATTTTACCGCAACAAATCAAACCAGTAGTTAAATCACACACAGTGGAGTTAAGTTCAATACGGCTGCCAGCTGAAGGCCCTCGAACATTCAACGCGGAGCTGAAAAGCACCGTTTGAATGAATGCTTCATGCAAAACAGGCGAAGGTCATCGATATGCTGTTGATGATATGCATGTCCGCGTATCAGGTGCTGTTGTGTGGCTCTTTTATTCCCGACACATCACAGTTGATGTAAAAAGGACTATTGTCATTTTAGTCCAACTAATAAGTACATTTCTAGCACAAAGGATGTCATATTAGCCCATCTGCACGTCACACAAAGTGGACCTTCCTCTAACTCACCGCAGACTCTCAGCTCTCTGCAGCCGCAGCTGCTCCCTCAGCACTTCGCCACTTCAGCTTGTGTTTGGCTTCCTCCTTTGAAACGTAGAGACAATATTAATAAACTGGTATAAATAAAGTGCTTTGGCAGATCCGCTGGTATGAAAACAGCGGGGTGTTTTGGTTACACGTCGCAGCTGTCCTAATTGAGAGGATACAGAGTGCCTTCACCAGATTGAGTGGACCGCTGCGCGCTGCGTGATTTAGGAGACGGATCGGCGCGTTTCCAGACTGAGAACATTCAGAGGTTTGGCAGCATCTGGAGCTTTTCCTTTAATGATTGCTGTCGGCTCAGCAGTCACTGAGAGGTGATTGAGCTGAAAACACTGATTTCTCAGGCTTGTACACTGACAAATCTGCAAATGTATTAGTTCTCATTTGTTAGTCTGGAATGAGAAAGGTGCTGAATCATCATGTGACTGCAGCTCAGTCTGTGAAGCTTGTTGACATCAGGGTTTGGGTTGTACGGCCCTTAAAAATATACAAAATTTATATTATATGCTGATTATAGTTCTGAGGGTTAGAATCAGTTCTGCTTTGTAAAATCAGGAAGTTACACACACACACACACACACACACACACACACCTAAGGGCCCATGTAACCTCTGTCTTATTGCCTCCTAAATGTCTCAGTATCAGCTTCATCATTTCTGAGTATTTTCAGATCATTCTGAGGTAACTTTTTAACATCTGTAGCGCCGCGTGATATAATATCAGCTTGCAACTATCAAATGCAAAGATAAAGGGAGAGGTTTCCTGTTGCATAACGCGCGTGGCTATCTGTACTTTAGTTCACGCCACTGCCGCGCTGAAAATGTGGCGGCTGGACACATCTGAGCATCCTTGTTGGATGCTGTCCGCGGACGTCAGCGACACACAGCGACCCATAAAATACAGCGTAGAAATGCACAAAATCCTAAATGTAGTCGAAGGATTTATCCAGGTATCGCTGGGGGAGTTTCCAGGCCACGTGACAGCTCTGGTCTGACAAAGATGGCGGCGTCACAAGCCCAGGGGTAAATAATTAAATAGTTCTTCTCCATTAATGAATTTGCTGAGCAGGATGACGCGCTGTGACGACGTCGTGGTTTCTCTACAGGCCAATGAAAAGAGTGTAAGGAGTTTGAATGTTAGTTATTGTTGGGCAAAAGGTCCAATAATAAAGGGACATTTCTGAACAGAGAGAAGGCGAAGTCATGTTACTATTAATATAATTAAAGCGAAAATCTCAACTAACAATGTTCATTTTTTGTTCTTTACACCAACATGATATTAATTATTTTTTAACTATATGAATGATGTTGTAATTCATGGTTTTATCTGGGGACATCGCGGCGTTGTCCCAACAATGTGTTTCAGGCGTGTCAGTTTACAGTTATCCATTAAACTGTGAGCACAACCCAGAAATGACAAAGAATCTAAAGGTTTTCTTTAAAGAACACAATGACAATATGTTGATATTCTCATTATTATCATAATTTACATTAATGTAATTGTGTAACCAGCCAGCCTGCCATTCTTCTCTCCGTGAGGAAATCACGTCATGTTAATCTGAGTCGTCTTCTCCCAGTGAAACATCCATCAAAATCATATCCATAATTAAAGCTTATTAACTTAATAGTTTCAAATCAGGACCCTTCATTTAGATCCAGTAGCTGGTGGAAAATAACATGAGCCAGATTTAGAAGAACTATTAGTGTAATGTCTCCAGTACATATTTAATTAACATGTATAAGAACTAGGTATCTACAGGGATGATAATGCTGGGACAAAAAAGAAAATTAAAATGCAGTTCTGGCACTTGTGTTTTTTTCTCATAAAGAAATAACACATGCAATAATTACAGCTAATGATGTTATGAGAAGGAAATGTTCTGTTTCAAGTGGACATGCTCCACTTTCTATTCCCACAGAGCCACCGTTTCCCAGAGGATGTGAGTCCTCTGAGGATTGTGCCACTATTTCTGGAGAAAACAACATGCATGCGTGTTTCATTTTCATAAAGAGCTAAATACATTTCCTGCTTTGACAATTTGGAGTAATTTCAAATATTTCACTTCCTCCTGTGAAAATCATCTCTATCATCAAACAGACCCGCTACTCAGTAGAACTGTCTCACTTTCATTTCCAGAGGATGGAAAATTTGCTATTGAAATCAAATCCACTCGCATCAAGGTTCGTCAAGTCCGTGACAAACCATACGGGAAAGAAATGCGTTGGCTCGTGTCCAGGATAAATGGCGGAAATCTCGTAAACCAAACAACGAGACAAGAAAGCAAACTCAGACGACGGTTCAGCAGGTTCCTCGCGTTCAAATCGAATCCCATTTGTTTAAAGCTTCCAGTTTGTATATTAGGGAAGAATGAGCCTGAGAGCCAACACCTACAAACAATGAATAGTTCCAGCTTTTAATTTGATATTTAACTCCTCATCTCTTCTGTTAAACATTGTCAGACAAACCGTTTTCACCTCTCACTGTACCAGAGCTATCAGCTGTCAGCTACCAGAATCCTCTTAGTTTCACTTTGTTGGCAGAGATTCTTACTGTCGTTTGAACATATGGTTCTGTGCTGTGCATCGTCTACATCACGCGCAGAGTAGCCAGCAGGAGGGGAGCGAAACAAAGGAGAACGATGCCTCTGCCCGTCACATCTCCATCACCATGCAGGTCAGCTCTAGTGTGCATGGTTATCGTTCTGGCACATTTGTCCTACTCGTACTGAGTGAAAAGTTTCAGACCTAAAAGGTTTCAGCATTTCTTCAAGCATGCACGTCCTCCGCAGTTTTAATACACGTCCTTCCACCAGAATCGTGTGAATCTGCACAGGACTTACTGCATCTGTTACGGCCACACACACACCCACACACACACACACACACACAGACTAAACGGGAGCGTTTCAACTGGCCATGTGACACCGGACACGTAGGAGTGATGTGTTATCATCAGCATCACATTACATCACTTCCTTAACTGGATCTGAAGGAGTCACATGTTCGGGGGTTTGATAAAGTCTAATTTATGACTAAAAGTTATGTTGTGTAAGAATATTCAGAGGCTGGATGACAGGAAATGCCCAGGCGACGTATTATTTCAGGACTGACAGCTTATCTGACACTGTCTGAACAGCAAACACAGGCAGCTGGGAGCAAACACCAAATATGGCCTGACCCTGGGCTCGTGTTGATGAAGGCGATGAGGAGAAGAAGTCCTTGACTTTGGGCTAAAGGCTGGATCATTTCAACTGCTGCTGGAAGAACACAGAGCCCGTGCAGTGTATTAAAACAAGGCCACGGGTCCTGTGGTGCCGCATGAATGTTACCAGGATGAAACTCTTGAACTCGTCCAGCTCATTCACGCAGCCGGCGAGGACTCCCCGCCCCGCGGCGTCTAGGGGAGCATATTCTACATCGCATGTTTGCTCCTAAAAACCAGTGGTGACTCATGAGGCGGCCCGGGGCTGTGTGTTGTCAGTAAGTTTAGCATCAGGACCTAGATTCAGCAGAAACCAACTGTTGTTCCTCGCTAGCCGAGGCGCACAGTAAATCTCTTTTTATAGGCATTAAAATGTATGGTTACCTGGGGTGTAGACAGTTTATGCTGCTTTATTTGAGGAAGGAAACCTGCGCCCTGGTTGGTGCCGATCTTTGACTGTGAATGTTTGGTGGAGTTTACACAGGGCCCCTTCTTGTTTTCTTTATAGCAACCTTCAGGCTGATGGATGCCTGATGTGTGTTTGTGTGCGCTAGCAGAGAGCGGAGCTGCGCGCTGGTCAGAGGTCGCATATTTCTCAGACACACTGTCCACATCTCTCATTAATAAACAGTGTGTGTGTGTGTGTGTGAAGTAACCACTGCCTTTGTGGCCTCCTGCAGAAACATCTGTCAAACTGAGGCCAGGACGGCGACCTGTGTTTGATGTGTGGTTTTTACTGGAACAATGCATTTGCTGCATGTCCTTATCCAGTGATCGTACCTGACTTAAGAAAATAAAACACCAGGCCGATACTGTGACAGAACAGACACGCACACCGAGCTGCACCTGACAGTCCAACACATGGATTTGGTATTAATTTTAGTTCCTTTGCAAACAGCTTTTCCATGAGGCCGACCAGGAAACAGACAGTGGGCCATTGAAGTGTGAGTCTGTGTGCACGTTAACACCAGTCTGCACCTAAAGCACAAGTGAAAGGCGAATATTCTAGTTTCTGGGTTGGTCGTGATTGAATCTTTGCTGCAGCAGATCACAGAAGATAAAGTAGGACGTGTTTTATTTTCCTTCCCCGTGGATTGAATTGCATCCCTGCGTCAGTTTTCCAAACAAAGATAGTTCAGTGTGTGGAATTAAGTTATTCTTAATGTTCGTGTGCTCTTATTTTGAAATCAATGTCCTGGTCTCAGAAATGCAGAGTCCTGCATGTAAGCACTTTATTTATGTGTTTATCCTCAACCATATAAGCAACAGGGTGCCGCTTAAATACACACGTGTGTGTTACAATCAGCACGTAGTCAGAAAACTTCTATTTTTTTTGTGTTGAGAATATCCTGAAATCTCTCATGCTGAGGCGAACAGCGTCTCCTGAACACCAGACATATTATGAGCTGTCAGCTGCAGTTGGTGTGTGGGTGGAAAGTCTTCACAGGGATTGGGATCTTTGCCTTTCAGAGGATATATAGCACAGTTTGATGTTCTGCCAGTAAACAGCAGATATATGTTGGGTGCGCTGCAGGATTCTTTTTTTAAACGCTTCTGCCATAAGCTGCTCATGAATATATATGTGCACGGATGAACCGGTGCAGATAGACTCAAAGCAGACCTCAGATTTGGACAGTTGACAGTTTTACATTGACAACGATGTCAACATGTTTCCTCTGAACGCATACATGAGAAGCATGGCATTCCTGAGCAGTTTGTACTCGACCGCACGCTCCCGGCTCAGATTCGATCAGGGCTCAGTTACAATGACAATTTGTTCACAGTTAGCAAAAGATCACGGCCCAGGTTAACATAGTTAGGGTCCTGATTACATCAAGCTCAAAGTTAATAGGCAACGTGAAGCAAACAGAGGCTCGCAGAGTCGAAGTCCAACATTTTGTTGACCCAACCATCAACTCTGACCTCCAGCTCTGTGTTTCTGTGAGAACATCACATCCCTTGGTTGAAAAGATGTCTCGCATCATACCTGTTACTCAGTCACATAAAGTCCGTCCTACAGTATCTGCTAAGTGACCGAGGTGCAAAACAAGAGGATGCTCTGCGTGCCCTTTGCTGGGCCGTAGGAGCCGGGGTGATTTATGAATTTGTGGCATTCCTTCCTCCATTTGTCTAAGATAAAGCAGAAGCTTGGTGCTGCGTGTGTTAACTCTGACAATGTTTGCTCTGCGAGGTTCTGCTTCATATGGTTGAGTTACATATTTACCACTGAAGTTCATGTTTGCTCGCAGAGCGTTTCGTTACGCTGTGCGGGTCACTGCAGGTGTCTTAGTTACTGTTACACGCACTGCTGAGAGAAGGTAAAGCAAAGACGGAGATTTGTGGACGAAACTATCGAGCACGATCACAAGTTTCAGCTGCGATCAATCTGAAAGTGAATATTTTTTTCTTTCTGTAGTCGTAGATTTGACTGAATGTCTTCACTCACTCGCTCGTTTTCGTTTCTTGTGTCTGCTCGTTTGCTCCTCGTCACCATTCATCATCTGGCTCACATCTGTTTTACACCGATCTTTTTTACCGGGTCAAACAATGTGTGAGACAGAAGTTTGTGAATTTAACTGTAAATGTAGCACAGAAGTTAGCACTGTCGCTCTTGTTCCCGCAGATAATAAACATATTTATTCTTTTCTAGCTTTGTTTAAAATCCAATAACAACATGACAACAACAATAACATAATAATAAATAATAATTCTTTTATTTTATATTTTAAACTGAACACATTACGTTTCGTACTGGACAACAGAGCAAATGTTAGCTTAACCTGCTAAAATGCATGCTACCTTTGAAAACCCCCATTTGTTATTCATTAGTTTGACAGGAGGACAGTTGCAGGACATTATGTCTTCTCCCAGTATAGCATGTTTTTGTGTGAGCGGGTATCGGAGGAGATGGATTCCTTGTTTGCACGAACTGCATGAAGCCTGAGACGCCATCGAATTGTTGGCTTCAGGCTTTAGCTGCAGCCCCACACAGTACGTGACGTGAATCCATTCACTTCTTCTGTCGCCATCGGTTACAGCAAACACAAACACATTTCCTTTTCTACGTTTGAAATGTGGAAATCTGTGACATCACTTTATATAACTGAAAACTGGCTGCTTTCGTGGTAGCACCTGTTTCACATTTCCCGGAGCTGGAAGGGCTGACCTGGATGTGTCACGCATCAGCAAAGACTTCTCAACCTTTTCACAAGACAAACAAGGTCAGCAGTTTCCCAGTAACTCCCAACACAGTGATGCAAGAAGCAGAGAGAAGGAACGGAGGAAAGAGTTTATGACTTTAACAGCAGGAGGAAACTTGATATTTCTGTTCATCCTTGATGGTTTCCTTTCACTTTGACCTCGGAATTGTGTTCGGTAAAGACCAACTAGTTCTTGCACATAACACTTCTCAGACTTTGCATCATGAAGGTCGTACATTTCTTGTCGATTAATATTTTGGTAGGGAATTTACAGAACTGGCAGACATGCGGGTCACATGAGCGTCTGAGCAGAGGAGGACTGTGCAGCCTGAAATGCCACTGAATCCACAGAGATGGACGCGACCCGTTTCACTTCTCTGTTCTGTTTTGTCTGCTGTTGGTTTCCCTCGCAGCCAACAAAGTGCTGGGAGCTAGTTTCTATTGAGTAATAAATGTCTCCATAAGAAGAACAACAGCAACAGAAAATAGCGCCCCGCTGGTCTTTTTCTCTGCTGACTGTGTCCGCGAACTTTTAAGCAGCAGCTGAATTCACAGCAACTCTGTGGTGGCGTGGCGCTGATCGATACCCATTTGTCTCCCAGGTGTTTTCTCCAGCTCCATCGGTTTGGGGATTGATCTTCTAAACACTTTTAAACGCCGCTGTGTGTGCATGGGCCTTTGCATGTGTGTGACCGGCATTTGTTTCAGCGTGTGTGTGTGTGTGTGTGTGTGTACTCCCTCCAGAACAAAGTGAAGACTTTGTTTAGATCACCTCCCAGTGATCCCAAACAATGTTAAACTAGCTTTTTCTCCTCCAGAATTTGTTGTAGCAGCACTACATGTGCAGGAGAGTAGAAGGGAATTTATCCAAACTATTACAGGAACGGTCACGGACACAGTCTGCCGTTTCGAAGACGTGCTTAAACTGGACCTCAAATAAACAGGAGCAGCTGAACACCGTGCGTTAACTGGCCTTTAAGCTGAAAACCTCCTCGCAGAGTGAACCGCCGTCGTGTCACATGACGCCAGTGCTCAGGTTTAATCTTTTCAGACGAATCTATTTCTAATGGGCCCTAACGGCTCGAATAAATGGATTTAAGAGTAAGAACGTGTTGCGATTTTTCCCAGGTTCTGTCCTCAGGAGCGGCGCCGGTCTGTCTTCTGCTTTTCATTGCTCGATATGAGCTTATGAAGCATCATTGTCTTTGCATCGCAAAGCAGAGTTGTACATTTGAGACACAAAATGCTCTTTGCAGCAGAAAGACCCTGATTCTCCTGCTACGCAGCAGAAATGAGCTCCACACAGCTGGACGTCAGACAGAAATAGCCGTAGCCACCGGTCCTGCTGCTAGCTTTGATGATACCCTTGGTGCGCGCTGCCGCGTCCTGTGCGTTCTGGCTAAATGAAAGCGTAGAATATGTTAGGAGAAAATGCTTTTGCATCATCTCTGACTCTGCTGTTGTAATCCTTGCCAAGGTTGCGAGAGTTGTGTTTTAAAATAGCACACGGCTGTGGGAAAATCATACCAGCACAATGTGAGAGTCTTGGCTTTGTCGCCGACTCCAATCTGTCATTTCAGCTACTTGAACATCTCGAATCATCCTCTGCTCCCCCTGTTACTTCCAGCTCAGTGCAGACAGCCCGGGTGGACTTCTTTTTTTATATGTGTGTGTCTGTGTGTGTGATTGGGCCAAATTTTCTGCTCCAGTTTTCCTGCCTGTCCACTCAGCTTCCTGCATCCTCCTGCTGCAGTTTGGTTAAACAGACTCTTAAATCAGCCAGCTGGATGGCAGCAGGAGGAAGCGTTCAGGCCTGGGTTATGATTTATAGCGTTAAATTCATGTTAGGAGCATCTCAGGGCAGATTCCTACGTTTACATTTGGTCATTTGGTGCAGGCTTTTAGAAAAGACACAGGACACTGAAGGCATTTTAAAAGCAATGTTTCATATTGGGAGTGTGATTCTGCATGCTGGTAGTTTTGTTAGTAGTTGCCTGTAGGTGCTGGTTGGTGGAAGATAACTAGCAAACCTTGAAGAGACTTCACCAGAACCACTGAACTGCCTTTAAAGGGGAAACTACTGCTACTGTGCCACTGTGCTTAGCTCAGCGCATCCTGAATGCGATGCAACGCAGCGCACACACATTTATCCTGGACTCACAAGCTCCACCTACACACAGCGAGCAGGTTTGGTGTTAGAAGGACGTGCAGCGCTGTAAAACCAGAACGCTGGTGACTGGTGATCACAGGGAGATATATGATGGTTGATGAAATGGAAGTGTTGCACGTGCAGGAATATGTATTTATATCACAGACGCTGCGGATACATATTCTGTCTTCATGGAGCGCAGGCAAAGAGCTGACTGATGTAGCTCTACGTGGAACCAGGCAGGAACAGCAGCCGAAGCAGTGAGCTGTGTCGTGGTGTCGGCCTGATGAGGCAGAACTGCTTTAAAATGGAGGTCAGTGTGACACAGGTGGTGGCGCTCTGACTTAGCCCAGGGCTGCCTCTGCCAGTGTCCTGTGAAAAACATGGGTCACATCTAATTCAGCATGTTTTATTTCCCGACACAGTAAAGCTTCATTAGTTTCCACCTTAAAGATGCGCTGAGGACTTAGCATTGTCGCTCCACCAGCAGCTCCTCCTCCTCGCCCTAAAAAAAAAGCAGGACGGCGTCAGCTTTAACCTTTAACGTGTCGTCTTGGATCCCAGGGACACAGAACCTGCCAGGCCAGACCCACCACTGCTCCAAGGCCGGGGATTTACTGAGCCCCCGGGACCTCCTGGAGACCTCCATCTGCCTGAAGAAACCGTACAATCTGGCCTGTGAAAAAAGTGCTGCTAGTAATGGGAGGTGGTGTACAGTCTACAAACTAGTCTACAGTCATAGTTCATGTAAGAAAAGAACACGACAACAGAGGAAGAGAGGAAAATAACCCGAGTGGGGAGCGGTAGGAGGAGCAGCAATTTGGAGGATTGAAATTCCACTCTGGGGAGAGGAAAGGCTGCAGCAGGAGCAGGCGAGAACAGAGACGTGGAGGGAAGGGAAGGCGAGGCGAGGGGGTGATGGAGGGATTATTGCTGAGAGAAGAAAGTGGGTGTTAGGAAGATGGGGACTAGACAGCGGAGCCAGACAGTGGTGTTCGTGTGTGGGCGTGACAGATGACTTGCCAGAGAGTTTGAGAATCCAAGGCCCCCTCCACCATCTGCTCCTTTGGGGAATATTACTCATTTGAAAACGCTTTGCCTGTCGACTCGGCAGACGCGAATTTGATCATCGATTAACAACGCGGAAAAAGTTCAGCGATGTTGAGTGGCCACGCGTGTTTTGTGTGCTTAGCAGGGTGGAGGGATTGGAGAGTCATTGGCTTAGACAGACAAGTGCTGAACACAGAGGAATAATGCAGGCGCATGTGCCCTCACAGGACAAATAAATGGGCCTCAGAAAGATCAGTCGGCTTTTCTGCTGTGACCTCGAAAGATTTCATCGAGAAACAGTCTTAACAGAGTTCCAGTAAAAAAACCCATTAAAGTGCAACAAGATTGAAATGGCAGAGGTGGGGGCTTAGCTGGGGGTATGTTGATCATCCATGGGGCGGTTTGGGATTTTAAAAGAGTATAGATGGAATAAATTTGAGGCTGAATAAATAATTAAAAAATGCATTTCTCCCTCCGCGGTGACATCACTCCTGCAGGGTGTGTCTGAGGGTGTAAATAGTTCCCGAGTATCAACCTTCATCCGGGAACCAGACGTGATTTCACAGTGATTCTCATTGTCTGATTCATTTTCAACGGTGGTAACAGTGGATTGATACACTCCCTGCTAAATCTTTTTGGGTTCACTGGAACAGGTGGAGAAATCCTCTTAACGATGAAGTGATAAAAGTGAAAGATTAATCTCATCTTTCCACCTGTGTGATCCAGGAATTTAACATTAGACTGCTGCTGGGGCTCATTTCAAAACATTTCAAAGAGCATTTCCGCCTCATTCGGAGCCGCTTGTGGTGGGAGTGACGGCTAAAAGTCCACTTAAAATGTATTGACGATGTGCGAGTGATGCTGGACAGCTCCCGGATCAGACGTTCTTTGTGCCTCTGTGACTGCAGCTCGCAGGTCAAATTAAGTCTTTTGTGAAGCGCAGGGCATTTTCTCCAGGTTGCGTCGGCCCTGCCCCAGCTCTTCAAACACTGAAACCACACGACCAGCGGCGAGAAAGCAGGCCTGTAGTTGAAGAGAATCTATTGTCTGCGCGGATGACTGTGACTCATTGTGCTGGCGGCACAAGCCAGGAGTCAAATGATGTGATGTAGCAGAGAGACCTCTATTGTGGTCCGTGTAAAGCTGCGGCGGGGACGGCAGATACCAACTGTTGGACGCCGAGGGGAGTTTTGCATGAATAGTGGAGTAATTCAGCCCGTGGTGGCGAGGTGATTAGCATTTTGAGTGGATTCACCGCCGGCTCCGTCCCATTCACAGGACGAATATGTGAGTAGCCTGCAGAGTTTGTGCTTGGCGAGGGGAAACGGTCGCGTCTAATTTCACAGCCACCGTGACGGATTTTACATTTGTAGACGTCAGGACAAATAGAGGATTCTGGTCTCAACCACACAAATGAGGAAGAATCTCAAAGTGTGTGCAGCGTAGCAGCGAGATGCAGCTTCCATGTGTTTGGTACTGACCCTCGAAGCTGTCAGCACACAGAGCGCTGATGGGGGAGCAGAGCCAGTAAAGCCAATGTGCTGGCTTCATATTTGGAACATGCTCCTGACCCTAGAAACATTTGTTGTGAAGGTCAAAAAACATGGACGGCATCCATCTGGGAACATCCAGGATTTCTCAGTTCTCATCTACTCCGCGTTTCCCACCACTGTTTGGATTAGGAACTACGTAGAGCTCTTTGAGCATGTTCTAGTCAGAGAACTAAGTCTGTAATGGAACAGAAGGTAAAAAAGAAACCCAATCTGGGAGCTCAGGCAGCATAACTCGTCTTTTTCTCTGGCTTTTCCCTCATGAGCAGAATAGACTGCCAAGTTGATTTGGCGAGTTCCTATTTCAAGCAAACAACTTGTCCCGTTCTCGAGTCTTTGCTCCTAATAAGCTGATTTGTTGTGGTTTTGAAGTCCTCTCCCCCATCGAGCAGACAGACGGTGATATCCATAAAAAAAGCATCAACAGAACGAACGAGCCAGAAATCTGCAGGTGTGTGTTCAGCCTGACTGCACACACTGCTACCTGCTCAATGAGTAATGAGCTACAGGCCAGAGCTGCAGATCCACTGCTTCACACGACAAACACGCGCCTACATTTCCACAAGCTCGAGTGGAATTCGTTCATTACCAAAGATACGTTACGTAACTCTGTCGTCTGTCAGTGTGAGCGGTGCGCCATGAAAGGGTTTTATGTTTGGATCCAGACACTTCAGCGCTGGGTTAGGATCAGAGGAAGATCCTCACTCACGTCCCAGTCCTGTATCGAGACCCTCGATATTTTGATCAGTCCACTCACCACCTACAAGCTGTGCACAGCCGAGAGGAGTTATGATAGAAACCTGAAAACGATTTCCCACGTTTCCCACCAAACACTGGCTGCTGTTTCACCTGCGCGCGAGCCAGAGTACTGACACTTTCAGGATGTTAGTTTCCAGGTTTCCTTTACGACATATGCTAAACGAAGGGGTGGAAATGTGCACCTCAGCCAACAAAAGACTATTTGATTGTGGTGTTGTCTCCATGCCACGTTTTAATTTGCTGCGGTGACACCATCGTGCATGCGTCACTAGAGGTCCCTGATGTGACCGATGAGAAACGAGGCGCTCTGAGAGTGAACGTTAGAAATATGTTTTGGCCTTTGCGGAATACTTGAATTCACCTGGATATTTGATCAAACGTACTACTACACCTAATGGTATATTTATTTGTGTGGAGCTTTGTGTTTTTGTTCACATCTGTTCCACCGTTTCTTGAATTCATGAATAATTATTCTCCCCCCTTTCTGTTTCAGAGGCCAGAGATCCAAAATGGGAGGCAAGCTCAGCAAAAAGAAGAAGGGATACAACGTAAATGATGACAAGACCAAAGACAAGGAGGCCAAGGCAGAGGGAGCCTCTGCTGAGGAGAGCGAAGCACCGAAAGACAACAAAGATGGCGCCCCGGCCGCCACTGATGCTAAGGAGGTAGCGAATGACACAGCGGCAAAGGAGGCGCCAGCAGCTGACGCTGCAGCGCCGAAAGAGGAGGAAAAGAATGCGGCTCCCCCCGCAAAGGAGCAAGAGAAAACTGCCGCCAACGCCGAGCCGAAAACGGAGGCGGCGAAGAGCGCAGAGCCCACCAAGGCCGAGGAGAAACCAGCTGCTCCCGCCACGGCCAAAGAATCGGCACCTGCCCCCAAGGAGCCCGAGGCCAAGGCCGCCGAGAGCAAAGATGAGGCAGACGCCAAAAAGACTGAGGCCCCCGCGGCACCAGCAACCAAAGCTGAGGCGGCCCCTGCTGCCTCCCCCGACCCCAAGCCCACAGAGGCAGCGGCAGCAGCTCCCGCGCCAGCAAAGGAGGCCTCTGCTGCCCCTAGTTCAACACCAGCCGCCGAACCTCCCGCCAAGGAGGCGAACGCCACAGAGGCACCAAGCAAGGATCAAACCGTAGCAGTTCAAGATTAATGGACAGCTTCTTTTCGGAAATGAAAAAAAGTTAAGTACCTAACTCAATGGCAATGAAGATAAAAAAACGAAAAATTAAATTAACTAGCCCACCCATATTCTGATAATAACAATAATAATAATAATTGTGATGACGATGACTTGTTGATTGAAGAGGACTGGAGCAACCACCGGGAGACGTTTACCGCCGCTGCAGATGATTATTGCGATTATTATTGTTGTGTTTGATTCTATTTTTTTCTGCTGTAGTATTTGAACTTTGATACAAGTCTGTGTTGGCCATAACGCCTTGTCATTCTACATCCATCGCCCTTCTCCCTCACACGATCCAGAGGTTTAACTCCCATCGGGGCCCCAGGAGGCCTGTGCTCATACATTGCCCCGCACCCTCTGCTCTGTGGCTGTCAGGAGATCGTCTGGAGGAAGGATGGGGAGGCTTTCAAGGAGCGACTTCATCAGTGTTCACGGCTTTCTCGACTCGGCTTTGGTGCCTCTAGATTTTGTCTGGTGCCGTTTGTGATTGTGTCCTTTTTACCCCATCTCCCCCGTTGGCTTTTTGGTATTGTTGGGTTGTGTTGCTGCCTATATATTCCTCTTAGGGTTAATCAACATTTTTCCCTTAACGGACAGAACTGAGACGACCCTGTAACGGGAGGTTCCGTTTAATGCGAGGACTGAGGTTGTTCAGGCTTCCTAAGACATTTCAGAGGTTTGAAAGACGCTGCCTTTGCAGAACAAAACACATTGTTAGACATATGAAGCAGTGTAGACTTTTTTCAGATGAACTTCTAGATTTTGTACTGAAACCCTTAGATATATTCTAAGCGAACTAAGAGGTTTTTTAACATTTTTACACAAGTAATTAGTACGTGACATCTGCAAAGCCTCGCTGTACCCATCTCTACGGTGCTCTTAGAAAGTCTGAGGGAAATCTCTGATCTTCCATCCAATTTCTGCAGAATAGAAGACATATCTGCTCCTTACCTGGGTCAAACCGGCATTGCGATCACAGCTTGCTTACAGTAGCAACGAGGTGAGGTTTACTGCATCGGGCTTTTGGCAGTGTCGCTTCCGTAAAGAGAATAAATTGTGACTGTTTTCGGCTATGGGCTTTGGATTAGCAGCGCCACACGCTTACAGGGGACTTTGAAATTACATTTGGCAACGATATAATAAATAATCAGTCAAAATACAGCGAGGCAGACTGCTCCTCTGTGAGTGTTGAGATTAGGGTTTTCCTGACCTTCACATTGGTTTTGTCTGGTAATAGTTTGCTCAGACATAATGAAAATAAAAAGGCAAAATAAATATGTGAAGGAAAAATCCTGCAGTGACAGAATAATGCTGAAAATGTTTAGTTAAACACTCGACAAGCAGGAGATCCCTGAAAGCTCTGTGTGATTACGGCAGTAACGGGAGCCACCCGGACACCAGGTGAGACCATTCGCAGCCCAGGTTTGTTTTACTGCATCATGAGTCTGTCATTACACACAGAGGGGGGTGGAGGGTGGGGGTGGGGTTCTCCAAAAGACCAAAGCCATCAGCAACCTACTCCAGCTACTTTGGTATGTGGCAACCGCTCACCAGTTACCATTATGGGATGGAAAAGCCTTGCACAGGAAAGCCTCGTATATTTTCTTTCACTCTTCATAAGTAGTTCATGTATTAGACATATTAACGCGAATGCAGTGGTGGAAGAAAACAGAAGTACTCACATTCCTATTCAAGTAAAAGTAGCAATATTACAGTGGACATTTAGGTAAAAGTACCCAAGAAAAACAAGTTTCCATTTTCATAAGAGCTGACATAAAGAAAGGAAGAATGACGGTGACAGAGGACGGACATAGGAACAATAATGAAGGAGGAAAAGGAACGCCTGAAGGATGAGAAATATGTCTGGCATTTTATAATCGGTGCTGTCGGATGAGTACAGCAGAAGAAAAACGTTGCGTAAGGAACCAGCCCCCAGACACGAGCAGACAAACTTTCACGCCACCTTTGCACACGTGTTTCTATGTTCATATATGAGCTCCTCTCAGCCATCTGTCAGCTTCTGAGTTTCATTTAACACAGTTGTCAAACCGTAGCAGAAACAAACACTCGAGGAGCATTGTGTGTCACTTGGTTTGGTTTATCTTCCTCTTATGACTCAGTAAATTGCATGTACGTGGTTGGGTGAACCTGTAGTCCTGTCTTTTTGGTCAAGTGGAAAAATAATAATTTCTCAGTTTGCATCCATGGCAACTACAGTTGATATTTTCATCCCATGTCTTACCATTGCTATTTCTACACCACACGTTCATTTGAACAAAACAAAAAGATGATATGGAAATTGATGCATTCAAAATTATATGTACTTGTATAAATGGTGCAACAGTAATAAAATGTAAGAAATTGACTGAAACGTTTTGTGCTGCTCTGTCTTTTTTTTTATGTGCTCCAGCCAACTGACCGAGAATATGATCAAAATATTACACTGAGAAGATATTCCCGGTATCAAATTACAATTCTCACATCATGTGATTAATTTGTATCAACTGTAAATTATTATTTAAACAGCACTGAGACACCTGTGTAAGAAGGAACCGTTCACAGAAAGTCTAAGAGTCTGGAAGCTGCTGGAGATAAATGCTGAGGTCTCCGCTAACGAGGCTAACAAGCTGCCATTTAGGAAGTACAAGACTCGATAACAGCTCTACTGTTTAATCTGGACAACCCAACCAACCGATAATAAATAAAATAAAAACTGCTTATTGAAAATGAGCAAATTATTTCTGTGGCAGTTGGTTGATTGTTAACGAGTTCAACATCCAGCTCTAGAAAACGTGAAGAGACCTCTGAAAGCTGTGATCATGGTTATTCCACCAAATATTGATTTCTAAACCCAAGTTAAAACATTTGTTTAGTTTATTTTGCATTATTTGAGGTCTGAAAACACTTTTCATTTTGATAATAATAATATTTA
This sequence comes from Microctenopoma stevenorrisi, assembly GCA_032270685.1. Classification (NCBI taxonomy): domain Eukaryota; kingdom Metazoa; phylum Chordata; class Actinopteri; order Anabantiformes; family Anabantidae; genus Microctenopoma; species Microctenopoma stevenorrisi. The sequence goes on along the minus strand of JAUMTR010000009.1, from coordinate 16,714,452 downwards.
GAATTTGGGAATAATGTTGTCTGTAGTTTATAGAGTAAGACTCCAGAGCTGTGTGTGAAAGAAAAAAGTACTTTGATTAATTGCATTTAGGTGAAGCAGTGATATTACTGTGGAAACTGGAATATTAAGAATTTAAAATAATATTAAATATAATATTTTAATAAAATATAAAAATACCATGTGATTATTTTTGGTCCAGTGTTTTACATGTGTTTGTTGTTGAGGCTTTGTACCACAGACCTTTAAAGTAGCTGTAGTTAAACCTCCTGAAAAAACCTGCTCTTGACTCTGGATTATCGCCCAATATCCAGTTTGCTCTTTCTCTTTAAAATCCTTAAACAAACAGTTGCAAAGCAACTTTGTGACATTCTCCACAGGAACAACCTGTATGAAGATTTCCAGTCAGTAAATCAAAGCACAGAAACAGAAATGGTCAAAGTGACCAATGATCTCCTCTTAGCGTCAGACAATGGACTTGTCTCCATTCTTGTCTTGTTAGATCATAGTGCTGCATTCAACACTATTGATCATAACATTTTAATAAATAGACTGGAACATGTTGGGATTAAGGGGACAGCAGTAAGCTGGTTTAAATCTGATCTATCAGATAGATCCCATTTTGTTCATGTTCATGATAAATCCGCCACACACATGAGTTAGTTATGGAGTTCCACAGGGCTCAGTGCTTGGACCAAGACAGACCTCAAGCCTGCTTAAAAGACATAAAGACCTGGATGTCCTGTAATGTTTTACTCCTTAATTCAGACAAGACAGAGGTTTTTATATTTGGGCCTCAAAACCACAGAGACACCTTATGAAATCATCTTGCTTCCCTAGATGAAATAGCTATGGTCTCGAATAGTTCAGCGAGGAACCGGGATATCTCCTTTAACCGTTACATTAAAGAAATCTCCAGAACTGCCTTCTTTCACATAAGGAATATTTATAAAATCAGGAGCATGCTGTCTCAAAGTGATGCTGAGAAATTAGTCCATGCATTTGTTCTGACCTCTAGACTGGACGACTGTAACTCATTACTGATAGTTATAGTCCAAATTACTCACTGTGCAGAATACTTCCAGCTTTGCTCTCTTTATTAGGGTAGAGGTGTGGGCGTGATGTCCCAGTACCACCCTGTGAACATGTGTCAAGGTACGACAAGGTTGTTTTGAGTTGACTGGGTTCATCCAGATAAGACGGAGCACCCAGAGCCTCCTGCAAAGTGTCCCTGAGGCCGCAGTGCTACGGCTGAGTGATAATTTCACCTCAGCATGTCACATAAAAAAGAAAAATATTGACAGGGACACCAGGAGGAGGACAAACATGACCGAACGCAGCATCGCGAGTGTCCGTGATTTATCATTGTTAATGATTCGTCTTTATTCCTTCTTCTTTCTCCTCAACCTCCCTCTTTCACAGCAAATGGAGGAGGCAGTAAATCAAAGACTCGGTCTCGCTGTTGCGATTTATACGCTGGCAATGCCTTTACTCAAGCCACAACAAGGCAAGATAAGATGTGCCACTGTACAGATACAGGAACAGGACGGGATGCATCCCATGATCCTCACACAAGGCTTCATAGAAATGTCCTGTAAATAGAAAGTTCCAGACTAAACAAGTTGTCTCATAGGAAGGTGGACTTTTCAGTAACTGAATATAGATTATTTACGCATTTATTTAAGACTAGCTATGTAATTGCAGTATTGGACATTTAGACAAAATATCAGTTACCTGTAACCACACCGGGCCAATCAATTTAAAAAAGCAGCTGTGTGCGTTTGCCTGGCAGCTCAGTGGTTAAGGCAGAGGGCAGGGACGCAGAGACAGCATGTGAAAAACGTTTTCAATGACAATAAAGTGAGTTCTTCTAATAAACATATTAGCCATTCAGTATTATAAGGCACCAAACCAGACAATTCCAGTTCTCTTCCTTTGCTAATTGGAAACAGCTAGTTAGCCCCTACAGTTAGGGGTCGTCCAAGACGTTTGGAAGAAGCCTGGCGAGCAACATTTAAAAGACATCACGGAAAACTGAGGAAACTTAACTCCGCGCTTCCGTGCAGTCATAAATCAGGTGAGTGGAAACAGCTGAGCGTGACAGGATCAGCCCAGCGGACTTCAGATCACGGTCCACACATCAGTTTGGCACAGGCATCCCAGTGGCCGCCCTTTCCGATGCAACACGTTGTACTCGGAACCGGAGTCCACAGTGTACTGGCCTGAGCAAGTACGTCAGGCCAGTACGTCGGTTTTGGAGACATTTATGGGGAGTTTGGTGTCTTGTCTTGTCCCGGGACAGCAGCTGCCGCTCACACCATGAAATAATCATTTACTCATTTGGTAAATCATTTCTTTTGTCTTTTCTTTTATTGTGTTACTAAAGCAGTTCACTCGTTCTGGTCTATTCTGCAGTAGTTGTCACTTCTTGCTGATTCAAAGACCTGTAGAAGAAATGGAGTTGGAGTAGAAGTTGCTTTTTTGGGATATTTGTGGCGTCTGTTGACCTCGACCAACACAATGAGAACCGGATGGATGGACACAGTGAGTTGGGAATCTTTAGGATTTGAACCCGTGTCGACTCAGAAGAGTGGATCAAAAAATCTCCACTGTGAGAGGAAGCATTGCACATAAAACTTGTTGGTTGTTGTATTTTATGCCGTTTTATTCTTTCTTTTCCTTTGTCGTCTCGTTGTGTTAATACGAACATCTGGTCTCATCTTCATGGGACTAGGTGCAATGAAAATATGACGAAATAAGATCAAGTTGCCATGTTGAAAACTCGTGTGACCCCTTTAATGAGATTGATTTCAGTGCACGCAGTGTTTTAAATCCCTTACAAGTCTGTCGTTCGTCCTGCCTGAAACGTTTAAACGCTCAGCAACACAAGCTCTTACCTTCAGTGAGTGGGATGAATCTGCCCACAGCAGTCACCACGGGCTGCAGGGCTTCACGTCAGCAGAGGCAGAAAATGACAGATGGTGAACAAAGGAGGAAAACGCAACCTTTTCTCATCAATAACCCCCAGATGACATTAGACCCTAACTATGGATCATGGCTTCAGCCACTGGTGAGGTCTGTGAGACAGCTGTTTGTGTCCATGCGTGTGGACATGAGTGGACACGCAGCGTCTGAGTGTGTGAGGAGGCTGAAGATTCTCGGCTCTCGCACTAACGAGCTCGCTTAGCTCCCCGTTTACGCTCGCCTGTCCTTTGATGAGCGCGGGACAAACTGTGCGAGCGCGGGTTTCAAAGCATCTGTGTCATTCCACTTGCTGACTCTGAGCAGCTCCTCACCCAGCCTCCATCTCTCTCTCTCCGTTTTCAAAGGCAGCCGTTGTGGGGGAGGATCAGAGAGAGAAAGACAGTAAAGTAGACTGAGGTGAAGCTTTGTGGAGGATCAGTCAGAGATGCTCTCGATCGGGGGCCCTTCAGGCCATATGTGCTGGTATCTCTGCTCCGAAGCTGTCAGAGGCGAGCTGTTAGGACGTTTGTCATCAGACATCGGCGTGACGACAATCAGACGTGTTTCACGCTCAGGGGACACGAAGCAGGTAACACTTACGGAATCAAGACTCCACACACAGCGCCGCTGCTGTTAGGTCCTGAAATACAGGACAAGATGAAATAAAAGGCAACCTTGGACGACCTCCTGGTTCAGGGTTATATTTCACTTCATCAGGTGCAACTTTGACAGAAGTCAAAGTGACATTATCAGTTATACAATATGCTCTTGTTATATTTCAACACTTAGTTTCTGTTCCATTCATGAACGGACCAATGTGATGTTTAGGTATAAGCCCAGAGCAAAGTGAGGTGTTAAGTCCAGATTAGACTCCTGCTTCTCTCTTTAGCCTTTTCTACAGGGGTCTACACAAAAGCCTGACTGATTTTCTGCTACCACAAGCAGACCGCTGGCTTTGCCGAGTAAATGGAAGCAGCGTGAAGCAATGGAAAGCCCATCAGGTATCTGTAATCACAGGGAAATGACAACACTTTACGTCTTTAAAGCCACACAATCGTTACTGTAAAGAGCTGTTTCTCAAATTAATGCAAAAGACGAAGAGCTGCAGTCCAATGCAGCTGATTACAGGATGACTGACAGATGATTAGAGCACTTTATAAAGTAGTGCACTTCAAATCTGTAATGTGTAGAATGAGCTGCTTCTGTTTATTTTCACAAAACAGTGTGAAGTACTGTAACACACAGGCAACAAGAAGGTCATAGGAAGAAGCAGACAGCAAATGTACCCTTCACGCCGTACAACAATAACATCTATCCCACCACGACCTGCACACAGCAGGTCCGTAACACCGACGAGTAGAATCAACGTGGTGGAAATGTGCACTTCCTTTAAAGTGAGGCATGAGGGCATTGTTAAAATATTCATGGTTTCCCATGCTCTCCGTCGCTCTTGCGTAATCTTACATACTGTGTTGAATATTTTAAGCCGGTTTAGCTCAAGCGCTGAAGGAACAAGCTCGACGGGAAACAGTAGGAAAAAAGAAAAGTTCCTGCATCAGCTTGTTTAAGTGGTTTTCTGTCAAGGAATGTAGTAGTTCCTGCGTGTTATAATAATAATAATTCATGTTTCTTAATCAATTACTGGGCTCAGAGCTCCTTTTAGCTGTCATCCTATCAGGTTTGTGAGTCTGTATGTAGTGTATAAATAAATGAACAATACTGTTTGTATTCTAACGTGTGAGTGGGGCTGTAATACAAGGAAATGTGTAAATGTAATCATCCATAATTATAATAAAATCTATTTAACATCAAAAACCTCGTTATTTCTTCATTTAAGCTGCAATAAGAGAACAATGGTCCTTCACAAAGCAAGTGTATTTCCTTTAAAAGCACTTTACAATAATAATTGTCACATTAATAAACTTTGATGTGTTTTTTCACATTAATTAAACTGCAGAAAGTTGCAGAATGATTGGAGCCCACAAACCGATTACTTAACTGTGTCAGACTTTTTTTCTGATTATTAATGTAGACATTTGCAGGTTTTTGACCTTTTAAATTGAGCAGTTTTGTTTGACACGGGTCGACGGACGTTATTGATGAGCTGTGACAAAAGCAGGATAACAACCAATATAAAAATTATTTCAATTAGCACTTTAAATCAAGCACCTTGATGCCGCGCCGCTCTTAAAGGGCCACAGCGAAGAATCCAGTAACTGCTGCTGAAACAAAAAGAACTGGGCTGAAAATAACTCTACGCACCTGCTTTGATGTCCAACATACAACAGCCCCATTGAGAAATCAGCCGAAAAAGCTCCACGGCGACCACCTTGCTCAGCCGCCTCATTGGTCCGCGAGCTTCCTGTATCAGCATCATTGGCTGTGGAGCAGACTCTTGCCTAGCAACAGGCACAAGTGCAGCAACCGCAAAGCACCTCCACACACACACACACACACACACAAACACACTCCCATTCCTGCCGCCATGTGGGGGAGCAGCTGATGGATCGAGCATGTGGAGACACAGAGAGGAAGAGAGAGAGGATGGCATATGTATATGAATCAGGGATGAGGATGCACACACACACACACACGCGGCTACATCTCGTAGGGTCTTGTTTAACCCTTACATAACCGTGTTAACGTTAGAAGAGCAGCTGGAGGGGGGGGAATCAAACACACAACACTTCATTAACCACAGTTCCTCATCCTAAAAATATCTTTTCACTCAAATGCTATCAACGCATCATGGAAAACTCCAACCCAAGATTCACCTTCGAAACATTTCAATTTTGTCCCCACATCTGCTCAACTTATGGGTTTGCTCAGGTGATTCACAGCATCTGGCTGAGGTTGGGGAAGGATGGTGGTCTTAGCTACGTACGGATGCAATCAGCACTTTACGCACCTAAAGCATCCAAGTAGATTTAATTTGAAATCATTAATCACATGTCAGGCTGAACTTGTGCCTGTTCATGTTGTTCGGCAGCTCAACCTGATCCCATGCAACTAAACTGGCCAGTATGTGTGTATTATCACCGCTTGACAACGTGGTACTGAGGTCGGAAAACACAAAGGAGGACAAGGAGGAACTTCAGACTACATCCCAACAAATCCTCACAGACACCTGCGACTACACGCCTTGATTAAACGGAGCCTTGAACGCTAACGAGCTAAAGGCCATTCAGCATTAGATGTCTGGGAAGACGCTCCGACTGCTCCAGATGAAACGATTTGACCTCTGTTTGTTTAACATTAACAGTTACTCTCAACCGTCAGCGTGGAGACGGAACAGATGAAGCACGAACACCGCGCAGTCTATCAGTTCCTTTGAGCTGTCATCTTTCAGAGCCAGTGAACCCGCTGTCCTCTCGCTCTTTTCCAAATTTAGATATCACAAGTTTGCCAGACGATTACAGAGACTGACAGGTCTGTGATGCAGGTTTAGAGGAGAGGAGTGGGTTATGTGCAAAATACACCTCTCTCAGTATTCACTGTTTAGTGCTGAGGACTGAATATATATGAATATATCACTCAGCTGTACGGTAAATTTAATGAACACAGAGGGAGACGGTCACATTTCACGGAGAGATTTGGATGTGTCTTTTTTTTTTACACATCTATTCTGTCCACACATCGTATGCGTGAACAGCAGATGTTTGACCTCATGATAAGCAAGCGCACTGATTTGCCTTTAAAAACACAATTACTGGAGGCCGTCAGTGAGCTGAACAATTCAAAATCATGCAACATGGTGAACTGCTGCAAATACATCAATAAAAACAGAAGAGCTGATACAATCATTTAAACATCTCAATCATATATAAGTATGTGGCCCGGTTTCCCCTGACTGATTCTTTTATTGTTCACTTTAGTGAATAATATTGTAGTTTTAACCCTTTAACCCCAGGTAAATAGTAGAATGGGTGTCTACACGTGAATTAATTCACTGTGCTGAGTGCTGTTTGCACCCAGAGGGTGAGAGAACTGCTGAGCCTCCAGGCAGACCTCACTCCTTCAACAGCGTGTACACAAATGGAACTGGAACACTGATTAGAAGCTGCAGGGTGAAGCTCTGCAACACTCACCACGTACACACAACAGACAAAGGAGTCCCATCTACTCCTTCTACCAATTTGGTTTTAGAAGAAATGTAATTGGTTCCTTGATTATGTTGACCATTCTGCAAATAGAACAAACACCTTTCAGCCATGAGTGAGCCCTTCATCTGTCCGTGTTATTTTATGTGGTTGCCTTAGCAGATTAAATGTGCCGCGTCCCGCTGCTCTGGGAGTCTAGAGTCCTGGGTTCAGTGAGTTCATCGGGTTCACTGTGTGCTCAGGAGATGGATGTGGTCGTCTATAAGCAATGAAGCTGAGGTACCCTGACGTCGCCCCCAGTGACCGACGCTCTGTCCTTGTTGTCTGGTTTGTGCTGCTGCCACGTGATTTTACTGCATCTTCCTTTAGTTGTCTTCGCGTGTGTTCTCGTAGCTCGTGTGCATTTTGTTACGCTGCAGGAGAAAGGCTCCGACATGACTCTGTCAGTGTCTTTTTTTATCCATTTCTCCTGCTCAGCAGGGGGTCTGTGTGGGAAACAGTGGGACTGGAGCTCTGTGATTGTTGTAATTTTCATCTCACCCCCACTTCTCTGCATGTCCGCGGCCACCTGGCTTTTTCAACCCCCCACCCCCCACTGCCGATGCCGCGCGCCTCGTGGGGATGTCAACGGGCTTCGTTGGCTCACACAAATTGTCATGGCAACCTCATATTTTGCAACTTGCTGCTCTTCAAGAAGATGCAGCAACACCTCCAAGTCATATCTGTCAGATGTATTTCTGTGTGTTTTCATGGGGATGTGTTGTGACGTCTTGGTGCAGAAACAAAGTGAAAACCTGTGAACACTGTTGTTGCTTTGGGTCCTAGAATATGCTCGTACACAGTAACATAGTAAATACAAAGACATACAAACACATGAACCATAAATAAAAACACGATGACTAAACTCATTTTAATGAGGGATTAAAATGATGGTTTTATTATTTGTGAGTTTAACTATATTACTGATGGTTCCTTTGGTTAATATAATAAAGTTTTTCTCTAATTTAGAAACCACAGCAATGACATCACTTCTTCTATCAGTAGCAATCTTAGTTTTTTAATAATAAGATGAAGTCGATAAGTGGAACAAAGACAAAAGAGGAAAGTGTTCCTTTTTAGCTTGTTCGCTTCAACAAGCTACAGTTTTCCTCCCACTTAGACCCACTCAGCCCTTTGGCCCCGAGGCCTGCGAGAAGTCATGTCCTCAGCTGCATGTCCACTTCATCTACACAACACGACGTGGCTGATAGCGAAAAGGTAGAGACGTCTCTAATTCACTCCAGGAGAACTGCGTGTAAATGACCTGCCAGCTGATCAGTGGGTTTATTTGCAGAAGCAAAGTAGGAAATCCGGACACCGCTTCTGCTCACATTTTGGGAAACTTGGACACATGCATTTGAAGAATCTGACAAACCATCCTGACAGACCTGACCTTATCAAATGCAGGAAGCTAATGAATGAGCTGCAGCTCGTTGTTGTTGCAACATAACAGCTCTGAGGACATGATCATGCTTAAAACTTAGACTCCTTAATGTTATCGTGTTTTTTTTGTGTCCACGGTTGATTTTACATGGTGGTATGTTGCCACCTAACGTATCGGTGAAGTTCTTATGGCTAACATGGCACAGTAAGGGGTAGAAGTCAGATGACAGAGCTGGGAGAGGGTGCAGCGCTTCAGAGTCTCACCGCTGGGTGGCCAAAACATGCAAGAAGACAAACCGTGAGAAGTTCGCTGCAGGAGGAGGGGCTTGTCACATTCTGTTAGGTGTGTTTGAGGCGGCGCGCGCGCGTGTCTGTTGGGGGCGATATTTGAGACTGTTCCTTGGATGTGGGTTGAAGCCCGACAAGCCAAACACCATCAACGCAGCATCAGCCTCACACCCCCAGTCAGTCTAGCAGCTTGTCCTTCCCCTGGGCGCCGTGCCTGCCATGTCAATCCAAGACTGGATACACACTGGATCATCATCACCCACACACACACACACACACACACACACAGATGCTCAGATCATCCCTCACAGTGATGATCAACAAAGGGAAAAAGGAAAAGCAACGGCTGAGCTGCACATAAAACCCTCAGAGTCAACAGTTCACATCTGGAAATATCAACCACTTTTTAGGTTTCTCTGTCTCTATCCTCATGGATCACATGAATAGGTACCGTCTCTGGCTCAACCCTCAGTGAGGTGGTTGGTGACCTCTCGGACTTAACTATTTCATTAAGCACAATGTGGCTGCTTTTACTACCAGCAAGTTGCCGTTGTTGCGTGACTGTCTGCGAATAAGGACTTTAGAAAGCGCTTTAGGTCTGAATCAACCCTGACAAGAGTGAAGGAACATCCCAGCTCAAATCATGCCTCAGCTGAAAACACCTGCATCCAAAGGGCTCGCAGCGGATGGTAAATGTGGTGTGTATCTGCAAAGACGCGCACCGAGGTATTCGGTTCAGTCCAGAGCCTGAACTTGTGGATTCAGTCATCAGAAAGAGAACAGCTCCGTTATTTTCAGCCTCATTGCAGGATGCAGAAAGATTACAGCATCTTCTCACTTCTGTTCATTATATTTTCATGAATGTAGTGGTTGCTAAGCAACAACAGCAGTATTTCAGTCGGAGGAGCACGGGAAGAAAGTGCAGACAGGCTGAGTGGGCTTTTGAATAAAGAAGAATAAATCTTTGATCTTCTCTTGCACTGCTCGCTGAAAACACAGTGCTCTTAGTTCGGATGTAAATTGCATTTTATTAGAGGATGTGAACTTTCTGCAGAGTTGAAATAACGATGGACGGCAGAGGTGACAGACTGGCTGACGGCACCTTCAGTAAATATAATGCAGTTCAGTTATATTTTGTAGTTTATTGCAAAGAGAGTCATTTCAGAACTGCGACTCGGACCTTGGTACAGAATCCATCATCTACACACGATAACCTCATCATAATCATCTAAGAGGCATCCTACTGTGGTCACGTTCATCATGTCCTCCCACACACACTGAGGTTCAGCAGGTCCTTTTCACTCCGCTTTACATCCACTGCACTGAACTGTTTTCTCCTCAGGGATCAATAAAGTTCATTTTATCGTCTCTTATCTGACTGGGACGATCAGCCGCGCTGTGAGCGCCGTCGTGTATTTAAGTGAAGTGAATCGATAAGGGGCTAAGTGGTGTCTGATATGTGTTGTAGGGCATGGCGAACACATCAGACAAGCACAAACTACTTCTTCAAATGCCAAATCTTTGCCACAGAGCCATTTAAGGAAAGCTGACCTAAAGGGCTTGTTCATATCCTGCACATTGCCAGGAAATTACCACTAAGTGCTGTGTTAGTCAGTAGCGTCAGTAGTGCACGTGTGTAAGAGAACAGGACTGAGCAGGTGAGGCCCACGGTGCACGCCGTGTCTCGTCAGTATTCAGAGATCACTCAGTTAAAGGAGCAGGAAAATGTTGCTGCTCCCTACTGAGCAGGACTCTGGCGTCTAAGAGATAGTTTTCTGCTTTACAGAAAGTCTGTACGTCCTTTCGATCGTCTGGTCCACGCGCGCTCTGAATTATTGATAGTTAGACTCAGTAATTACAGCAGATCTTCGTACACTTGTCTGCGTCAATCAACCAGAGCTCTATTCATTGTCCTAGATTCACCAGTTGTCCCTCGAGTGCCTCTCCGGAGACGGAGGGCGCTGCTCGTCACAGGTTGCTTCTGTTTAAGAGGTTTATACGCTGGGAAGTGACAGAAATTCGTAGAGAGACAAACTATTTTCAGAGCTTTTCAAGTCGAGCGGTGTGATGATGAGAGGCTGTGGTGGGACTGTTGTCACAGAATCCTAAGTGGAGGTTATTTTGGGTTTTAAATTAAGGTTGTTTTTGTCTGTCAGAGAAAAGTAGGAGAGTAGACGAAAAAAAGTTGTTTCAGGTAAAGCTCTTACAGTCTGTGTGCACAGCGTGACGTCTACAATTAATAGACAACGCAGATGAAATGTTTCTGAGCTGTTCTGAGTCAGATTGTTTCTGACCAAAACCAAGCGCAGAACTACCCGCGCCTGAGACGTGCTGTAGGTAAGTATGTGAGGTTCATGTGATGGATGACTCCACCTAACGCAGTCATAGAAGTCCATAATCCCATCTGCGCCAGTGGCCGCAGGTTACAAACTGCTCGTACTGGGCAGCTTCCAGGTGTGACTGCGATCAGCGCAACACGCTACTCGTCTGCCTCAGAGCCGTTTCTGGCCGTACCAACCTCCCCGTATTTGTCTACTGCTTGTTGTCGCACTCATCGAGGCAGAGGGCCACTCACCCTGAGCCTGTGTCTGCTGGAGGGTCCTTCAGTGGAATGGTTACTAAGGCAGCCAGAGTTCTGACTTGACTTAATAAGAGAGATCATATTTCTCCTACATTAGCTTCTCTCCATTGGCTTCCTTTTAAATCTAGAATAGAGTTTAAAATCCTTCTCCCTACATATAAAGCACTAAATGATCAGGCCCCAACATATCTTAAAGACCTGATAGAACCTTTTTATCCCAGCAGAGCACTTTGTTCTTAGAGTGCTGGTCTACTTGTGGTTCCTAGAGTTTCTAAATGTAGAACGGGAGGCAGAGCCTTTAGTTATACCACTTATATTTCTTTTTAGCGATCTTATGTTCTAGTTCCTCGATGTGTGTCCACATTAAGCTCTCTCTCTCTCTGTCTCTCTCTCCAACAGGTCGAGGCAGATGGCCTCACCCCGAGCCTGGTTCTGCTGGAGGTTTCTTCCGTTAGAGGGAGTTCTTCCTCTCCACTGTCTCAGCGCTTGCTCAAGGGGAACTGTTGGGTTTTCTCAATGTCTCTGTATATATGGATACAATGTGTAAGGTCTTAAACCTCACACTGTAAAGTGCCTCAAGATGACTTATGTTGTGAATTGGCGCTATATAAATAAAGCTGAATTGAATTGAAATTAAAGTGGGATCATATATTTTGGCTTATCTGTATAATTCTATATAGGTGTGTGAATGTTTTCCACCCAACTCTGTGAGGTCTTAAAGCTGTCAAAGAGCCCTCTGTTGGGTCTGGTACTATATAAATAAACCGTATGAAACTGACTTTGTGCGAAAACTTACTGTAATACTTTATTAAAAAGAAACTTCCACGACCTTGATATAAAACACTAATTTACATTTCATTAACAGGTTTCCATTAAAGTGTTCCAAGCAATTTAAGCAGACAGGCGGCAAACAAAGATGCAAATGAATGTGCATTCACTACTGTTGGGTTAATATATTACTATGAGTTGGCTCATTGAGATAAATGGTCGATGAAACTAATAGTTCAGTCAGGTGCCATTAGACCCCTGCCAAAAAAGAGGGAGCAATAAGGTGACGTCCTGGAAGAGCTCGGAGAATTGATGGGAAGCCTGGCATAAAGCCTTTAGTCTGACATTACAACATAAAACAAGTCTGTACTTTACTCTGTGCGTATCGGTGCCACATCGCTCCTCCTGAAAAGTGACAGTGCATCATAGTGACCGACCCCAATCAATAAGGAAAATGCTGCGAAATAAAACTACCCTTGAACCCTGCGGGAAGCTTTGCGTTATTTCTCCTCCTGCTAATCTCAGCACGGACACTTATCGTATCCAAGAGAGTGTATCATAAGTGAGACAGTGAATCGTAAAGTGTGGAATCAAACATGACGAGAGAGTCATTAAAAGTGAAAAGCAGCACAGAAATCTGACTGCAGATCCAACATGTACAGGAAGCTGATGAGGTTCGTGCGTTTTATTAAATCCCGTTAGCCTCCCTTAAGACGTCAATTTAACATGTGGAATCTTCAACCCATCACATGAAGAGATGTGAAATCAGTGTAATAACTGCAATTTGTGTTCGTCCCAACATTAATGTAGCGTGGAGTTTAAAAATATCTCCAGAATGTAAATCATTCAAGATGAAAACGAGATGTCAATGAGTGCAGAGCTGCTTCTCTCTGAGCTACATGTGACTTCGTCGGCTAACGGTGAATCGTAATAAGCTCTAGATGCTCCCTGTCCACGACGCAGGACCCTGAACGATGAGACCGTTATCCTGTTATTTTCAGTCTCGTGCTGTTCACCATTTAACCCTTTCCTTTTCTAACTCACCCATCCTAAGTATGTGAAGACACATGGCTGTTATCTCATTTTGCAGTTTCTAACTCATCCCAGCCTGTAGTTGCAGATCTTGTTCCGTTCTGCTCATTATTCTGACTGCAGACACACAAAGTCCCAGGGACACAGCTTCATGCTTTTTTTCCTTCGTTTGTCTGGTTTTCTGCTGTCTTTTGTCCTCGATGACCCATTTGAGCACTTTCAGGTACAGTCACAGCCCAGCGAGACTCGATGATGGGGCTCCGGGGCTTGTTGCCTAGCAACAGGCAGCAAGCCGGCTTGCGTGGCGGTGGTGGTTTTATGTAACAGTGGGTTTGATGGTTAAATGTAGGGCGCTTAGACTCCGGGAGGAAATGTAGGGACGTGTGTCAGTGACCAAACTAAATGAACCCCCCCACACACTGTGGACCGTGGCCAGAAAAAATTACACAAACCACACATGAATATAATATATATGTATAACATTCATAAACTGTTGAAGCAGTCACGTGGGTAGGTTACTCCTCTTTAAATGTCAGCATCATCCGGCAGATGTTCACTTTCACTACAGGCCACGCCTCCACTTCAAGAAAAGTAGATTTGAGCAACACGTGACGTAGAGACAGAAGCATCTGTTGCAAGGAGTCAGTATCAGCCAAGTGCTTGTGTCTGCTGCTGCTGCACGGGGAGAATAAACTTGTCTTTCTTTCTCTCCCACCCTTTTCAACAGACTTTAAATCTATACATAAATATTTATAAGACATTCATCATGAAGACTAATTGACCTTGAGGTTTGAGGTTTGAGGTACTATCAATCAACTAAATGAAATCAGTAAGGAGAGAGTCAGTGAACTGAATCCAGGGCTGCAGAAACAAAGGACAGTACAGGTACTCAGCACAGCTCAAAGTGACACGGTAGAAAAACTGAACGCCTCATCACTCAACAAGACACAGGTGCGCGCGCAGGACCCGGTGCAGCTTTATGCTGGCGCACGTGAGCGCCCTCTACTGGCGTAAAACAGACTCACACAGAATCATGGAGGACATGGAGTCTCAAAAGTTAGTGTTGACCTTTTAGGTTGTGTAAATTAACACTGTGTGTCTTTTTATGCAAACAACACTATGATGAACTCTTTCTAATTTGTTTTCAAATGGCTCCAGACTATTTTTTATCAACAGACCCAAACGGTCACGTTGATTCTACATGAACACTTTTGTTTCATCAGCGGCAGCTAGGTCAGGGCTCCATCGCACTGCCTTCACTTTTCTCTTCCCCGTTGCTTTTACCGGTGGCAGGAGGTCTGAAGACCCATTAGCTGCGAATAAATGCTCGTCTCTGGATTCTGTTTCAACTTGGCAGCTTTATTTGAGTCTGTCAACAGGCTCTCGAGCTCCGAGGTAATAATCTCCTGCTCAGCTGTGACGCCACAGGCTGTGCGTGCACAGGAGAACAAGATCAGCTGCACAACTCTACAGCATGCTGTGTGCCACTGTGGCAGCTTGGTGAGGCTGCGATCGTGTTGATTGCATGGAAAATCTTATTCCATGTCACTGAGGGCTGAACCAGAGGAAAGATCATATTCTATACTGATATATTCTATACTGGTTCAGGATTTTGGCCACTCCATCCTAAACCTGCTGGGCTCCGTGGCAGGAGTGAAATGTCTGGAGTCTGCAGTCTGCATCCTGTGGTCGCACCAAGCCTCCAGTTCTACCACATACAGCAGTCTATTTCCCACTTCCCCCTTGCAGCTTTGATTTTATAGCATTTATACCGACAAAGACTCAGCGTTGGAGGGAGATGTAGGTGAAATCAATCAGGTTGATGACACCAGACAGAAGAGAACACAGGAAGCGGACTGGAGGATTTTAAATGAAAAGCATATACACCATGAATCCATCAGAAGTTAAAGACAAAACATTTTAAACAGTGTCTCACGCTACACAAAACGTCATCTGACAGGAGGACAGAGGAAACATCAGACAGTTCCTGCATGTGGCGCGGTTAAGTCAACGGCAAACACTGGAGTTAAGTTTTAAGAAAGAGGTTTAAGCAGGACGATGATCTTACCAATAAATCCTAACCATTAACAAGTGAATCATCACTGCTCCATCCCTAATCTGTATAAATCCCCCTTACATCACCCCTACAAGCAGTGTTTTACACTTCTATCCTCCTTTATTTGAAGTTACCATTCAATGAAATCGTGTCTTTAATAGAGCACCATGCCACGTTTTGCACTTCTGGTTGTGTGTCTGTCTGTAAATGCACATGCATACACTCGTAGACACAGTTGTATGCACACTGCACTCCTACCATGTCGGCGGTCACCATGGCAACTCAGTTCTCCACATCTCTGCCTCTCCTGCTGTTTCCTTCTCCTCTTCCTCCTTAACGTCTAACAGAAAATCCATAGGAGGGAGGGATATGAAAGACGCCAGTCGATTTCTCCCGAGCACACAGTGTCATCTTTTTAGTGACCAAATGACTCAGGTTGTTCCAGTTGATTTAAAGACTTTTGTCTTCAGGGACAAAGGAGAACGAGAGTAAGAGCTAGATTTACTTTAAAATAATAATGCAATAGACTGGATTTCTGATCAGTTCTGTTCAGCATCTATTCTGCTCGTGTGCATGATGTTAACTTTGTAGGATGGTGAAACATTTAAGTGAGTGTTAAAATAAAAGAAGTAAGATTGTTTTACACAGAGCACAGGGACATTAAGATGAATCATTGCATTATTGCACATCCTACAAAACTACCTGCCAAAAGAGTCATATAACCTTTAGTTGCCTCTGGTGACCAGTCCTCAGGTTTATGTCTCTGAGTGGGTGGAGCCCAAACCAGAGCTAAAAGGAGAGGAATAATTCCAATTTGTCACATATATAGTTACACAGTGTACAACACGTAGTGAAATGTGACCTTCTGCGTTTAACCCATCCCCTGGGGGGAGCAGTGGGCCGCTACAGTCCGTGCCCAGGGTGTAAGTGTCTTACTCAAGGACACACCTGGTATGGGGGATGGAACCTGCCACCTTCTGCATCTCAGCCTTCTGCCCTAACCTACTGAGCTCCCACACTTTCATTCATAAGGTGAACACAACACGTGAGCACAGAGGGATGGGCCTCTGGTACATGTGGAAAAAGGAAGCATGCCACTCACCCGGTGCACCACCAGATCTTCCACGTGGACTTGCTACTATATGTGTCTTAATTTGGCAGAGCCAAAACTGCCCACACATACATATGCTGACATACCTGAAAGCAGGAGAGACTTAATGCTTTAACCTAGATCTTTAATAGTAATATTCTGAAAGCCATTTCTATTTTTAACACACTTGTATTGGTCACTCACTGCCCCCTAGTGGCAGAAAATGACTGAACGCAGCTTTGAAGGTGCTGTGTGCTCTGCTCCACACTGTTCACAGCCTTCCTACTGATGAGCCAGTGGGCATTTCATGGGTTTCTGCCTTAGTATGTTTTTGTATGGATCTTGAGCATCATTGAGATGTAGTTGGGTAAATCTGCTGCATTCATTGTATCTTGAATCTCACTATTTATACTTGTGTCTTTCATTTATTCATAAAGAACGAATACATTAATATATGAATGTTACTGTTCTCAACTATCGTGCGTCATCATGTGTCATCACCCGTCGGCCTAATGTAACCAGCAAGGACAAGATCAGGACCAGAGGTACCAGAACAACAGATGGGATGGGACACTCTGGAAGTCACAGAGATCGAACATTGTCCACTCAGTCAGAAATGATCTTCTGTGTTGTGGCTGCATGAGTCTGACTGGTTGTCTGCTGCCATCTAGTGAATGTTTCTAATCACTGGGTGATGTTTAGCACACTACATCTGACACTCCTCTGCAGCGCTTTGTGTATTAACAACCACACGTTCTACACTCAATGCTTCGGTTCTCTCCCCTGGACTGCAAGTAAAACAAGACTTAAACCCAGCGGAGTGTCCTGTTCAGGGTGAAGGAGGAGTTCACCATCAGTGGAACATCTGATCGCCTCCTCTCTGGGAGCAGTATGTGTTGGGTCTGCAGCTGGACAGATGATCGGGTTTAACACACCACCCATCTTGCAGGCATCTCCGTCTGATGCGATTCATCCCAACCTTCATCCAGAAGAGGGAAGCATTGTTCTCGTGTGCAAAGAGGAAAAGAGGAACATCTCAAATTTTCTAACGGGATGTGTGTTGAGCAGTGCATCAGCCTGTAGCAGGACAGTGTAGCGTGTGTTTATAGAGCCGAGGGAACATGACACCTGATGGGTTTTAAACAGCAGAATGCTTTTGCTGACATCAGGTGGTTGAACCTTGCAGCCAGCTTTAGTCTCACTAGTCTTTCTTTCACTTTACCTGAAGTTTTGTGCCCCACTGTGACTCCATGTACCCTCCTCTTCTGTATTCATTCAGCAAATGGTATAAACCTGGATGGACACCCCACCTTTACTTTACTTTACTTTACTTTATTTTGCTTGGCAGACGCTTTTATCCAAAGCGACTTACAAGAAGAAGACACCAGCAATTTCCA